>JAHHFK020003391.1:0-398878 GCA_024533555.2 Aedes koreicus
TCACTACTGGCAACACGGGGTTGGCCTTGCCGTTCGGGAAGGTATACCGTTTGAGCGTGTACAGATCGATACCACACTGCATCTCATCGCTGTACGCATCCACGCACCGATCCAGGTAACTGTAGTGTCTGTCTACATTTCGCCGAGTTCTGTACAGTGTCAGGCTGCATTGGGTGAGTTATTTGAGCAGCTGGAAGGTCCAGTTCTACTCCTGGGGGACTTCAACGCGCACCATCTAGCGTGGGGATCCCACCAATCGAACTCGCTTGGCCAGTTTATCGCCGAGACGACTTTGACCAAACAGTTGGTGGTGTTGAACGACGGCTCGCATACTCGTATCGACCCGGCTACGGGAAACACTTCGGCTATCGATGTGAGCATCTGTTCCGAGAGGCTTGCTGGCAGGTTTACCTGGAGAACCATGTCGGACACGCACAACAGCGACCACTTCCCGATCACAGTGTCCATTCCCGGGTGGACGAATCATCGAACAACTCGACAGAAGTGGCTGTACGACCAAGCGGATTGGTCGTTGTACGAGCGGCTTACAGCGGAAACCATCGCGTCAGAGGCCGATTGGGACGTGAGCAGCTTCACGGAGAAAATTATAGCAGCAGCGGCAAAGTCCATACCACGAACCAGCGGGCGAATCGGGCCGAAGGCGGTACCTTGGTGGTGCCCCGAAACAAAAGCAGCAATCCGACAGCGGCGAAAGTGCCTTCGATCTCTCCGACGCCTTCAGCAATCCGATCCCGATCAACCTGAAGCATTGGCGAGGTTCCAGCAAGCAAGAGCAGCGACACGAAAGGCGGTCAACAAAGCGAAGGAACAATCGTGGCAAAACTTCGTAGGGAAGATATCACCGAGTAGCACGGCAACCGAATTATGGCGGACGGTGAACACTTTGCGTGGCAACCGACAACAGCGACCGGTAATCCTCAAGCGAGCGGACGGGTTCACGGACGACCCCGAAGAAGTGGCTGAAGAACTGGCGAATGTTTACTGCGAAAGGTCGGCGACTTCCAGCTACCCTCCATCATTCCAGATGGCGAAAGCGGCAGCTGAACGAGGGTCCATAGATTTCTCGCACAACAACGATGATGTTTATAACATCGACATTACCATGAACGAACTTCTGTGGGCCCTCGACAAAGGGCGAGGCGCCTCAACAGGCCCAGATTCGATCGGGTATCCTCTGCTGCAACGTCTTCCGCTTTCTGTGAAAACGACACTCCTCCAGCTGCTGAACGATATCTGGCGCAGTGGCGAGTTTCCCGCCAGCTGGCGGAATGCCATTGTCGTTCCAATACCGAAGCCGAACTGCCACGAATCCGGACCGAATGCCTTCCGACCGATATCACTCACCAGCTGCATGGCGAAGCTCCTAGAGCGCATCATCAATCGACGGCTAATCACCGAGCTAGAGTCAAGTGGACGGCTCGACAAGCGACAGCACGCTTTTCGTGCAGCACGCGGCACCGACACGTACTTTGCCGAACTTGAACGATCGCTGCCTACTACCGACGAACACTGCCTGATAGCGTCCTTGGACCTGTCGAAGGCATACGACACCACCTGGCGACACGGCATATTGCGGACGCTAAAGTCTTGGCGAATACGTGGTCGGATGCTGAATCTGCTGCAGAGTTTCCTCTCAGAACGGACGTTCCAAGTGTCCGTAGGGGGACACAAGTCTCGTGAGTACCCACTGGAGAATGGAGTGCCACAAGGTTCCGTACTGTCTGTGACACTATTTCTCGTTGCGATGCAGCCGATCTTCCGTGTGATGCCCGTTGGAGTCGATATTCTTTTGTACGCGGACGACATCCTCCTCGTGGTACGACGTGCGAAAGGGGAATGCTTGCACCGAAAACTGCAGGCCGCTGTCAAAGCGGTGGACAAGTGGGCGAAAAGCGTGGGGTTTGCCATATCCGCAACGAAGTCACAGACATTTTACTGCAGCCCTAATGCGCGTCGGGAGCCGGCGCAAGAGGTCACCATCGATCGAACCCCCATCCCGAAGACCAACCGTCTGAGGATCCTGGGCGTCACGCTGGACCGAACGTTGACGTTCAAGCCGCACTGCAAAGCGGTGAAGAAAGCATGCGAGTCTCGACTACGGATCCTGCAGATGATCGGCGCCAAACTTCCACGTGGCAACCGAGCAACCTTGCTGCAGGTGGGTTCGGCACTAGTCACTGCGAAGCTGACGTACGGTGTTGGACTAGTGAGCCGAGGAGGACCGGAGACCCTACAGACCCTAGCCCCAGCGTACAACAAAATGGTACGATACGCTTCCGGAGCGTTTGTGACCAGCCCAATCATCTCGATTATGGCCGAAGCTGGAACACTCCCCTTTGAATTCCTTGCAGTTCAATCTGTAGCACGAACGGCTATCCGGATTTTAGCTAAAAACCGAACGAACAAAACCCTTCCACTGATCCAGCGAGCATCTGAACGTATACTTGATGTGACGGGTACCGAACTTCCTGCTGTCGACCTTTTAACGAGACAGAGCGATCGTGTGTGGCACGCACGTAAACCGTCGATAGTATGGGATGTAAAGCAAAGTGTACGAGCCGGTGATCCGCCTGATAGAGTCCGTCCAGTCGTCCAACAGCTGCTTGCGACCAGATTCCACAGGTCAACGGTGGTCTACACCGATGGGTCGAAATGTGAAGACACCGTTGGAGCCGCATTTTGCATGACTGGCCTCGCAGACTTGTTCAGCCTTCCGAAAGCGTGCAGCGTTTTCTCGGCAGAGGCGTACGCCATAAAACGAGCGCTTTCGATACCGAACGTCAGTGCCGAAATAACAATTCTAACGGATTCAGCCAGTTGTCTTCTGGCCTTAGAATCAGGAAGATCGAAGCATCCGTGGATCCAAGAAATCGAAGAGATTGTGCGTAACAAACTCGTCCGCTTCTGTTGGATTCCGGGACATTCTGGGATCAACGGAAACACCCAGGCTGATCGACTAGCAAATGAGGCTAGAGACCAACCCGCCATAGATATGCCTATCCCAGGCGAAGATGCACTACGAGCAGTGAAAGAAGCGATACGCCGCCGATGGGACCAACAGTGGTACGAAACAAGGGACGCAAAACTGAGAGAAGTGAAGTACGACACGCGCAAGTGGATGGACCAGACCAACCCTGCTGACCAACGTGCGCTAACACGTCTCAGGATTGGCCACACTCGACTGACACATTCCTTTCTGTTAAAAAAAGATACACCACCCATCTGCGAGTGCTGCGGAACTGAAATCAACGTGCAGCACGTTATCCTCCACTGTCGAAAGTACGATAAAGAACGACAAGAAAACGACGTCAGCTCTTCCAGCCTACAGGATGCCTTGAATAATTGCGAAGGTAATACGACGAAACTGCTGGCATTCCTGCGCCAAACTGGGTTACTTAAAAAACTTTAGGGAGAACGCAGAGCACCCCACAACTAAGGAAAATTGGGATACTATCATGCGAAAGCGGAGTTACCGACAGAACTACACAAAGCCTTTCCCCAGTGCCGGCTGCTGCCGGTAGATCTGGAAACAATGTGTAGTAGTTTCGGCATCAGCTGGCACTGTGGGACACTGGCGTCCCACAGGTTAGTACCCGGCTTTTTTAAATCACCATCAGGTACTGTCTCGGTGATCTTTCCAGGTCACTGCCAAGCTGCAACAGTTTCCCCAGACGATTTGCCGACAGTTGTCACCACGTCATAGCACTCTCCCACCCGGAGGAAATCCAGTATTCGCTCCAGCCCCTGCACCGAATATGTTTAACGATGATATTGACGATGAAGAAAAACCAAAACGAAGAGAACAAAAGAAGAAGAAGAAAACGATGAATGGGAGAAGAAATGAGAAATTATGATACAACAACAACTCTGTAACAACAACTCCGTAGCTTAACACTCTTTTTCGACATGAATGCACAGCAATGTGTAAAGTGTCGTTAATAAACAAACAAACAACAACATTATTATTATTATTATTATTATTATTATTATTATTATTATTATTATTATTATTATTATTATTATTATTATTATTATTATTATTATTATTATTATTATTATTATTATTATTATTATTATTATTATTATTATTATTATTATTATTATTATTATTATTATTATTATTATTATTATTATTATTATTATTATTATTATTATTATTATTATTATTATTATTATTATTATTATTATTATTATTATTATTATTATTATTATTATTATTATTATTATTATTATTATTATTATTATTATTATTATTATTATTATTATTATTATTATTATTATTATTATTATTATTATTATTATTATTATTATTATTATTATTATTATTATTATTATTATTATTATTATTATTATTATTATTATTATTATTATTATTATTATTATTATTATTATTATTATTATTATTATTATTATTATTATTATTATTATTATTATTATTATTATTATTATTATTATTATTATTATTATTATTATTATTATTATTATTATTATTATTATTATTATTATTATTATTATTATTATTATTATTATTATTATTATTATTATTATTATTATTATTATTCGTTTTTTTTCGAGTTTTTCGCGATCGCCGCGGTCGAATCGTACTAAAAACAGTGAGTGAAGTGAAAAGGAAGGTCCAAACAGTGAAGGTTTGAGGAAAATCGGTGGTATAACGGCCGAAAAAAGTGAATTTATTTGTGCTCCACGTGCTTGCGAAGAAATAAACAAACAATCGTCGTCCGGCTGCCGGGTCGGTTTCATTCACCCGCCATTCAATTCGCCTTCAGTGTGGGTTGCGGTGCGTTGGAAGAACAATATTTTCTGAGAAAAAAAAGTGGTGAAAAGTTTTGAAAAAAACGATTTATATATTAAATCCGAAAGTGATAGATAGACGTTCGAAGCGTTGTACAGTGCGTTCCAAAAGTATACGCCTACAGTGAGGGGCACAATTTTGTAAACGCCAGCCGGAATTATTTCGTTGAAGGGGCAAAAAAGGTAGGATTTGTCTTGTCTTTATCTTTTTTGACCATTTGGGGTAGGTAACGGGTGACCGTTGCCATCTGCGTGAGTTTTCACGCAAAACAACATGGCGGCCGCTAGTAGCGGCGACCCGGGAGGGTCAGCTAAACGTAGACTACCAACGTATATGGACCCAACGAACCAATTCGGTGAGCTGACATTCCTCCAGTTGACTGGAAAGAATGGTGCTCCACTCCCTAGAAATCCAATCATCATCGGAAAATCAGTAGAAGCATGTGCTGATGGAACGATTGAAAGCGCCAACTCCGAAGCAAGAGGAACCAAGTACACCCTGAGAGTTCGTGATCCAGCCCAAGTCGCCAAGCTGCTCAAGCTTAAAAAGCTTATCGATGGCACTGAGGTTGAAATTGCTCCCCATCCGAACTTGAACGTTTGTAGGTGTATAATTTCCAGCTGGAATTTAATTGATTTGGAGGAAAAAGATGTTTTACAGGAGGTTATTGGCCAAAAAGGTATCCGTGTGCAGCGGATCACCAGAAATGAAGGTGGTAAGAAGGTTAATACACCCGCGCTGATCGTGACGATCTGCAAGACCACGTTTCCGGATAACCTCAAAGTCGGTCTGTTCAACATTCCGACCCGTCCGTACTTTCCAAATCCCATGCTGTGCTATGGCTGCTTTAGCTATGGTCACACCCGCGCCCGATGCCCTGGACCGCAGCGTTGTTTTAATTGTTCTGGCGATTTTCATGGAGAAGATGAATGTGGTGAGAAACCACTTTGCCGGAACTGCAAGGGTGACCACCGACCGACCAACCGCCAGTGTCCGATTTATAAAAATGAGATGGAAATCATCAAAATTAAAGTGCGTGACAATGTGACATTCCCAGAGGCAAGAAAACGTGCTGCGCTACAGTCCGGAGGCAGTTACGGTCAGGTAGTAGCTCAACAAAGCTTGTTTGAGAAAAAGTTGAACGATCTTGAAGCGGCCATGAAAGGAAAAGACGCAGAACTAGCCAGTATGCGGGAAGAGAGCAAGCGAAAGGATGACAAGATGAAGATAATGGCCAACATCATCAGCCAGTTAAAGCAACAAATCTCCAGCCAAGATAAACCGCAACACAGCAAGGAACTAATCGCCATAATCGAAAAGTCACACCACAGCAGAGAACAACAATCAACGCACTCAACGACAGTCCCCATAACCCGATCAAGGAATAATTCGCCAGCCGTTCTGGAAACAAAACGCGGACGACCACCGAAGCATATCTATGGAAAACCCGCTACATCACCAGACATAAGTCCGCCTCCAAAGAAAACCGCAACTACAACACACGATCTTACTCAAATGGAGTACTCCGGCGAAGAATCTGAGGCATCGGAGACACCTCAAAATAAACGTAATAGATAGCTCTACTCCCCAACAACGCATGGTAAACGATGAAGACATAAGCACGAATACGGGCAACGAGACAAATCGGTTCGGAAGTGGAGAATGTGTAATACCCCTTCCCACGCAAGTGCAGCAGGTTGAAGGAACCATCCGGGACGTCATACCCCAACCCGTTGATGGTGAATTCACCTCTGTAGCCGATGAAACTTTTGAGAATAGCACCATGACACCGGAAACTTGGGATAGACGGCAGGGGGAGGTGTATCCCTTCTACGCCCTGGCCGCCAGCCATCCTACACCAGAAACCACGCTTATCAATACCGCAACGATGATGCCCAACGCGGCACGTTCTTCCGTTACAGTACGAAAAGAATCAACCGCATCGTCATCTTCCACCTCACGAACGATCGATAATGGCCGCCCCGGTGGCTGCTTCGCCCTGCAATGGAACCTGCGTGGACTCCGGGCCAACATCAGCGAATTGAAGCTTCTCATCGCTGACCTAGAACCTTGCGTCGTCGCACTCCAGGAGACCAAGGTAAATCAAACCGTCGCCCCATCAGATTTCGTTGGCAGAAACTACACGTTGCTTCTGGAGTCGAACAGCGTACACTACTGGCAACACGGGGTAGGCCTTGCCATCCGGGAAGGCTTACCTTTCGAGCAAGTACGAATCGACACAACTCTCCACATCGTCGCAGCACGTATCCACGCACCAATCCAGGTAACGGTAGTGTCAATTTATGTTCCACCGAGTTCCGTTGAGTGTCAGGCCGCATTGAGTAGTTTGCTCGAGCAACTGGAAGGTCCAGTGTTATTCTTGGGTGATTTCAACGCGCATCATCTCACGTGGGGGTCACGAACGTCGGACACGCTTGGTCGATTCATCGCCGAAACTACCTTGGATAAACAGCTTGTGATCCTGAATGATGGCGCAGCTACCCGCATCGATCCAGCTACCGGAAATACCTCGGCCATCGATTTGACGATCTGCTCCGAAAATCTAGCCAGTAAGTTCATTTGGCGAACCCTCGCAGACACGCAGAACAGCGACCACTTTCCGATAACGCTGTCTCTACCCGGGTGGTCGGACTCGCGGACGGTACGGCGAAGATGGCTCTACGATCGTGCTGACTGGCCGTTGTATGAACGCATCACCGCCGAAACCATTCGTCCAGATGTCGACTGGGACGTTAACAGCTTCACTGAGAAGCTAATAGCAGCAGTGACGAAATCCATACCGCGGACCAGCGGACGTGTTGGACAAAGATCGGTACCCTGATGGTGTCCCGAAGCGAAGGCGGCAATCCGACTGCGACGAAAGTGCCTGAGGACCCTTCGACGATTACAGCAATCTGATCCTGAACAACCCGATGCATTAGCGAGATTCCAGGAAGCCAGAGCGACGGCACGAAAAGCTATTCAGCAAGCAAAGGAGCAATCGTGGGAGAACTTCGTGGCGACTATCTCTCCGAACAGCACGACTACCGAACTGTGGCAGACGGTGAATACTCTGCGTGGCAGCAGACGACAGCGCACGATGGTACTCAAGCGAACGGACGGTTTTACAGACAACCCCGAAGAAGCAGCGGAAGAACTGGCTCAATTCTACAGCGCGAGATCAGCGACCTCTAGCTACGCCCCATCGTTCCAGATGGTGAAGGCAGCAGCTGAACGAGAGTCCATAGATGTTTCGCCCAATACTGAGGATGTATACAACATCGACATTACCCTGAATGAACTTCTGTGGGCTCTCGACAAAGGGCGAGGTGCTTCGACAGGTGCGGACATGATAGGGTATCCATTGCTTCAACGTCTTCCTCTGTCTGTGAAAGTTACGCTCCTTAAACTGCTGAATAAAATTTGGCAAAGTGGCGAATTCCCCTCCAGCTGGCGGAATGCAATTGTCGTTCCCATTCCGAAACCGAATTCTGGACCTGATGCTTTCCGACCGATCTCGCTCACTAGCTGCATGGCGAAGCTGTTTGAACGAATCATCAATCGTCGATTGATTGCCGAGCTAGAGTCAAATGGACGGCTTGACAAACGCCAACACGCGTTTCGAGCAGGACGAGGTACCGAAAAATACTTTGCAGAACTGGAAAGATATCTACCAACCGGAGACGAACGCTCACTGATAGCGTCCTTAGATTTGGCGAAAGCATACGATACCACTTGGCGACATGGTATTCTGCGCACGTTGAAGACTTGGCGGATACGTGGTCGCATGATAAACATGTTGCGGAGTTTCCTCTCGGAACGAACGTTTCAGGTGTCTGTAGAAGGACACGTGTCCCGTGAATATGAGCTGGAAAATGGTGTGCCACAAGGCTCGGTTTTGTCAGTGACACTGTTCCTAGTCGCGATGCAGCCCATCTTTCGGGTAGTACCGCGTGGAGTTAGTGTATTGTTGTACGCGGACGACATCCTTCTCGTAGTACGAGGAGCAAAAAGTGAAGGCCTCCATCGCAAGCTGCAGACCGCCGTCAAGGCCGTAGACAAATGGGCGAAGAGCGTGGGATTCTCCATGTCAGCAACAAAGTCGCACGTATTTTACTGCAGTCCGAATGCACGTCGGGATCCTGCACAGGACATAACCATCGAGCGAGTCGCCGTTCCAAGGACCAACCGGCTGAGGGTTCTGGGTGTTACCCTGGATCGGACCCTCACATTCAAACCTCACTGCCAGATGGTGAAAAAATCGTGTGAGTCTCGATTGCGGATTTTGAAGATGATCGGTGCCAAGCTTCCACGTGGCAATCGAACATCGTTGCTGCAAGTGGGATCGGCCATAGTAACCGCAAAGCTGACCTACGGTATAGGCTTGCTGAGCCGAGGAGGGCCAGCAACTTTGCAGACTCTTGCTCCTTGCTACAATTCAATGGTTCGGTATGCCTCCGGAGCTTTCGTGACCAGTCAGATACTTTCGATTATGGCCGAAGCGGGAACCCTACCGTTCGAACTGCTGGCAGCACAGTCTATAGCGCGGACTGCCATCCGAATAGCTGTGAAGAATCTTGGCAACATCACCCTTCCGTTGATTCAACGAGCCTCGAACCGCCTCGAAGAATTGACAGGTACAGCGCTCCCCGCTGTCGGTCAACTTGTGAGGCAGAGTGATCATATATGGCACGCACGAAAGGCTACGATTGTGTGGGACGTAAAGAAATGCGTACGAGCCGGTGACCCTCCGGAGAAAGTCCGCCCAATCGTGCAACATTTGCTGAACACCCGCTTTCATCGATCGACTGTCGTCTACACCGATGGCTCTAAGGGTGAAGGTACGGTAGGGGCCGCTTTCTTCAATGGAGGAATTTCTGGCACCTACAGTCTCCCAAAAGCATGCAGCGTCTTCTCTGCGGAGGCATACGCCCAAGGATGGTTCCAATCGTATCATAAATCATTCTTTGCACGCTCTTCTTTTATTCAAAAGACGCACACAATGAGAAGTTCTGCTTCACCTCTCAAACCAAAAACTGATGGGCCATGGTGAACATTGAATGAACATAGCATGAACTTCGTCGCCTATAAATTGTATGCGTGTTCATCACTGCTTGCTTGTAGAATTTACTGATTCGTTCGTTGGCTTCTGTTGGTGATTTATTTTCGTTTCCTGATTCGATTGAGTGCTAGTGTTCGAAGCTTCCGATCGGATCACTTGGTGATTGTGTGGTACTGCGTTCAAAGCAAACATGAATCAGAAGCCGAAAAGCACAATGTGGCCATTTATACAGCGCGAAAAACAGAAAATATGTAGCAACTAAATGCCAAATGTTAATATTAAGTGACATGTGTTCCTTTAGGCCAGTTTTTTCTGTTTTTGTTACACAGAAAAAAAAATAATTTTAACAGGCGCGTAAAATTTCCCCTCGTGCAATTCCAAGCCAAAGGAGCCGTAAACAACGAAATTGTTTGCAATCTTTCATGCGCCATAAAACAATGTATGCAATCTTTCACACAACAGGCTAGATTCAGGCGTTATCTGGCTTAAATTTACATGAAATATCCCATTATTTTCTGCCAGATCTAGCATTCCCTCTATGTGCATTACATAACGCATAAAATTCATTGTTTCTTTTTATCTGTGTAGATACTGATGATGGCACAGCTTACTTAGTTGGTAATGTTACGGCATTATTGTTGAAATAGATAATAAGCGAATGTTTGTTCAACGAACGATAATCGACGATTTGGATATTAAACCCTCTTCAATTGAAATCTCGATAACGATTTTTCTTGCATGTTATATGATATAAAATGCACAAGTTGTGCAGAACACATTGTGTCAATAGTCCTGAAAAAAATTGTTTGACAGGAAAATAAAAAAAATCTTATTGAGTAGGTTGATTTTTCCCAGACGGTATATGCTTAATAAAACTACCAACACTGTCATTCGAACTAAAAGATAATGAATGATTCTGTTCAAATGAATGCTATCATCTCTCGTCTCCGAACATTATCATCTGGCGATCCAACTGGGTCGTATTTCCATAGCCACTCAATCAACGAAGAGTGAATCACAAGTAGGCAGAGCTGTTGTCCATTCGATGTGCGCGGTGGAATGAAGTAATCTACAAAAAGGCCAATCTTGTTCACTCACTGAGTTCCTGCGTATGATGCCTTTACCGATACATTTATCGATGTAGTTGTTTGAAGCACGGATAACAATAAATAATTTTCGCCGATTTTTTCGGCAGTCACCAACACTGCATACGCCATAAAGATGGCTGTCACGATCCCGAATCAGAATACCGAGTTGGTTGTTCTATCAGATTCTGCTAGCTGCCTATTGGCACTGGAGGCTGGAAAATCTCGACATCCGTGGATCCAAGAAATAGAAGAAATAGCGCGGAACAAACCTATTCGATTCTGCTCGATTCCTGGACACGCCGGAATCAGTGGTAATTCCGAAGCCGACCTACTAGCCAATGAAGCCAGGAGGGAACAGGCGATCGATATCCCAATTCCAGGAGAAGATGCGCTGAGAGAAACTAAACAACTGATACGTCATCGGTGGGATAGCCAGTGGTACGAGACTAGGGAGTCAAAGTTGAGGGAAGTTGAGGAAGATACCAGCAGGTGGACAGAACGCGGGAGCACGGCCGAACAGCGTGTCCTTACACGTTTAAGGATCGGAAACAAGCGTCTAACACACACATTTCTGTTAAAGAAGGAGCCGCCGCCCAATTGTGAATGTTGCGGCACGGTGATGGATGTCCGGCATTTAATTCTCGAGTGCCGGAAATTTGTTACCGAAAGGGAGAAAAACAACATTGGGACCAGCCTACACGACGCCTTGGGAAACACAGAGGAGCAAATAACACAAACGCTGAACTTTCTAAGGGAAACAAGACTGTTCTCCAATCTTTAGTGAAACCAGAAAATTGAAGAAGCTGAAAAAGAAAACGAAAACAAAAAAAGGTGAAACGTGTCCGATGCTAAGCCGAATGAACAAACAGAAGTCGATGAAGAAAAAGAAACGTAGCACAATCGAAGAAGAAGAAAAGCGAAGAGGAGAAAGTTGACGAATAGAAGTCGAAGAAGAGCAGAAGCACAGGAAGTTGAAGGCGTAGAGAAACAAGGATAAAATCGGAAGAAGATAAGCAGAAGAAGAAAAGTGAAAGGAGAAAATCAACAAAGAAGGATAAAATAACAGCGATAAGAAAAATGCAAGAAGCAGGAAAAATTGAAGCAAACCAACGGAGCAATAGAAGCCGAAGAAGAGAAGCGTAACTGAATCAGCGGAAGAAGAAAACCGAAGCGGATGGAGGAAAAAATGAAAAGTGAAATAAAAGAAGACAACGTGAATGAAAGAACCGTAGCACAATCGATGAAGAAGCAAAGCGAAGCTGGCAAAGTGGACGAATAGATGTCGAAGAAGAGAAATGGAAGAGTAGAAGCACAAGAAATTGAAGAAAAACGGAAGGGAAAAAAATGGAAGAAGATAAGCAGAAGAAGAAAAGTGGAAGAAAAAAAAGAAGCATATCGGAATCAATGGACGAAGGAAACCGAAGCGGTGGAAAAAAAATTGAAGAAGATAAGCAGATGAAGAAAAGTGGAAGGAGAAAACGAAACGTAACGGAATCAGCGGAAGAAGATAAACAAAGCGGATGGAGAAGAAAATAAAGAGCAGAAAAATGGAAAGAGGCACAACGGAAGAAGCAAAGCAGTGGAAAGAAGCGAAATAGAAAAATGAAATAGAAGAAGACAACGTGAATGAGGGAAACGTTACACAACTGAAGAGGAAGCGAAGCGAACAAAGTGGACGAATAGAAGTCGTAGAAGAGAAATGGAAGAGCAGCAGCACAAGAAGTTAAAGACGTAAAAAAACCGAAGGAAAAAAAACTGGAAGAAGATTAGCAGAAGAAGAAAAAAGGAAGCAGAAAAAGAAGCATAACGGAATCAACGGAAGAAGGAAACCGAAGCGGATGGAAGAAAAAAGGAAATGCACATGAAACTGAAGGGAGCCCAACGGAAGAAGCAATGTAGTGGAAAGAAGCCAAATAAGGAGTGAAATAGAAGAAGACAAAATGAATGAGAGAAACGTAACACAACTGAAGAAGAAGAAAAGCGAAACAGAAGAAGAAAAGTGGAAGGAGAAAAATCAAAAGCGAAGGAAAAATAACAGAGATAAGAAAAGCAGAACAATCGCAAGAAGCAGGACAAATGGACAAATTTGGAGCAAACCAGCGAAGGAACAGAAGGATAAGTAGATAAGTTGATGAATAAGGGTTGAGAAGGGCGGAACGAAGTGAAGTGGGAAACGAATTATTAATATTATATGTGAACATCAGAATTTCGTTAGACACGAATGCACCCTTCTGGTGTAGTGTCATTAATAAAAAAAAAAAAAAAAAAATTAGCCTTTCCTTTTAGGTTCCCCTCTTCTTTCTTCTTCACCGATTTATTGACACACAAAAACACATAAAACTTGGCTCCTTACGTTTAAGGGCCTTCTATCATTCATTGCTTGAAGTGCGCTGGTTGATCCGCTCTGCGGAAACCATCCCGATTGGTGAATTATGGCCAAGTTGATCCTTCAGAGAAAACCTCTAGCCCGACCGCGGCTGCGGTGCTGTTCGTGGTGATGATGACGATGATGTCACTTCCATGAGTGGGATAAATTCGGGTTCAGATTGTGGTGGAATTGGGAGCCTGGCTGAAGCGAAGCAAGAAACTCTACGTGTCAACGTTTCCACATATCCTGAAGAATTTTTTACACCTGTTGCCAGTGATGAAAACGGTTGAGGGCAATGTTGTCGTAGTTGAGGTCTGGCACCGATTGAAGAGCACTGCCAACCAGAAAGTGGCCTGCTGTGTTGCTGCGTGGATCAGACGTTCATGATGGCAGCGGACCAGCAGTTTCATCCTTGGATGTGACCCTGGCAATAGGATCTGGTGTTTCGAATCGTAGGATTGTGCCGATTGACCCAGACGACCACCGATGCGAATGACGTTGTCGACCCCAATCATCGGATTGAGGCGGAGAAGGCGAGATTTGGATTAAACAAGTTGCTGCTGTTGAAGAGCCTTCCACTCGCCAGGAAAACATTCTCGCTGTACTAGTTGCACAAGGGACAGCTCATGAGTGGAGAACCAAGCAATTTTTCTTCTTTCGGAAGTCAAACGTAAGAGAAAATCCGTTTGCAGTACGCCGTGACTCGAAGAAGGCGGTGATATTTGGAGAGCTTAGAGACAAGATTCCCTAAGAACGAAGGTTCTTCTGGTGTTGCTGGAACTGCAGCTAACGTCTTCCGTGCTTCTTTTGTTGCTTCTAGATCAGCAGTCAGCTCCGAAGTTTGCAGATGCCACGAATTCCTTTCCTTTTCAAGCCATTTAGGACCCTCCCATCAACGCTTGTTGTGCAGCAGCTTCATTGGCGATAGTCCTCTCGAGATGTGGTCTGCGGGATTCTCGCTACCAGGAACAAAGTTCCATTGACAGCTTGGAGTTGATTGCTGTATGCGAGATACTCTGTTTGTGACGAACGTTGTCCAGCTTGATGGTGAAGCCTGCCACCAGCTCAACACAATCTTCGAGTCCACCCAGAAGAAACCCGTGTCGATGATCCGAAGTGCGCTTCGTACCTTTGTGTATAGTTCAGCTGCCATAAGTGCGCCGCATAACTCCAGACGTGGAATGGTTTGTTGCTTGAGTGGTGCCACCTTTGAGCGTGACGTCAGTAGAACGACCTTCGCTTCACCCGATGAGTTCACTGACCGAATGTAGCAGCAGCAGCCGTAAGCATCTTGTGATGCGTCAGAAAATAAGTGTAACTCCAATGAGATCGGGTTTGAAAGCGAGATGAAACGATCAATCTAAAGGTCATTCAATAAAGAGAACTGAGAGTGGTACCAGTTCGAACGATCTACCATCGGCTGGGGTAGTTCACGATCCCAATTTCACGGTTTTCCATCTTCTTCCTTCAGCGTCCACAATGCCTGCATGAAGATTTTTGAAACCAGTACCACTGGACCAACCAAACCCAATGGATCGAAGAGCTTGGCGATCCGAGAGAGCGTCACCCGTTTGGTGATGGGGTTAGGAATGTCGAGCTGCTCGTCACGTATGACGTATTTTAGTTTATCGGTGCTGGGCTCCCAATGTAGGCCGAGAGATTTGATCGATTAATCTTTGTCCAGATCAACCGACAGTTGCAGGGCTCGGTCAGCCTCCAAAACGCCTTCTAACGCGATAGGACAGTTGCTCGCCAACTTTCGAAGCTTCATTCCTGCTGATGAGAACATGTCATCCATTTGCTGACGTAATTCCACGGCTTCCGCAATTGTGTTAGCGCCCGAATAGAAATCGTCCACATAAAAATCTTCGCAGGTGGTTTTCGCTGCGACGGGGTAGTTTTCGCTTTCGTCTTCACCAAGTTTCTTGAGAACGTGAGTAGCTAAAAATGGCGCTGACGCGGTGCCATACGTAACCGTTTTTAATTCATACACGGTAATAGGTTCCGATGGAGAAAATCGAAAAAAGAGTGCAAGCGAATTTGGCGGTACATTTTAACGGCATCTGCTACTAGTGTCACATGATGCAATCGAGACCGCATCCCAAGTAACACGGATTGTTGCAAAAAAAAAGCAACATAAGCTACGTTGAAACAAAATTTGTTTGAATTATTGTGTAATCGCTGCTCTAAAATTTACTGTAATGCAACCACAAAAGCGCAAGAGGTGGAGTCTATTTGCAACATTTTATCTAAGTTTCAAACGTGCTTCAAAACAATTGCCCGCCACTGATTGCTCGGGCTATTGCTGATACAGTAAACTGACAAATCATATGTTTCCAAAAAGTTTAAATTACGTTTCATAACTTGAAGAAGAAGAAAAACACGAACCTATGCTCAACCGTTTCGATATTTTTCAGTTTATACTAAGTTGCGAATGAAATACAATTGCATTTCAGGCATGATTTTTTTTTTCAACTGAAGTTCTGTTCCTTGATAAACTTTAGGCATAAAATAAATGAATACATTTTAGACTTCATTATAAGAGATTTCTTTCCAACCCTCTTACAGAGGGTCTTACACTTTTTTAGTTCGGAACAAGTAAAGCGCTCAACGAATTCGCTAATTACATCCTTCCAAGAAGTCTGCAATATGCAGTGGTAATGCGTCTATTTATTTAAAAGATGGCAAATGTTTGTGCCATGTGTTCAAATGCAGCATAGAGTACAAATTTTATTAATTTTAATTTTAAAAATTGATTCGCGATGCAATTACTTGAATTCATAATTGTATGCATAATTTGTTGATATTATTTATTATGGCGGCTGGGTATTAAACATCTACACCGCCTGTTAAATAAATCTGAACACAATCTGCTTTATAAGTAATTATTGGTAATTTCCTACATATAATTTAGTTCGGTTAAGTTAAGGTCTGCATCTCTGAAACATTTCTTTGTTATGGGGGTAATGGCTCTAATGTGAGCGTTTGGGCCTGGGATTCGGTCCTGTCCTTATTTTTTTTTCAAATTGGTTTGACATATTGACACATGTATATTTTAGGTTCAAGGACAACAATAGTAAAAAAAATATTTCGTTCGAAAGAGACATAAAACATCTCTTTCACTTTCACACTCAAAGTAAAAGTAAATCCGGGTTCTAGAAAATAACTTGTGACCATTGCGGAAAAGTTTATGTCAGGAACGGGAGACAACCAGGGATGTTGCTCGGGACTTGACGGTTCGTACCTGCCGGGGTGAAGGACCAAAATGTCAGGAACGGGAGACAACCGGGGTTAGCGGGATGTTGCTCGGGATTTGACGGTTCGTACGGTTTTTTGCTGCTTCTTGCCACTAATGAACAGGGCTACGAATACTGCAACAGAGTTCTTCCGTCGGGGGGAGTGGGATTTCTGGACTATAGAGGATTAATTTAGCTTTAATTTTTTTTTTTTTTTTTTTTGAAGTTTGTGTCTTTATTCTGTCAATGTTCTACATGTAATGAAAATTTCACTTGTTTGTTTCGCAACAGCCACCTACGCTCACTCGTTCGTTCCGTTGCTAGCGGTAACATTCTCCGGGGCAGGAGCAGAATTGGCCTTGAGTAGCACAATCTTACTGATCGGTCTGGTGAATCTTGATCTTGATGTTGCCACTACGACGGTACGGATTTTTCCATCTGGTCCGCGAATCACCTTCTCGACTAATCCCTTTGGCCAGCATCCACGATTCAAAGTTTCGTCCACAATCATAACTAAGTCTCCGGCTTTATACTCATAATAGTTCCGGTTATCTTCCCATCTCTGTCGTCTCAACAACTCGGGACGGTATGCGGCAACCCATTTTCGCCAAAATCTATCAGCAAATATTTTAGCATGTTTATACGCCGCTCTACAATCCAGATCGCTTTCGTCAAAATTGTGATCGTATTGCATGAAATTGTTACGACCAAGGAGTAGCAGGTTTGGGGTTAGCGGTTCAGGATCCTGGGGGTCAGCCGATATATGGGTCAATGGTCGGTTGTTCACGATGTTCATCACTTCACAAAGCGCCGTCCGAAGTACCAAATCAGTCGGGTGTCTCTCCTTCAACATTACATTCAGGGCGGTTTTGACGGTCCTCACTAGTCGTTCCCAGCATCCTCCGAAATGTGGGGCTCCTGGGGGTATAAACTGTCATTCAATACCTCTGACGCTTAGTGTCTCTTCAATTGATGGTTGATCCAATCTCTGCACCAGCTTCTTGAGCTCCTTGTTGGCACCAGTAAAATTTGTACCATTGATTTGTAATTATCTTCTTTGGTATACCACGGAATGCGAAGAAAACACCTTATTACCATGGATGGAATTGATTGGAATCAGAGGATTTATTTTCTTTTCATTACCTCCAAGTGAATGGTTTGATTTATCACTATAAGTAGAAAAGAGTAATCTAGCGTTTCTCCAGACGACGTCCTACTTTCACCGTTAATGGGTCCAAAATAATTCTATTTCGGTGTACTTGAAAGGAAAAACGAACGGTGTATTTCTTTCTGGCGGCAGGTTACCCATTTGGTGCTTGTAGTTTGTTTCGAGTCCTTTAATTCACGGACGACGGTACGCAAGATTTTGCCAGTTTCTTGACCCACATTCGCATCTTTAAGATACGATATCGTTGCTGCAAGTTATTGATTACTGTTTCCAGACCTTGATGTCCATTTGTGATGTGGTGCATCCGAATCAGCAAGTCCGTGAAATTGTGGTTGTTTGGTAGTATAACAGGGTTGTTCATTTCGAAACTTCTTCCTTCATCTTGGATCCGACCTCGCATCCGAATGATTCCCATCGCACAGGAAAGGAGAACATGCATGCTGGCGACTGGACACCTTAACAAAACCGTTTGTCTTCAAGTCCGGCATCAGATCTGCGAATGCTTCAAGTTGTACTTTCCTGTACCATGCTGCTCGAGCTTCATCCATGTCATGAACGTTGATCTTGAAGTTTTCAGGTTTGTCTTTCTTGGGTAATGCTAATGATGTTTTCTCATTTTCAAATATACGGAAGTACATCTGATGATCCGATGGTAGTCTGAGAATCGTCCGATACATCCTATACCTGCAACGATAAGCTCTCACCGAGATTTGAAGACAATTTTGAGATTGAAACTCTAACTCAGCCAGGAAATTTACTCGTCTTGATAGGTGATAAAGTGGGATGTTCTCATCTATCGGCCATGAATGAAGATTTCGATACAGTGGTGTCTGGATCCTTCAGCCATTCAGCCATATTAGATAACTTTCGACGACTCAGTTGCTAAATCAGCAACATTGAGATGCGATGGTATCCAATGCTACATTCCAGAATGACTAAAATATATACTGGCACTAATTAATGAAAATTTAGCAATGAAAAATTCACTAAATTGCCACTTTTTTTTATAACACAGTGCCAACGAAAAAATAGCTTTCCGCACTAGGAAAACATCAAATGAACTTACAGAAATTGAGGCTCTATTTTCAATACCCCCCCCCTGATTCGGCAAAATGTTTTTTTAGGGAAATTATCATTAATATGCAC
The DNA here is from genome assembly GCA_024533555.2 of Aedes koreicus. Taxonomy (NCBI): domain Eukaryota; kingdom Metazoa; phylum Arthropoda; class Insecta; order Diptera; family Culicidae; genus Aedes; species Aedes koreicus. Next base: position 18,903 of record JAHHFK020003391.1, read on the forward strand.
ACAAGGGGGGGCTGATATTTTTCCGTCATGGTTTTTTGCTTTTAAAGTGTTTCACATGTGACAAAATTCTTTAAATTTTTCTAAGCTTCTCAATCAAAACCAAACAAATTATTTTAATTTTTATTTTTTTATTTTGGATTTTTTATTGCGATTTGTTTGGTTTCAATAGTAATACTTGTAACATTTGAAGACTTTTGTTTTATGTATAGCGCTAGAACTTATTATTATGACGGAAAACTATCAGTTTATTATTTTTGTGTTTATACTAATTGCCATTGCTTTTTTTGAAAGTTTTACCGGTCATTTTTGAATTATTGAAAATGAATTATCATATTTTTGCCGTTATTTTATATTTTTCTAGTGCTAGAATTGTTATTTTTTTCAATGGTATTTTGTTCAATAATGTAGTGGACATTTCACATATTTTTATTGCTATTTTTTCCATTTTTATTGATGTTTTATTACCCTGCCATTCCAGAATGGTGTCCATTGTCCTTAATTGTTGTTACTCGGGATCCAACAAAGGCGGTCAGCTTTTTCTGAGTCTTCAACCAGCTCAAACAGATCTTTGAATCCGTCCACAAGTGAACAGAAGTGACTTCAATATGGAGTTCATCCTGAACAGTCTTTGACATCTGGCTGGCTAGCACGCAACTTTGCAGTTCTAATCTTGGTTCCGTTTGAGATTTCAGCGGCGCTACTCTAGATTTGGCGGACACTAGAGCAACATATAATTCATTGTGGTGTCGATGAGCCATGTAAACCACACACGCAAAGGCTTGGCCACTTGCGTCACTGAGGTACGACTTGGGACGCTACACGAAGGTAGATAGTCTCAGGAAAAGAAGACTTCAGAACCTGGATCCCGATCAATCAAGTCGTTTCATCTAACCCTGCCCTTCATTTCAGGAGAACGCCATCAGGTAGTTGATCATCCCATCCAGTCTGCAAACGCCATAGTTCTTGGAACATAATCTTCAGGTGGATTGTTACTCGGTTCAGCACACTCAGCGGATCGAATATTCCCATCATAAACTTTAGTATCTCCCTCTTCGTAGGAATCCTCAAACCAGATCTGAAAGCATCTTGTTGAGATTTACTTAACGGACCAAAACAAATTCGTCGGTATCGAGATTCCATCTTGGACCTAGAATGCCCAAGGTCTTCGATTCTCCCAGATCTGCTCGCAAAGAGGGATCAATTGACTGAACTACTGCTTTCGAATTTGAAACTGCCATATTCATTATCTTTAATCACTTTGATAACCAGCTCCACCAATTCCCCCTTCCTCCGTGTCCTCGCAATCAAAATAATCGTCGACATAGTGCTGGTCCACGATTGTTTTGTCAACGCCAGGTAAACGCTCTTCGAACTCATGAGCGTTAAAGTTCTTGATGAATTCAGCGATAGAGGGGGAAGATACAGCACCAAAAATCATCGCTTTCATCACGTAAATCTTCGGGGGTCACTGCGTTTCTATGCCACGCCAAAAGAATCGTTGAGAGTTTTGATCCAACAGCTGAATAAGCACTTGGTGGAACATCTCCTTGATGTCTGCTGTGAAAGGATCTTTTTCCACACGTCCTCGTATTAGAACATAAATTAGTGGAGGAACGAAATCCGGGTCTTTCAATAACAGATCATTCAGAGAGAATCCATGTGACTTCGCTCTGGCATCCATTACCAATCGAAACTTGTTCGCGCTCATCATACTGAAGTGCGGCAAGTACCAGGTGTTGCGAGTTTCTTGGAATTCCTCTGCATCCAATTTCTTTGCGTATCCTTTATCCAGATAATCTTGAATTTTCTGGTAGTACTGCTCCGCGAATTTCGGAGCAGTATCCATCTTTTTCTCCATAATCTGCAGTCGACGAAGGGCTCGAGGTTTGCTATCAGGAAACGTGAAGTTGTTGAACTTGCCTATTTGATCAATTTCAAAATGGTCACCGCAACGTTTCAGTGTTCTCCTCATGATATCCAAAGCTCGTTCATCTTCATCCGAAGCCGTTGGATCCTGTCGAGTGATCCCAAAGTCTTCAATCTTGTACATCTGCTTAATCAACGATGTTAATTGATTTTCTCGCTATACGAACACAAAAAGGCATGTTGCTGGTCGGCAGGTTCATCAACGGTAGGCTCAATTTCACCGTGAATTGTCCATCCAAGATGACAACGGGTGAGCTGCAAACCTCGGACCAAGTACTGCACCGTCTTTAATGGAACTATCAGGCCAGCATTGTTTGACCCAATCAGCAGAACCGGTGCGACGTTCTTGATGGTATTCAGCTTGTCTTCATCCTGTTCCACGTCCAATTTGACAGTCGGCAGATTAATGTTGTTGATTGTTCGAAGGTTATTGAGTCTTGTTCCACTTCGCGTCGTTAGCTTGACCAGAGATATGTAGATTGAGCAGCATCGATTTTGTCGTCCCTATGAGTAATTCCATTCGTCCAACGGTAAGTGACTGGTTGGATTGGTCCAGACAATCCCATCTTCCTAGCAAATGAAGCATTCATCATCGAGATAGAAGAACCTTCATCGAACAGAGCAAAAACATGGTGAACTTCCCTCTCACTACAGACTCCTGAACTTTACAGACACGAAGCAGAGTGTTTGACCTTCTCGATTTGATGTGAGAGAAATTTCTCGGAAGAAGCAGGTTCCGGTTTGGATCCGCGGAAAGATCTTCTTGGAACTTCATCAGCATGCACAAGCTCATGGTGGTTCTTCTTGCCAAATGGCACAGGATCCATTTGACTTGCATCTTCCACGGTTGTGGTCTCCTTTCAAACAATTATAGCAGACCTGGAAAATTCTTACTATCTAACGGCGTTGCTCTACAGATGACTTGACAAATTTTCCACATTTTGCGAGGCTCTTGTGCTCAGAGGAACCACACACAGGACATTTCCTCCAATGTTGGTCTGCTTCTCTGGAGTTGATGTTGAGAACTAGTGGCCTTGATTTAGCGCCCATCACTTGCCTCTTGCAGAACAACACAGTACTGATGCTGGCAAGCTGATTCTCCATCTCATCCTCCAACCACCGAGAGGAATTTGTCGAAATCTAACAAGTTTATTTTTTTTCATCAACATCGCTTTGTGGCGGATCCACATCTGCTTACCAAAGCCAGGTAGTTTTTCAGCAAGATGCGAGATCAATTCAGGATTCATTAGGTTGATTTCGGCTTTCACGTTCTTCAGTGCCACTGCTGTACCAACCACAGCGTTGAAGAAAGACCGAAACGATTCAATATTGTTTTCTTTTACCTGATCCAGATTCCGCAGGATTTCGAGACGGTTGCTCACAATCCATTCAGTGCGACCTAAATTCGATCTTAACATCCGCATAATTTGCTCTACGTTTTCAGGTGAGGTTTGCAGGGCTTCCACGGCTTTGCGGGCTTTTCCCTGAAGGGCTTTAGACGAGCTTTTTCAAATTGTCAGCATTACTCAATTTCAGCTCTTCTGTCGAAGTTTCGAACTCGTTCAGGAAAATCGGCCAATCCATAACGTTGCCGGAAAACCATGGCAATTCTTTCAATATTCCGACCTTCCAGCACGCGGGGAAAGCTTGAGACAGGACCCCAGCCATTCCATTAGGAGCAGCAAAGGATTCAGGAACAGGTTGACGCCGAGGTTAACGCTCTGGCTCACCGGAACCGGTTCGATGTCGGATTCCAAATCATCATTCTGGTTCACCCAGGATTGAACACGACCCATTGAATTGCAGCTAGAGGCGCCCGAACGCGATCGCAGCTTGCCTATTTGAATTTCCACGTTCTTCGCGCTCGTGAGCTTTCCGCAAAACGTTGCTCGACTAAAATCCGGTCTTGCCTCAAAGAGGCTTCCAGTTCTTCTTCCTCGATGAGATTGGCTAACTCCAACGCCTTGAGCTTGCCTTGCACCTTACTTACTCCAGATGCTCTTGACAATCTTGAACGTCATTCATCAACGATATGGACGGACACTACGCTTCTAGCTTCCCGTTTGCCGGTTGTTGGCTCCCGTAACCGACATAGGAGCATGTTGACCAGGTCCCTTGCGACTCAGGTATTTGGAAACACTTGCCGGAGGCGTACGTAACATTTTACCGTGCCCCTAAACCAGGGAATTCACAGATTAAACTTCTTTTCAAAACGTTTAGGCACAGTACCTGTATTACAGCGTCTTGGGCGATGCGGGATTCTTCTTACATAAACTGGGTGGTGGTTTTCGAAGGACCAAAATGTCATTAACGGGAGACAACCAACCAGGGATGTTGCTCGGGACTTGACGGTTCGTACGGTTTTTTGCTGCTTCTTGCCACTAAGGAAACGGGTTACGAATACTTTGAAACAGAGTTCTTCCGTCAGGGGGAGTGGGATTTCCGGACTTGTAGCTGATTAATTTATTTTTTGGTTTGTTTTTTTAAGTTTGTGTCTTTATTCTGTCAATGTTCTACATGTAATGAAAATTTTCACTTGTTTGTTTCGCAACGGCCACCTACGCTCGCTCGTTCGTTCCGTTGCTAGCGGTAACAGTTTACATTGGACAAATCAAACGTAATATCAATATTCGTTTCAAAGAATATATTGCAGAAGTCACTAAAGCAAACAAAGACAATTAACAAGCGGCTCATATACAATTAAAATCCAAAGTAGCTCAACGAAGAACATTTTTTAAACTTAAATAACATACAAATTTTAAGACATATCACAAACCCTTGGAAACTAAATGTAGCGGAAAGCATAGCAATCCACAAACATAATTCCAAAAAAATGCCAAACAAGGGATCAAGGAAACTGGTAATCCTTGTTGTCTACACAACACAACACTAATTTGACTAACTTCAAACGAAGTAGGAATTAATGAACAAACAACCTTTTAGGTAACAAACAAAAACATAAACACATTCTGGTACCTCTCCACACACCCTACCTCATACATTGAGGTACCAACAAACCTGTAGGACAGGACCCGCCAGCATTTAGTGCAAAAACAAGACCATTTAGCTGTCAAAAAAGACCGTTTCTTATTGGTCGCTTTGACAACCACCACTACCGCCTCCCATACGAGTTATTTTACAAGCAGGCAGTTTGTTGTTGGTTTGGCGGTGCTAGCTAGTAGTCACTGTTTTTCCACTTTTTTTCGTTTGTGACAACTAGAACAAAAGTTTACTTTTGCAGTGGTTCGAAATGAAGTGCAAAGCGATAACTTGTGGTCGCAGTCACGTGTGACATCCGGGTCTCCAGTTTCATTGGTTCCCGAGAGATCCAATCGTTCGCCGAAAGTGGATGAAGGCCTGCAGTGGGAACGCACGTGAGGAAGACATTCTCCCTGCTCAAGATTTCGCCCCACTACCGCAGTTAATTTGCAGCGTAAGCATCAATGAAATTCAATGAAACCTCATAAATTAACGATTAGTTTGATGCAGCTTCGTTCCCCGAACGGCAAAAGAAATGCCAATGGAACTTGGAATATTCAAATTGCCGTCACTCCGCACGGATAAAGAGTGGCAGGAAATGGAGGTGGTTGAGAATGGGTTCATGGTGATGAGCATAGTGGAACAGGATATGCTGCATCAAATGGGAGTATTTACGGATTATGAAATAGTGGAAAACATTGACCAGGTACCTATGCTAGGAGGAGAGCTATGTCACAGTCTCGACTACGAGGGGAAATTTTTCGTTTGAGAGAGCAAGTTACCAAGCTTAAGAGGTAATTTGCTAAATATTCGATTGGATGGAATGCTTTCAGCATGATTGAATCACATCTTCTACTTTAGATCGATTCGTCGTTGGAGAAGTCGTTACGGCAATCTGGTTGCGCGAAAGAAAACAGATGATTCGGATGTCGTAGATTCGAACTCGTTGGATATTGCCTGTAAACAAATTTTCAACGACGATCAATTGAAGCTTCTCTCCGGAAAAGTTCGTCCGCGAAGTGAAGCAGTGGTCAAAGGAAGTAACGATAATGGATTCGCTGCAAATCCGATTTACGTACATATGTCAGGGTGGCTCGACAAGCTAATGACAAGAGGCTTTCCGCTCCCATCGACTAGAACACTGCTGCGTCGAATTGCAGACGTTCACTTTCCTCCTGGTACCAATTAAATCATTCTAATGTTCTGTGAAGTTTTAGTTGATGGTTTCGAAAAATTTAGGTATCCTTGAAGATATTTTTGGACTGCCGAAATTCAAAGTGGCTGGCATGACAGAAATTGAGCGGGATTGTGGACTGGTTCTCGACGAAATGAGCATCGACGAAGCAAGAAGAGTGGTGTGCAAGCACTAAACAGTTCGTTGGAAAGACGACTTGCCTCCATCTGATGACTTAGGCGCGTCTAAAGGCTTGGTTTTGATGCTTGTTGGAGTTGCTGAACGGTGGAAGCAAGTTGTTGCGTACGAGTTTACGAAAGCATCAATTCCTCCAGAGCAACTCAAGAAGCTAATGTTGTCCGTTATTGAAAAATCGGAAGAGCTGGCTTGCGAGTACAGTTTGTTACCTCTGACTCCGGTTCCGAGAATCAAAAGATGTGGAAGGATATGGGGCTGAACATCAAAAACCAGAATATCTTGTCTGCTCTGGAACTGCAGCATCCCATCGACAACAGTCGAAAACTGGAGATCGTGCCCGATCCAGTCCATGTTTTTAAAAATGCAATTCATGGATGGATCAACAACAGATTTCTCGTCGTTCCAAAATGGTATGTCAATAAAAATGGCCTTTCATCGGATATTGTGCATCGGGATCATCTGAAAGAGTTGGTCGAATTCGAGGCAGGGAATCAATTGAGAATGGCTCATAGGTTATCTCCAGCCGACGTGGCGTTTGATGTTCCTGTTTCGTCTGTCGACAAAATGAAAGTATCTAACGCAACAAAATACTGCAATCGAGCGGTTGCTGCTGCGCTACGCGTAGTGGCTTCCGAGAAAAACCGACATGAACTGCTAACCACAGCATGCTACATTGAGGACATGTCAGACTGGTACGGAACACTCAACAATCGTTCGGAAGATCATGCGCTGCGCCAATCAGACCCAAAAGCTTTACAGGTAAGGATTCCAGCAGGTTCCGGTTTGGATCCGCGGAAAGATCTTCTTGGAACTTCATCAGCATGCACAAGCTCATGGTGGTTCTTCTTACAAATGGCACAGGATCCATTTGACTTGCATCTTCCACGGTTGTGGTCTCCTTTCAAACAATTATAGCAGACCTTGCAATTCCTTGCGATCGAACGGCGTTGCTCTGGACAGATGACTTGACAAATTTTCCACATTTTGCGAGGCTCTTGTGCTCAGAGGAACCACACACAGGACATTTCCTCCAATGTTGGTCTTCTTCTAGGGGAGTTGATGATGAGAACCGGTGGCCTTGATTTAGCGCCCATCACTTGCCTCTTGCAGAACAACACAGTACTGATGCTGGCAAGCTGATTCTCCATCTCATCCTCCAACCACCGAGAAAATGCGTCGAAATCAACAAGTTTATTTTCACTCATCAACATCGCTTTGTGGCGGATCCACATCTGCTTACTAAAGTCAGGTAGTTTTTCAGCAAGATGCGAGATCAATTCAGGATTCATTAGGTAAATTTCGGCTTTCACGTTCTTCAGTGCCACTGCTGTACCAACCACAGCGTTGAAGAAAGACCGAAACGATTCAATATTGTTTTCTTTTACCTGATCCAGATTCCGCAGGATTTCGAGACGGTTGCTCACAATCCATTCAGTGCGACCGAAATTCGATCTTAACATCCTCATAATTTGCTCTACGTTTTCAGGTGAGGCTAGCAGGGCTTCCACGGCTTTGCGGGCTTTTCCCTGAAGGGCTTTGTTGAGTCTTTTCAAATTGTCAGCATTACTCAATTTCAGCTCTTCTGTCGAAGTTTCGAACTCGTTCAGGAAAATCGGCCAATCCATAACGTTGCCGGAAAATGATGGCAATTCTTTCACATTCCGACCTTACAACGCTTTGAAAGCTTGAGACAGGACCTCAGCCATTCCTTAGGAGCAGCAAAGGATTCAGGAACAGGTTGACGCCGAGGTTAACGCTCTGGCTCACTAATCGGCCCGATGTCGGATTCCAAATCATCATTCTGGTTCACCCAGGATTGAACACGACCCATTGAATTGCAGCTAGAGGCGCCCGAACGCGATCGCAGCTTGCCTATTTGAATTTCACGTTCTCTGCGCTTCTGAGCTCTTCCAAACGTTGCTCGACTAAAATCCGGTCTTGCCTCAAAGAGGCTTCCAGTTCTTCTTCCTCGATGAGATTGGCTAACTCCAACGCTCTGAGCTGGCTCTGCACCTTACTTACTCCAGATGCTCTTGACAATCTTGAACGTTGACCAACGATATGGACGGACACTACGCTTCTAGCTTCCGTTTGCCGGTTGTTGGCTCCCGTAACCGACATAGGAGCATGTTGACCAGGTTTGTTGGACTCAGGTATTTGGCAAACACTTGCCGGAGGCGTACGTAACATTTTACTGTGCCCCGAACCAGGGAATTCACAGATGAACTTTTCAAAACGTTTAGGCACAGTACCTGTATTACAGCGTCTTGGGCGATGTGGACTTTTTCCCATATAAACTGGGTGGTGGTTTTCGAAGGACCAAAATGTCAGGAACGGGAGACAACCAACCAGGGATGTTGCTCGGGACTTGACGGTTCGTACGGTTTTTTGCTGCTTCTTGCCACTAAGGAACAGGGTTACGAATACTGCAACAGAGTTCTTCCGTCGGGGGGAGTGGGATTTCCGGACTTTAGAGGATTAATTTAGCTTGAGGTTTTTTTTTTTAAGTTTGTGTCTTTATTCTGTCAATGTTCTACATGTAATGAAAATTTTCACTTGTTTGTTTCGCAACGGCCACCTACGCTCGCTCGTTCGTTCCGTTGCTAGCGGTAACAGTTTACATTGGACAAACTAAACGTAATATCAATATTCGTTTCAAAGAATATATTGCAGAAGTCACTAAAGCAAACAAAGACACTGACAAAGGGCTCATACACAATTTAAATCAAAAGTAGCTCAACGAAGAACATTTTTTAAACTTAAATAACATACAAATTTTAAGACATATCACAAACCCTTGGAAACTAAATGTAGCGGAAAGCATAGCAATCCACAAACATAATTCCAAAAAAATGCCTAACAAGGATCAAGGAAACGGGTATTTGTGGCTGTCTACACAACACAACACCAATTTGACTAACTTCAAACGAAGTAGGAATTAATAACAAACAACCTTTTAGGTAACAAACAAAAACATAAACACATTCTGGTACCTCTCCACACACCCTACCTCATACATTGAGGTACCAACAAACCTAGGACAGGACCTGCCAGCTGTTAGTGCAAAAACAAGACCATTTAGCTGTCAAAAAAGACCGTTTCTTATTGGTCGCTTTGACAACCACCACTACCGCCTCCGTCGAGTTATTTTACAAGCAGGCAGTTTGTTGTTGGTTTGGCGGTGTTGCTAGTAGTCACTGCTTTTTCACTTTTTTCGTTTGTGACAACTAGAACAAAAGTTCACTTTTGCAGTGGTTCGAAATGAAGTGCAAAGCGATAAATTGTGGTCGCAGTGACGTGTGACATCCGGGTCTCCAGTTTCATCGGTTCCCGAGAGATCCAATCGTTCGCCGAAAGTGGATGAAGGCCTGCATTGGGAACGCACGTGAGGAAGACATTCTCCTGCTCAAGATTTCGCCCCACAGCAGAATTTGCAGCGTAAGCATCAATGAAATTCAATGAAACCTCATAAATTAACGATTAGTTTGATGCAGCTTCATTCCCCGAACGGCAAAAGAAATGCCAATGGAACTTGGAATATTCCAATTGCCGTCACTCCGCCGGATGAAGAGTGGCAGGAAATGGAGGTGGTTGAGAAAATTTATGGTGATGAGCATAGTGGAACAGGATATGCTGCATCAAATGGAGAATTTACGGATTATGAAATAGTGGAAAACATTGACCAGGTACCTATGCTAGGAGGAGATGCTATGTCACAGTCTCGACTACGAGGGGAAATTTTTCGTTTGAGAGAGCAAGTTACCAAGCTTAAGAGGTAATTTGCTAAATATTCGATTGGATGGAATGCTTTCAGCTTCATTGAATCACATCTTCTACTTTAGATCGATTCGTCGTTGGAGAAGTCGTTACGGCAATCTGGTTGCGCGAAAGAAAACAGATGATTCGGATGTCGTAGATTCGAACTCGTTGGATATTGCCTGTAAACAAATTTTCAACGACGGTCAATTGAAGCTTCTCTCCGGAAAAGTTCGTCAAGTGAAGCAGTGGTCGGAAGCAACGATAATGGATTCGCGGCAAATCCGATTTGCATGTCAGGGTGGCTACGACAAGCTAATAAAAAGAGGCTTTCCGCTCCCATCGACTAGAACACTGCTGCGTCGAATTGCAGACGTTCACTTTCCTCCTGGTATAATTAAATCATTCTAATGTTCTGTAAAAGTTTTAGTTGATGGTTTCGAAAAATTTAGGTATCCTTGAAGATATTTTTGGACTGCTGAAATTCAAAGTGGCTGGCATGACAGAAATTGAGCGGGATTGTGGACTGGTTTTCAACGAAATGAGCATCGACGAAGCAGAAGAGTGGTGTGCAAGCACTAAACAGTTCGTTGGAAAGACGACTCTGCCTCCATCTGATGACTTAGCGTCTAAAGGCTTGGTTTTGATGCTTGTTGGAGTTGTTGAACGGTGGAAGCAAGTTGTTGCGTACGAGTTTACGAAAGCATCAATTCCTCCAGAGCAACTCAAGAAGCTAATGTTGTCCGTTATTGAAAAATCGGAAGAGCTTGGCTTGCGAGTACAGTTTGTTACCTCTGACTCCGGTTCCGAGAATCAAAAGATGTGGAAGGATATGGGGCTGAACATCAAAAACCAGAATATCTTGTCTGATCTGGAACTGCAGCATCCCATCGACAACAGTCGAAAACTGGAGATCGTGCCCGATCCAGTCCATGTTTTTAAAAATGCAATTCATGGATGGATCAACAACAGATTTCTCGTCGTTCCAAAATGGTATGTCAATAAAAATGGCCTTTCATCGGATATTGTGCATCGGGATCATCTGAAAGAGTTGGTCGAATTCGAGGCAGGGAATCAATTGAGAATGGCTCATAGGTTATCTCCAGCCGACGTGGCGTTTGATGTTCCTGTTTCGTCTGTCGACAAAATGAAAGTATCTAACGCAACAAAATACTGCAATCGAGCGGTTGCTGCTACGCTACGCGTAGTGGCTTCCGAGAAAAACCGACATGAACTGCTAACCACAGCATGCTACATTGAAGACATGTCAGACTGGTACGGAACACTCAACAATCGTTCGGAAGATCATGCGCTGCGCCAATCAGACCCAAAAGCTTTACAGGTAAGGATTCCACGATATCATAAAAACATCGATACTTTTACATCAAAGCAATAGCGAAAGAAAGTACCGATACCAGGAAAATATCGTATCGAACATATCGATACCTACGGGGATCAAATGAATACTTTTCTGTAAGCTCAAAGTAAACTACTGAATTTATCAAATTTGTAAAGCAATTAGAATTGATCTTGTAAGGTATCTTCTAAACATATTTTGAAAATTTAGCAAGTTGGCAGTCATTTTTAGACATACCTCGCCATACAATTTTAGACTGCAAATGAGGTCTATCACCTAATTTTGGGTGTAACAAAAATTACTAGTCACCCTGTATATGATAGGGGTATTAGTATTTATGAATTTAAGGAGATACGCCAGGATTTACATGAGAGGCTAATGATTTCATTAGCACTCATTATAAAGAGTATTCATTTGAATCAAATATTTTCAATTCATACCTTCTTGGTATCGCATTGAAATGTAACAATTACAATTATTTTATCCCTAACAATAGGAAACAATAAACCGTCTTGAAAATACCACTCGTTTAATTTACGATGTACGTGTTGGAGAATTATGCCGATGGAAACCGTGGAAGACTGGACTAGTTATATGCACGAAAGCCATTATCCGACTGATCTTACGATTTTTTGCTAGTGGTCACAAGAGGATCTTCACTTCCCGCTTTGTTCAAGACTGTCTAGAGAGCCTTTTTTCAGCTATAAGATCCAAGCAACGTCGACCCACACCACGGGATTTTGGTAGAAACTTAAAGACAGTAACATTATCGCAGTATATGGCTCCTGTTCCAAATTCGTCATACTCATTTGACGACCAGGAACATCTGGTAGGAATGGCAGATTTTCTTTTTCAGCGTCGCAAGCAATCCAACGAGCAAAATACAACAGCATCAGATCGACAGATGACAGTTGTCGACAACAGTGATGCAGTAGATATGGATTATGAAATGCTGCAGGAAGTTTCCGGTGAGGTGCTGGACCGAGGAGAGCTGAATGCGCTCTTCTACGTTACGGGCTACGTGTTAAAAAGTCTAGCGAATAAGGGTACTGTTTGCAAGCAATGTGTCAAAATGACGGAGAGTCCAAAGGGTGCTCACTCCGACTATCAAAGCTTCACTTTCTATCGAGCGAACACCATTAAGAAAAACATCCACTTTCCATCCATTGATACCTTCAATTTTTTCAAAGCCATGGAAATCGTGTATCGCAATTCGATAAACTTTATCATTTCGAACAAGGATAAAAACAATGTTGTACAGAAGGTAGTGAATGAATTGGCACTCCTTCCGAACATTTTCCACTGCTCATCCTTCAAGATGACATTGGTGCGACGTTATGTATCATTCCGGCTAAAGTCAGGGCAGAAGCGTAAGCAACGGAAGAAAAAGTTCGATAGCAGAAGTATGCTATCATAGAAGCTGGAATGGTGAAGGGAGAATGCATATTTGAAATAATAAATGAGAAATATTAATCTGTTTAAAAATGTAAAGATCATTTTCTTGTGGTACCTTTTTTTAATCCTTAAAATACATCCACATTGTTTCTCTATGGCTAGCAAAACAAATATTCATTAATATTAAAGTTTGCTCTTACTAGAAAATGATATACTGTTGGGTTTTTGGATTTGGAAAAATGATACTTTCTGGAAAAATAAAGATCAGAAAAAAGCTTACGAAGATTTAAAAATAACGCGTATTATTTATTTGAATTTTTAATATCACCCTTTTCTTCCCTGTAAGGCAATTTTGTATTCGTAGAGCCTCAAATTCACGAACCTCTCCATTTAAAATATTGACAATTGTTAAACGTTTACCTTATTGAATATTACCAAATATTAAAAGAATATTGACGAATTTTGATTATATTTTTAATTACATTATTTTCAATAGGATTACTGTGTAAACATATCTGCCAACACTGGAGCGACCCCCGTATCATAGCAATCATAAATTTATAAGAGGTCATCTCTCTCTGAGCTGACAGGTCCTGTCCTAGCAACAAACCAACTATAAATACTAGACCTACTGTGGTGTTCCCTTCAAGTCGAACTGAAGAAGTCTGTAAGGCGCAGACGAAATAAGCCTATCTGTCAAAAGATAAGCTTTATCTAGTGGAATTTAGAGGAATTCGCTCGCTTTTACTAGTGATAATAAGAAAAAAAGTGTTTCAGTGTTTTTTTTTTTTAAGTGATCATATGAAGTGTTAATTTGAAATTCTCTTAGTTTCCCAATAAAATATCTATTTTTAACATATCTATGAAAAATATAACAGCTGGCAATTTTTATAAATGGGCTCGCAGTGATGAACTAGCCCAAGTGTCTAAAAGTTACCTAAAATGAGACACAAAATATACATCGTTGAGCCAAATTGATTTAATCCATAACAAAATCTCAATATCTCAATATTAAAATAAAACAAATTTGATTGTGAAATTTATATAAAAATCCCGTGCAAATTTGTTCTGATGCTGCAAAGAAATATGATATCAATGTTATAAAAATTACTATTTTAGATAACGGAACATATTTTTAAAACTTCAAAATATGTTCTGCAATTATTCAATAAGACTCAATATACATGAATATGAATCAATAAAGTAATCGTTATTCGTTTCAATCGTTACAGCCCAATAAAGTGTGAACATCTTTTTAAACCTAAAATTTTCATTGAATTATTTGATTGATCCATATGATACCAAAATTTTTGTTTTAGATTTACCGGTATTTGTTAAATGTAGCACATTATGAAACTGATTATCAAAAGAGCAAGTGTAGGACATTATTTTACACTATTGTGTGATAAAAAAACAGCCACTTACTAAAAACAGTTTTAACGTTCTGTCGATGGGAATAAATAAAACCATTCAACTTAAATTATGATTGTTGACTAACAAGGTTGTTCTTATATTTCAGTGTACTGTCTTGTATTTATTATGATGAATTGTTATATTTAATCCGCATGATTAATACCGAACTTGACATGATTGGAGTTATTATCGTTCACGCTTTAGCAGGTTGTAAGAATTTTACTAAATAATTCGTTTGGATTGCTTTTAAATCCCATAATTGATCCATTGAAAATCGTCTGTTTATTACGGCAAATCCTTTTTTATTATTTTATATATAACTAGCTGAACCCGGTGCGTGCGCTGCTACGCTTGCAACTAAATGAAGGAAAATTCAATATAACTGGCACGTTTATGGTTTTTATTTCGAAATGAGTTTTTTGTTTCTTGAATAAGCAGGGGTTCAAACTTCTATCAAAACATGCTTCTTACCCGAGAAATACACGTTTTGTGTTTAAGTAACCTGAATAATTCTCATTTTTGGTAGAAATTTGTGTTTCATTTGTATGGGAGCCCTCCCTTCCAGAGGGGCGTGGTTTCTCAAACCACCATACAATCATTGCCTTCAAAACCCCTCTTATGTCAAATTTGATTCGATTTGCTTGATTAGTTCTCGAACCATCACATTGGGCTCATCGATTATAATAAAAATTTGATTTTCTTTTTTTTAAGGCCCTTCCTCCCCCTTCTTCAGAGAAAAGAGGGTTCTTGAACTACCATAGAAACATTCTTGTCTTCAAAACTCCCCACATGCCAAATTTGATTCAATTTGCTTGAATAGTTCACGGGTTATGATGAAATTTGTGTCTCATTTGTATGAGAGCGCCCCTTCCTAAGAGAGAAGGGGTCTCAAACAATCATAAGAACCTTTCCCAGCCCCAAAAACCCCTTCATATAAATTTTCACGTCGGTCGGTTCAGAACTTTCTGAGTTTATAAGGGTCTGACAGACAGACAGACAGAAATTCATTTTTATGTATATAGAAATCTAGCCTCCAAAAACCCCCGTATGCTAAAAGTGGTTTCATTTACTTGATTAGTTTGATTAGTTCTCGAGTTATGCGGATATTTGCTTTTTATTTGTATGGGAGCCCCCCCCCCCCCTCAAAATGGGGAGGGGTATTGAACTGTCATAGAAACATTTCTTGCCTCCAAAAACCTCAACATGCCAAATGCCAATTTTGGTTTCATTTTTATGGGAGTCTCCCGTTCCAGAAGGCGGAGGGGTCTCAAACCACATTACAAACATTTATTTCTCTCAAAAACCTCCACATGCCAAATTTGGTTTCATTTGCTTTAATTTTTATCGAGTTTTGCAGAAATTCGTGTTTCATTTGTATAAGAGACCCCTCTTTCAGTAAGCGGAGGAGTCTTAAACCACAATAGAATCATTTTTTGCCTTCGAAAACCTCCACATGCCAAATTGGGTTCCATTAACTTGATAAGTTCTCGAGTTACTCAGAAATTTGTGTTTCATTTGAATATGAGCCCTCCTTTCAGAGAAGGGAGGGGCTTGAGTCAACTTAGAAACATTTCTTGCCTTCAAAAACCTCCACCTGCCAAATGTGGTTCCATTTACTTGATTAGTTCTCGAGTTATGCAGAAATTGGTGTTGGATTTGTTTAGAAACTCCCCTCCCTCCCCCTTCCAGATGCCGGAGGAGTCTCAAACTTCCATAGAAACATTTTTCTCCTCCAAAAACCCCCACATGCCAAATTTGGTTCCATATGCTTGATTAGTTCTCGAGTTTTGCACAAATTTGTGTTTCATTAGTATGAGAGCTCCCCTCTTACGGAGGGCGGAGGGGTCTTTGGTTACCTTAGATTCATTTCTTGCCTTCAAAAACCTCTACTTGCCAAATTTGGTTCCATTTACTTGATTAGTTCTCGAGTTATGCAGAAACTTGTATTTCATTTGTATGGGAGCCCCGCCCCCCAACCAAAGAGAGAGGAAGGGTCTCGAACTACCGTAGAAACATTTATTGCCTTTAAAATCCCCGCAAGCCAAATTTGGTTCCATTTGCTTTATTAGATCTAGAGTTATGAAGAAATTTCAGTTTCATTTCTATGACAGCACCCCTTCTAGGAGAGGGGAGGGGTCTCAAACCACCAAAGAAACATTTTTCGCCACCAGAAAACCCCACATGCCCAATTTGGTTCCATTCGCTTGATTAGTTCATGAGATATGCAGAAACTTCTGTTTCATTTGTATGGGAGCCTCCCTTTCTAGAGAGTGGAGGGGTTTTAAACTACCATAGACACATTTTTTGGCTCTAAAAACTTCCGCATGCTAAATTTGAATTCCTTTGCTTGATCAGTTCTCGAGTTATGCAGAAATATGTGTTTCATTTGTATGGGAGCCCCCCCTTTCAGAGAAGGGAGGGGTTTCTTACTATCTTAAGAACCTTCTCCGACCCCAAAAACCCCTGCATACAAATTTTCACGACGATCGGCTCAGTAGTCTCCGAGCCAATTAGGGTCAGACAGACAGACAGACAGACAGACAGAAATCCATTTTTATATATATAGATTTAAAAATAATAATTAAGCCGGCAGTGTACTGTTTATATGTGGCCATGAGTGATATGACATTTGACTCATTGCACAGTTGCGGAAATATTGGATTGGACGTTGCAAAAAAGTAGCTTTATTTCATGACATATAAACAAAATTACTACCAACAATCAATGTGCGACTAGCGATTTGAAATTGGTTCACACCCCTAGTTCCGAAGTACACCTTGCAGTCTGCACCTTGCCATGCACTCTTGCGCTTTTTAGTACCTTTTGGTACAAGTATCTTTGTTTTTGTTTTGATTCGCTACACTGAGAAACCAAAGTACCCAAAATCAAGTGTGATAGTACTCAAGACTAAGTACTCTGATAGGACTACTATTTTGGATATAATTTTGTTCTCACTGGTAGGTAGTTTTAACTAAATCTTGAAGTTAAATTCAAAAAGTCAATTTTCAACAGAGCTACGTATTTTAGGAGTACTAAGTTTTCAGTATACGTGCGAGTTGATTTTCGTGAAACTATCCAAATCCGAGTGTTGGGCTGTCACTTTGCTTTGGCTGAAAATTTTTGATAGCCATTTAATTAACAACGGTGCTGTTAGGCGAAACAGTTTGTTTTTTATGCGTACCGTGTCTAGTGTCCGTTTTAAAATTTAACGCGACCGAGGTGGCAGAAGTGATATGGAGCAATTAAATAAAATTTAATCGGGAAGCTCCAAAAAATTAACCGGTTAGTATATTTATACATAATTATTCCACTTATTTGATTGCGTTTTTCAGTTTTCTTTTAAATAAATTCCAAAAACATTTCCGGTCGCATAATCGTCTCAGCGCTATGGAATACTACATCAAAAGTTCTTCCGGATTTGAACCCTCCTAATGGTGTAATGCCTTTTTCTGTACCAATTGAAGAGGTTCCATGGCAAAACTATCAGTGAAAATCCAGTATTTCATGAGGATCTGCGTAACTTCGATGTGCTGTGTCACTTCCTGGAAAGAAGGCCAGAAGTTTCTTTCAGGATTTTTTTTCTTGATCATTAATTGGAGTCAACGGCATGTCATGTCCTAAGAAAAGCATTTGATGATGGTCCCGCCCTTACCCCTACAAAGGTTTGAGCTAGACGATTTTATCTCTAAGATAATTAATTTGGTAACAATTCAAACCAGTTATGCAAAAAAAAACGAACTGATTTCATCTACAGATATAAATTTCTTCAAAAGTATCCATTTGCTTCACAGCGACATAATCGTGAAAAGCTTTGATGGTAACCACAAAAATTCGCAAGTATTCCCAGCGATCAGGACATTCTGTTACAATTCAGATCACAGAATCCAGTAAAAGGACATTATCAAAAGACAAGCCAATATCCGATCCTGCCCGTTACAGAGCCAATGCAGTTCCAACACTAATGGAGCCGCCAGCTTAGTTTAGGGCTGGCCAAGAATATCTCACCAGGGATGTCAAGAATGTTTCCAAACCGAAAAAATCCTGGACCGGCATTAGTCGAACTTTTACTTTCAACCACAAAAGAATTGACGAAGAATTCCCCGACATTCAGCCAGACAACTCGCTACTATTTCATAGTACCATCTAAAGCATCAAAGGCCAATTTTTTTTTTTAACGAATTCAAAAAGAAGTCCATCATATCTGTATACCGCGCGCGAGGCTCAAACAATTGTAGACTACTTTCTTTATTTATTTTTTTTTAAACTGACACAACATTATACAAATTTCCATCATCATCACTGTGACGAACAAAATAGTGAGTATTGTAGTGTGAAAAAATAAAATTTAAAAAATAAAATAGCCAACTCGTTTTAATCCGTTTGTAAAGAACTTCGTCAGATACATTCTTCATTTTTACAATAAAAAAGCAACATAAATGTACAAGAAATGGTCCACACAAAATAATCCGTTTAATAATAGTAAAACATCATCAGGTACAATCTTCATAAATATTTCAAAAAAAAATTACGCTTGCTGCTCAGAAAACAGTTTTATCGTGAGAAATACATAGTCTTTTAAATTCTGAAAGTGTTGGTGCACGTTTAATGTGTCTTGGCATCGAATTGAAAACATTTATTCCTTTAAAATATAATAAGTTTTGTGAAGCACATGTCAAGAAATTCGGTGTTCTTATTTCATCCGCGTTTCTAGTATTATATCTATGAAAATCACTTCCTCTTTCAATTCGATCACACAAATATCGAGGAAGCAAACCATTAACTACTTTTAAAAATGAACACCATAGTTAAATACACAATTCTTTGCCTCACTGATAGCCATTGTAAAGCGTCTAACATAAAAGTCGGGGAAGTGAATCTGTTACATCTTAAAATCAAGCGCATTATTTTATTCTGCAAACGCTGTAACCTCAATATTTGTGTTTGGTTGGCCAAGAATAAAATGGAAGGGCAAAACTCTAAATGAGGGGAGATGATTGATTTGTAAAGCTGTATTTTACTGCAAGTAGTTAAATCGTTCTTCAATCGGCATAGAATTCCATACTTCTTCGCAATTTTCTTGATGACATTGTCAATGTGAGCGTTGAACTTTAGCTTGTCATCAATAATCACGCCAAGATATTTAATCTCCCGAACGCGATCAATTGTCTCACCATCAATCGTAACTGAGACATTCTCATTTACTCGATTCTGTGAAATTACCATAAATTTAGTTTTACTTATATTCAATTTCAATTGCTTACATTTCAACCTTCTACTTAGAAAACGCAAATCTTCGTTCAAATGGGTAACGGCTTCATTTAAATCTTTAGCTGCAATGAATAACACAGTGTCATCTGCAAACAGATTAATGTCACAAAATCGTAAAACACGTCGCATGTCATTAATATACATAATAAACAAAAGGGGCCCTAATACACTTCCCTGGGGCACACCAAGGTTATTCCCCACGGGACTGGAAACAGAATCATTAAAAACAGTCCTTTGAGTTCTGTCAGACAAATAGCTTTCAAACCATCTGTATGCAGTACTCGAAATTCCAAAGCGCTTTAATGCTTTCAACAACAAGGGCCTAGAAATTGTTTCAAAAGCGCGTTTCAGATCCAAAAAACAGCAAAAATTGTTAGTTTACTCTCTAAGTTATGTTTCCATTTTGCTAATACTAAATTTAACGCGGTTCCACAAGAATGGCCTTCCCGGTAGCCAGATTGTTCCGAAATCAACAAAGAATTACTATTCAAACATTCTAACAACTGGCCTTTCACAACAAGCTCTAAAATTTTCTCTAATGTGTGCAACATGTTGATAGGACCAAACTCTTCGGCTTTAATCGTCCCAGCAACCTTTTGAATCGGAACAACCAACGATTCTTTCCACACTTCAGGCACGTGTCCAGTTTGCAATGATTCATTAATAAGGTCCAGTAAAGTGTGACCAATGACATGAAAGCAATCTTGAATAACTCTAGCATTAACATGATCTACTCCAGCCGTTTTTCCCAAGGAAAAGCAAATATTTCTAAGCTCATCTATTGTGATCGGGTGAAAACTTTCAAATCTGCAATTAATATTAACTGGCTGGTTTAATTCATCAGGTTCATCGACCAATTCAATTGATTGGTTGATCAATGAAACGCTATTGACGAAATAATCATTAAACTTAGATGCAATTGCATGTTCAGACTGTTCTATTGTGCCTTCAAAAGTTATGAACCGCGGTCTGCAATTGCTAGGTTTCAATAATGATTTCAAAATTTTCCATAACTCTCTGCTGTTGTTTTGATGTTGATCAATTTTCCTCTGTATATATTCACAAAAAGTTTTTTAATGGATTGTGAATATTTATTCCGCGCGATTGTGTACTTATTCCAATGATTAGCACTATTAGATCTACAAAACTTTTTGTGCAATTTATCCCTCTTGCGTTTAAGACGCAAAAGATCCAAATTGTACCAGCTGTTCGACTTCTTCAAAGAAACAAATTTTTGTTCAACTAGCTTATTTGTACACGTGTTCATGGTATTAGTAAGAACAGCTCCAGACTCATCTAAACTACCGCTCGCGATTGGAAAATCCACGCTTCTCTGAACATGGTTAGAAACAGCCTGTTTTGAATATTTCCTCCAGCACTTCAATTTCACAAGATCATCGCTATTATTCAAGTTATTCTCAATTACGTTAATACCTACTGTCTCATGATCGGTTATTTTCAAATCAGTATCGAAAACTGAACAAACAGAATCAAAATTAGAATAAACATGATCAATCAAAGTTCTACTGTGCCTGGAAATTCGCGTATATTCATCTATCGTTTGTCTTAAATAGAAAAAGTTAGCTAAATGCTTCAAATGATTCGAATTATTATTATCACGCCAATTTATATTGAAGTCACCAGCTATTATATTTAATTTACTCAAATCAAGAAATATCTCAAGCCAGTTCTCTAAAATTTCAATAAAACGCTGGTCACTAGAACTGGGAGAGTGATATAAAACACCATAGTTACCCATCATCATGCCACGTACAACTGTTATGCCCAAGAACCAGTTACCATCAACCATTTCGTTGTGGCGAAGATTGAATTGAACTGATTCTTTGACATAAATAGCAACACCACCAGTATATCTAGAATGTGATAAACAAGCAGCAACATTATATCCCGGAATGCAATATTGATCAAAGGCTTCAATTTCAACAATGTGAGTTTATGCTAACAAAACCAAAAGTGGACGTTTTTCTTCTACAATCTAACGTAATGCTACGTAGTTTGTTGACAACCCCGCAATATTGAAATACAAAAAATTAAATTGATTACCATTCTGCCTGGAACTCGGTTGCTATTTATTGAAACGCAAGCTGCTTTTCTTTTGTTCAAAAAGTCTCTTGTACACCAAACATTGAGAGCTAAATGCGGCATGGTTTACGTCCAAGTTAATTTTACGTTCTTTATTCATTTTCAAACAATTAACACATTTCAAAACAGTTGACGTACACTTCGATGTCTTGTGGTTTTGACTACACCGAGAGCATGTATCACAGTTTTTGCAATCAATGCTCTTATGTCCAAATTCTCCACATTTGAAGCATCTCAGAACATTAATGTCAGGATACACAAAGCACCGATCAAAATCTACATTTACTTCATTTGCTTTTAACATACAATTATATGTATCCAAATCGACTTCAATTACTGCACTAAACTTGTTGTAAATGAACCGTGGATTTTCGTAAATTCTAACTACATTTTTCATTTATTGCGATGTTTTCATTTTGACTTTTCAAATAGTCTATGAAAACATCGGAGGATAATTGACGGCTCATGCTCACTACTTTCAATCTTGGCACCTGCTGTGGGAACAACAGCACTATAATTTTCACCCAGATTGCTTTCAATACCATTTTTCACATTAGTTACATTTGCTCCGATGGCACATTCAACAACAATGGAACCATCTTTTCCATTCCTAAAATTACTAATTTTGTGTGTTTTTGGATCTAAATTAGTTTTCACAAAATTACGAGTATCATCGCAAGCTTGTTTGGACTCTTTTGGTTTGATCGCAATGACCGGATGAGCTTTACGATTGTTTTTTTACTACTATTACCTTTAATATTACTATTTTGTTTACTTTTATCATTCACATTTTCATTGCGCCTCTTTACGACATCCGCAAAAGTTGCGTTGCCTTGAAAAACATCATCAATTGCATCGTTATCGCTTGTTTGAATTTTACGCTTTTTGCCAATTTGCAACAGATCGGATTCGGAATGAATCGTCTCAGACCGCGCGCGGGCATCATTCATTACAGCTAAACTTTTTCGCGCATTAATCTCCAAAACTGAACTTGTCATAGCATCAAATTTCTCACAGATTAATTTATCAAAAGACTTATTGATACTTTGTCTCAAATGTTCCATCCCATTTTTCAACGCGTCGTCTATTTGGGCAGAAATTTGATCTCGCATGCAAGTGATCGAGTCCGAAAGTTTTTTAATACCTTCCTCCATCCGCTTAGCATCCGATATCGCATCTTCTTGCCCACCACAACACTGGTCTGATAGACAGTCTACACATTTAAAGCAAAGGTTTGCATTATCGGTCACAAGCTTTGCCGTTCCTTTCGTAAGTGGTGTACACTTGTAATGGAATACACGCGCACACTTACCCACACAAGTTAACGGCAGATCAGCCGCAACCATTCCCTCATTGCATGTATAACAACAGGCCATTGTCAAGCAGTAGGCTCAAAACACATTATACGTCGACGCTACCGATAACCAACACTCAAAAAAATCTACACGTTGTTTTCACGTGAATTTTCACGTAACTTCCACCTGAACACGTAACCAAATCTTCTTCAGTAAAATCAGGTGAACATTACGTGTCCAGTGAATTTAACGTGAAAATCACGTAAAATTTATGTGATTTTCACGTAGAATGTGAATTTACGCGGAAATCACGGAGCTCTTACGTGAATTCCACGTGTTTATTACTGGTTTTGGCAGTGGACGAAAAAAACGTGCGTTTCACGTGGAAGTAACGTGTCGATTTTTTTGAGTGAACGACCTTACCAAAGAAAAAGACAAGGCAAAAAAATAGCACAAATGGTCTCCCGGGGCGCCGGTTGAACGACCAATAAAATTGAAATTTAATTAGAACAAGCTGCAATCGCAACTGTTCTTTAACTTAGCCTGATCACAAAAACACTCTGGATGCGCGTTAGAAAATTTCTTTTGCGTATCGCAACACTTTTCACACGTAAAATAATTAAAAATTATGAGCACAAAAAACACAACACTATTCCGTTCGTCATGACACTCAAGTCTGTGTATTTCTTGACAAACGAAAATAATTCGTTTTAACATGAACTTTCAGTAGATTCTATCAAATTGCTAATGGAATGGTTCAATGTACCCGTGAATTTCGTCAATAAATCAAATACATTTGGTTTTATTTTTATTTATAGTTTACTTTTATTGAATTTGGTGAAAGAAAGTTCACTAAAGCACAATAATATTTTCAAAAAAAAGAACTCAATTTTGGATTATTTTTACTGCCATTTCGCTGTTGTTAAAACAGTTAATTTCACTCAGCATTGAGTCTTTTCGAAATACTCAGAATTGGATACTTTGTAAATAACTCAATTATGACTGGTTTTACTTTGCTGTCAAGATGGGTGAAAAAGACTTAATTTTGGGTTGTTTGGTATCTCTGTGTATATTATTTTGACAGAATATTTGAGAGTGTATTGGTGTGCGTTACGGTCTTACACCCCGTTCACATTACAACTTATATTACGTGATATAGAGTATCTTGATATCAGCATCTATGCATCTTTCACTGGAAATAACAAGCATGGCATTTGATATCAAGATACTCTATATCACGTAATATAGGTTGAAGTGCGAACGGGGTGTTAGGGGCGAATCATTAAGCTTGGGACCGGTGTACTAGTACTTCCTGAGCCAAAAATTGTATTCGTTTTCTTCATGACTATCCACCCGCTGTTACTACTGTCTCTATTACGTTGCAAATTGGTTCATCACAAGCTCATTTATTTCACATTGAACTGCTTTATCACTGCAACGTTTTATCAACACATATGTGCTTCTACTCATGTATGATCATTTTCGTACATCAGATATGTTGATAACATGTTGCAAATGAATGATTTGAACATGGATAGCATGACGTGAGTGTCTGTAGAAGGGTGCGTAAAACGTCAATTGTCAACAGTAAATCACGAGAAAAGTGTACTCTTTTGGAACGAGTTGAAAGACGTTTGAACTAGTTTTATTGCTAAGCGCATCAATATCATGAATATTTCTTCTCCATACTTAATCCTTCACTGGTGACATTTGTTTTTAAAGAATCATCACCAGTCGTGCTAGTTCGTTGATGAAATAAAATTGCAGTTTATTGATCTCAGCATGATTATCTCCCCCAGAGTTATTTTTTTGACACTTCAAGTGTTGATCTTGAAATAAGCTCTACTGTAAAAAGCAGCAAGTAGGATTCAAACGCAGTTTGGATATTGTATTAAAATGTGAAAATAATTAAACACAAACTGAGTAAACGTCATTTGTTCAAGGCTGATCGAATAATCAAGTTACCAATATTTGCTAGTAATGTATAGGATGTCTTCCCGCATAACGAAAAACAATTTGCTATACAGTCAAAACTATATTTCGAATGTAAGATATATTATCACATTTTATGTTATTGTTATCCAATAGTCTAATCTTGCTTTCACCATACAACCTCTACATTAACGCATATTGTTAATGTTTGCCATATTGTCATTGAAAGGATCCTTATTGTCTGTATGTGGTCTGGATTATATACCAACTTTTTGGCATAGAGTACAGCAAAAATTTTGTTCGTGAAAATAGCCAATTTTATATGGTAACCTAACTTAACCGCCTATTCAGCATATAGTTATTTGGCCTTTTACGATCTGAAATATTGTTAAAACTATATAGATTATTGTTAGTTTATAGTTGTCAATTATAAGTGTAAATGTCGTAACAATAACGTAAATGGTCGTCAACAATTAGAAATAAGGTCTAGAAATGGTTTGTGAATATGCGGGTTTTTCTCAAATTTAGAACTATAAAAAAATTAAATAATAAGATTAATAAAGACGCTCGCCGACGTTAACGATAACCAACTCTTTTCATACAAGATACGAAAATAGTTCCAATCTAATCTAATCTAAATTTTCTTCGAGTAACAATCATTTCAGACTAGGAATATTAAAATTTATATGATATGTTGGCTTGCGTCGTATCCTTCATGACAGCGGTAAATGTCATAGAACAAGCAATTTCGTAGTGTGTGAGTTTAATTAATTCTCAAGTAAATTTATCTTTACAAAAAGCGTAACGAAAAATCTTCAAAAGTATGCCTACTAAAACAATTATAAAGCTTACTTTTTTATTTCATCTTAAGTACAAATGAAGAGAATATTCTAATGTTTTAACATTTTGTAGAGTGTTTTTTTTTTTAAATAAATATAAATCATCCCGAGCTCCTGAAATGGGCTATAGGAACCGAGGACTTGATTGCAGCCGCAGCCATGAGCAGCAATTATTAACTTAAATAAGTTACCTGCCTAGTCCCTTCCAAGCGATAATGTGACCCATGAATCTCGAGCCAGCCACGAGTAATTGGTGCCCCACTTACTAACACCATAAAGCAAACCAATTACACCAGCAAAGTAAATTACAAAATTGAATATCGGCTCCGCAAAGCATCACACACGTCTGAGCCTTACAAATAAACGAACTAAGTAAAAGAAAATGTATAAATCATCGAAAAAAAATCTCTTCTAGCCATCTTACGTTTCCTTTGCTGTACAATTTGTAAACATATATCACGAGTTACCCACCTGTGATTTGCACCATACTTGCGACATGTAATATAGAATTCATGTTAGTTTTCAGATAGTTGCAAATCGGTACCAAAATAAGGTCAACAACAATTTGCTACTGCTAAATGAAAATTGATTGTGGAAATTTCTAGGTTCAGAACACTACAATGAAACAATAGTGCACCTTGAAACCTGTGTTGCATTATAATTCCTTGCTACAAAAAGGTAAACATAACAAAAGAGGAATTTATTAGAAACAATCAAACTCCACCTCTTTCCTCATGTTGCGTTGTTGATGCATATAAATAATTATAATTGTAATTATAAATAATTTGCAACGTGAATGCAATTTGCGGTACCCATCGTAACATTACATTTACTTTGATGCAACAGTATATGTTTCATGAGCCTATTGAGAGTTTTCATAGCAAAATGAAAAAAAAATATATATTTTTCGAAGATGTTGCATGTGTTGCTTGGGATTAGTATGGAGCGGAGGTCTTCTTGTATGACCGGACCAACTAACATAGCGTCATTAAGGGAAGATTCAGTGGCCCTTTTACAGGAAGCGTCAAATACGACGCGCACCTTTGTAGTGCTGCTCTCCTCCAGAATAACTGGGTTGTGGGGGATGAAGAAAGTTGGTAGTGACGAGTTCGCAGGTTCGTCGATAGGCTCCATGTGCCCTAGAGTTAGGTATTCCTGCATGAATTTGTTATAATCCTCCACCAGCTGTGGGTTACGGCTTAGTCGTGCTTCGATCAAGCGAAATCTGTCAAAAGCAGTGCGGCGATTGTCACCTAAGTGCTGTTGTTTTTCTCATCAATCGCTTTTTGATGAGTTTGCCTGGAAATGTCACAGCGATGTCGCGCTACACGATAAAAGCTCACATGCAACCATCATTCAACTCATCAGGCCATCGTAAGGTGGATTACGGTGAGCTATTGAGTTGTGTAGTGGAGCAAAAATAAGAAGGCAAATGTTTGTTTTGATAGTTCTAAGGCTGTGAACCATTTGGCGAAATTTTTTAACTTTTGGTTAAAATTTGACAGTTCGATAGTAATTTCCCCTCCGGTTGAAAATAACCCAGCTCTGGAGCATGGTTAATTTTGACAGCTCGATAGTTATTTGTAGATCTCAAAGTGATTTGACAGCGAGCTCTATTTCTAGTCGAACATGTTAAAAGGACGTGTGTGCCCAAATGTAAAGAGGTAAAAACATCACATGTTTTTACAATTGTGAATAAATTTATTTACATGCAATGGATTTTAACCTGGGTTTAATCACATTTCATGAGGTGTGCTAATAGAATAAGGTAATTAAAATTTAAATCACATTTAATCTGGGCTTGTTAACATTTGGCACAATGGCCTTTTTCATATATTCGGCGAAGAAAGGTGAGCAGAGTTCATCGCGTCCCAGAGAGAGCGTATGTTTGTTTTTGTCGTCGTTGGAAACTAGTGCTTCGAAATGGAAGGCAAGCTAAAGGCGAAAACAAGTATAAATCATAACATAACGAGTATTGTATTTATATGGCTAATATTTGTCTTTTTCCAGTGACCGTGGCAGAAGTGGTCAGTTTAATAAACGCTCGGATTAATCACAACGAAATGTTTACCAGCAAGCTTTTTCGACAAAAAGGAGGCCTGGTGGTAAGAACTATTTTATTCATGCATTAGCGAAATATTTTACCCATTTGAAACGATTTTCAGAGCCATTCAAGAAACATCGGGGTTGCAACACTTTTTTGTCGAGCGGATCAAGACGAAGTGGAATAATTTGGCAAAGAAATACAAGGTAAGTATACTTTTATAGATCGTCAAACAAAGCTGTAAAAACACTTTTCCTTTCAGCAACTCATCGCTCCCTCAACTGGAGGTGGCACCGAGAACGGAGAACCGAGAGCCGACCAATGGGTGCACTTCATTAAAATGCATGAATTCATGTCAACGAAGCATACCTGTTATCCTCCACTCGTAGTCAACAGCAACGGGGACGTGATCAGAAATGCACCTAAAATTTCGGATACTGTTCAGGGTAACATTGATGATCCTGGGGATTTCAACGTCAGCGATTACATCGTTTTCGATCCGGAACCATTTCCCCTGTACTCCCGAAGCATCATCGAGCCTCTATTCCAAATTCAACCATTTCACCTGTGGCTGGTCCTTCTGACTACGAACGTCATCGAAAGAGTCCTGGTGTGGAAGATCCGGAAAACAGGATTCAATCCGAGAATAAGAGGAAGAAACGATACTCGCAACAAGACATGTTTGAGTATTTTCGAAAAGAATCCAAACGGAAGAGGAAAGAAAGCAAAAAATGTCTTTTGCTCTTGAAATCAATCGCTCAGTCACAGAACATTACCATAGACTAACTCTAAGACCAGTAGGTCCCGAACAAATACGTTTTTTTTCTTGGCTCAGTCAGTACTAGCACATCGGTCCCAAGCTCGGTCCCAAGCTTAATAATGCGCCCCTTATAATGAACTCACACGAACACACTCTCAAGTATTCTGTCAAAATAACACAGCAAATCAAAACAAAGGCGCAAATATGTATAGTTAGGTGCTGGCTTCAAGGTGTACTTCGGACCAAGGGGTTCTTTCAAATCGCTAGTTGCATATTGATTGTTGATATTACTGTGCCTTTCGACAACTCCAGTTCATCAGATTCAGATATGTAATATGTGAGAGAAGCGTAGCAATAGCTTATTCGTAACCAACCTGAATTTTAAGCTGTCCTTTGTCAACTTGATTGATTTGATGGAAAAATAAAAAAACGATCCTGTATACATTTTTTTGCAATACTACAAAAAATGATGCGTTAAATTCCATATTGGTTGTTTCGTGAGTTCTGTTGATTTATAATAGCTTCCAATTCACCCAAAAGCTGCAAACGAAAAGCAATACCTTCCCCTGTATCGGAAACAGGTTGATATTCAGTTTCATTTTGACTACTTTGTGTGGGTTCTTCTGGTACGTCCAAATCAGCTTCCATTATGTCGTTCATATCCACACAGATATTATGTAAGACACAACACGCTACAATAGTTTTTATGCAGTTTTGTATATTCAGTTCTAGTTCCTTATTAAAAATACTTCGCCACCTCGTTTTCATCTGACCAAAGACGCACTCAACAATGGTTCGTGCTTTACTGTGGACATTATTAAACCGTTTTTTAAGTGCGCCAAGCCTCCTCCCAACAGTTTCCTTAAATGGAGTTACTATAGCAATTGGGTACATGCTACATGGATAACCACTATCACCCAATAAGTAGTAACCAGGAGGAGGGTACAATCTCTTGTAATATAGTGAACTATTGTACATTACTCGTGTATCATGGACACTACCGGGATAACCTATGCATATGTCAATGAATTTGAAGTTACTATCACAAACGGCTTGACATTGGATAGAATAACTTAGTTTACGGTTAATATATTGGTCATGAAGAGAAGTTGGACATTTAATACGAATGTGAGAACCGTCAATTGCCCCTACAGCCTTGTCGAATATTGGTGTTCCAGCTCGGTTGTAAAATTTGTATGCAATATTAGCCAGTACCTCTTCACAAGGATATTTGATGATTTGTTTCATTAAAATGTTAAGCGCAAAATTTAGCAACTTGTCACAGATTCTCTTTGTGGTGTTTTTAGGGACGACAAATACTGCACCAACAACTCGACGGCTTGTTCCTGTGGCTAAACAGAAAAGGAAGATAGCAACTTCTATTTCTACCTCCCATCCAGATCGTTTTTCAGGAATCAAGCGACACATTTTCAGGAACACAGCAGCTGATACCCTTAGGTGATCTTTTATAATATCCGGATTTAAATTCAATATCTCCGTCATGACCCTGGATCCAGGACACTTCATGGCATATCTCATTCCCTTAAAAA
Source organism: Aedes koreicus (assembly GCA_024533555.2). Lineage (NCBI taxonomy): Eukaryota > Metazoa > Arthropoda > Insecta > Diptera > Culicidae > Aedes > Aedes koreicus. The sequence goes on from JAHHFK020003391.1 coordinate 48,892, forward strand.
TAAATTCATTTTTATAACATGAAATTTGCAGTCCAAATATTTAGTCTTACGATTCTTGGAGATTCTTGGAAGCATACAATGTGTAAACATTTCAGCTGAATTATCATCTGGCTTAAAGAAATAATAATAAATCACAAAAATCAATGTAAAGATGTATATTTCTTCCGACAACATGATGTTTCGAGTTTTTCTCAAGGTTTATTTTTTCCAGTACTTCGCGAAATTTCTGATCAACAACATTCAATTCGACAGGGAGTTTTCATAAGGGCCAATGTCGCAAACGTAAACAAAGGCTTCTTCCGCAAATTTCTCGAGAATACTAACTTAATCATACAAGCAGAGAATTTTTTTTTAATAACAATGATATTCTGTATTAAAAACAACAATAAAAATTATCATTCCCCGGCTTATAATTTTGTTGTTGTTGAATATAACAATAAATCTTTATTGATTGAACATAGGATATTGCTATTTTCAAAATATGGCAAAAAAGCAAAGAAAAATATATTTTGTTGAATTAACAATATTGTTTTTATTTACAAATACAGAATCGTTTTGAAACAATTTATTTCTTTGAAACTAAAAAAAATAATGTTGCGGCTATAATTGATATTTTATACATGAAGAATTTTATTTTTGTTTTAAATATTTTAATTGTCAATTTAACCAGATTGTGTTTTGTTTCGAAATAATGTGAATGATTTTGATTTGGTTTAATTTTTATTCAACATAAGAATGAATTGACAAACAGTCCAGCTGCGGATAAGTTGAGCTTGTCCAATGATTCTGTTGACGGTAACGATGGATATCCCTTTAATTTTGAATGAAAGAGCATTAATCTAAAAAACATAGATTTTTCTAGATTCATACCTATCGCTCTCCCCAAGAATTCAATCCATACAGCCATTTCTTTTTCGTTCCGTTCGACAACCTTAAATATTTAAATGGTCTACTGATTTTCTGCAAATAGAAAATAGACATTAAAATTCGCATTTCATTACAAATTTTCAATTTCTTACCAGGAAAGCAACTCACAGATTGCATTTTTTTTTGCATTGCACAGTTTGCGACATTGGCCCTTATGAAAACTCCATGTCGAATTCCAAATAACTTTGCATCAGTCTAAATTTCAAATGGGTCGTATTCATAGTTAATTTTTTTTTTTTTTTTTTTTTTTGTTGGAAATAACCAACACACTGTCAAATTTTAACCAAAAGTTAAAAAATTTCACCAAATGGTTCACAGCCTAAGAAGATTAAAATCAAGCTGGTGGAGAAAAAATGTTGTGCCTGAAACTATGCGCTTTTGAAGTTGTAAGTAATTTTTATTTATTATATTACGTGTCATTAATGGTTGATGTTAACCATTTTTATAGAAAATCAAAGAGCAAGTTAAGAGAGACGGAGAAAGTACTGCGGCCAGTCGGATTTTCTCCGTCGAATATACCGTTGGGCGGTGGTTAGCAAATTACCGGTGAAGTGGAGTGGAGTGAATTGTGCTGCTCTCAGTCAAAATGATGTTTTATGCTATGCAGTATGCTTTCAGTAAACAGATTAGACTAATAAAACCATTTTCATTTGTGGAAATAGAGAGTTTTTTAGTTCTGACCATCGTAGAGTGAAGTTTTAGTTTTTTTTTTAAAATCACATCCCGGTTTAAAAACCGATAACTGGCTTAATGGCTACGAACCGTTACGACAATGTTATCGTTGTTTTTCTTGCTGTGATCGAATGATTATTCTTAAAACTATCAAGGTTAATTGTTTTACAGGTGCATACCAGTGTTTATACAAACGAAGAGCTACAAGATGTGTACAACTAGTAGAAGAAGGAACACAAAAGCACTGCGATGAAATCTTTCATGGATATTGTGAATTTTGAAAATATAGACAATAAGAAAGACTAGAATACGGACAGCATGACGACGACGTGATTTGATTAATAACCGGTGCCAACAGCTGAATTAAAGTATTTTTCTTCAAGATGATGGGATTTCAGTTGCAGCACGGTTTTGATATGTTACTTGAAAAGACGCAAGAGAAGTCCCTTGAAAATGAATGTGTAATGTCTTCATGACAAATTATACAAAAACTGTAGTAGTAACAATGGACATAAACTTAAGAAAAAACGAAAGGATGAGTTATGTCAGTGACATAACTGCAAAGTTGACGTAGGACTGCTTGTTGATGTGAAGAAATTGATGTCATCGAATTCATGAATTTCTACTATATTTTATTCAGTCTAAAGAACCATGAAACCCTGTGCTTTTGGTGTGTGAGGCTCCGGTTCTTCTTCCGCTATTGGTTATTCACGAAAATTTATAGAAAATGCAGTTCGCCTCGAATTGACTGTTAATGATATTTTGTTTGTTAAATCATCGCCAACATTAGATTGGCTTTCATAGTAATTTGCTCTTGAACAAAAGGTCACAAATACAAATTAAGCACTCTTTAAGGAAGAAGAGCTTTATTTCTATCAGCTGATATATTCAATTTGAAGGAATTGTATACAACTTCCGATAAATTAGCAGACCAAGACCACCAAGTGTTTGTTTACAAAAGCAGATTCTTCCTAATCAAATGTTGGAACTAAAATGTCCAACGTGCTTGTAAGTGTGAAATGGATCCTGTGTTTACGGAGGGAACATGGTTCGCGATTGAAATGTTCTTATCAGTTTTCTTGGCTGCAGGACAGCCTGAGTGTTTGGCGGCACGTGATACTACGATAAAAATAGGCATTTACGCCGTTTCTAACTCGAGATTGTACAGACTGAAGATTGAACATATACCCAAAAGTTGAAAAGGTGGTAAAAAATGCAATTGCAGTTTATACTATCATATCTTGAGAAATCCGCATGATTCATAAAAGGCAATTTCGCCCATTTTGATTCACAAAGCGTTTTATGGTACAAATGAAGCCATACAAATGTGTAAGCGACTGGCAAGCAAAAATAGCCCGAAACAATTTTATCGCTGTAGGCTCCATATTCAATCATCACCAACATACACCAACAATATACAATATGGATGAGTCGATATCACAAAATGCCGCAACGCTATTGGCCACTGTTGTATTGCCGCCGTCAAGTGTTCTATGTTTGTTCTCACTGATCATCGACAAAGCGTTTTATGAAATAAAAAATGCCATGCAAGTTAGCGACAGGTTGCACATAGCTTGGTGGAAAATATGTTCATTTGCTTCATTGCTGCACCCTGAATTCCTCGCCAAGTGAACTAACTGTTGGGTTTCTATTCCCACATTCTTACCTAGTCAAAGTGGTTAATTGGTTGCCATCAAGAGCCGCCGCGCTAGCGGTCCTGGTCTGTATCTCGATCTTGATGTGCACATTTTATTTTTGTGAGCCATCAACTAAATATCACTGCGAACAATCTCACGCACACGTTCAATTTTTCATTGCGAATTGCTGTTGCTGTTTTGCCCACAACTAATGTTAGATTTTTCATCCAACTTACGATCAATAGCAAGAATGGAACAAAATCAAGCGAAATAGTCTTATAATCTTATTTTCTTAGTTTGGTTGTAGAGCGAATTACGAAGAACTTAACCTAACACCAAGTAGACCAGTTTGGACATTTTCGTTTTGCAAAAAGTTCCACTGGCTGGAGCGGGAATCGAACCCTCAACTTCATGACAACAACCGCTTGAACGACGGGCGACGCCGCTAACCACTTGACCACGAAGATGATGTGGGCGATTGATTTGGCCATTTTCTCCGGGACGCGGCAGTTTAACCAACGCCATGTTGAGCCGGTGCGTGGTAATGAACATTTCGATGAGCTCAAGAGAAATTTCAATCAAACATACTCTTTAATCGGTAAATTGATTAAATCGTCCTGAAAAGGACAGATTTTAGTTGTTTACGGAGGGATGATTTACGTCAGCGTCGACGTCGGGCTTCTTCCGCTTGCCTCGTCTAGCGGACGTGCCAGCCACGTCAGGCGCCACATCAGCGTCTACTCGATTTCCAGCATCAGGGCCAAAAACTCGGAACATCTCGGAAAAGCGTTTTTTTATCACGAGAGCGGGATACACACGTCTGAACGTGTCGATGATCCAATAACGAATGATTACTATTCTTCTTCTTTATTGTTTTAACGGGAATGCCAGGCCTGTTTTATATAATGGCATATATCATAACATGACATGAAGGGGGTTCTCAACGAAGGCAATGCAAATCAAATTTTACAAAAGGGGACGGGCTCAGTTGTTACGCCAGACAGCGAGGTGGAAATGAAATCATTAGTTTTCATTAGAGCGACAGGCGTTTCGGAGGTTAAATTCGCATCTTTTCTACTCAGGCTACAGAAAAACGGCCCTTGTCAGGGCCTCAGAACCCCATCCAAAGGGAGTTGAGATATAGACACACTTGCTTCTGAAACAGCAAAACAATAGTAACAATACAAACAATAGTTTGTAAATATTGGCCAGAAAAATTATAACTCACATTTTAAAACTACCTGCAACTAACCTAATCTATTATCTGCACCTAATCCACTATGAACCTATGTACAACAAGAACTACAATGAAGCTAACCTATCCCCTACACTGAATATGTGAAACACATAATTGGTCTGCCGTGCTGCAGTTCCGCTCAAATTAACTGTTAATATTTCGTTTGTTGAATGTACAACGTGCTTGCTAGTTTTAACATGGCAAATAGAGATTTATATACGGATACTAATAAAAAATGTTGCTCATTTTCTCCAGAACGTGGCTTTTCAAGCAACGCCATGTTGAGCCGGTGCGTGGTAATGAACATTTCAATGAGCTCAAGAGAAATTTCAATCAAACATACTCTTTAGTTGGCAAATTTATTTGTTCGTCCTGAAAATACAGAATTTTAGTTGTTAACGGAGGGAACATGGTTCGCGATTGAAATTTTCTTCTCGGTCTTCCTGGGCAGCAGGATGGCCTGAGTGTTTGGCAGCACGTAATACTACGATAAAAATTGACATTTGCAACGTCTTTCACTCGAGAGTGTACACACTGAACATTGACCATAGAGCGAATTATAACGAACAACTTAACCTAACACCCAGTGGATTAAACTGGACATTTTCGCTTTGCAAAAAAGTCCCACCGGCTGGAGCGGGAATCGAACCCTCACTTCATGGCAATGAACGACGGGCGACGCTGCTAACCACTTGACCACGAAGATGATGTGGGCGATTGATTTGGCCATTTTCTCCGAGACGCGGCTTTTTCAACGCCATATTGAGCCGGTGCGTGGTAATGAAAATTTCGATGAGCTCAAGAGAAATTTCTATCAAACATACTCTTTAGTTGCCAACTTGATTTGAGCGTCCTGAAAAGGACGGATTTTAGTTGATAACATGGTTCGCGATTGAAATTTTCTTCAGTCTTCTTGGGCTTCAGGACACCACTCTGTGAAATGGTCACACCGGAGAAAAGTTTGTTCAGCTCCTCGTCGTTGCGGATGGCTAGCTGCAGGTGACGTGGATGATTCTTCTTGGTTTGGTCTTCTTGTGTTCACGGGCGGCGTTTTCTACCAACGTGCTCGCCGAACACGTCTGTCTCATGCGGATGCACAGCGAGAACTGATGATTGGTCGGTCGTCCCCTCATGTCATGTTTGATATTCGTTGGCACGGTAACCGTGGCAGTATGAACCAATCAGAGCGAGGCGCAAACATGATGTCATTTTCGACCAATAGCGTTGGGCGTTTAGACATTTTTCTTTTAAGTACATTTTAATTAGTTTAAACAAACATTATGAATTAAGTTTGCAACAGGGATTCAGCGTTGATGTTCTACCTTGTGAATGAAATACTTATCGTAAAATGTCTGTGGGCCAGAGAGGAGATATTATCGTTCAAAGTCTCCAAACCCGCGTAACGCTTGCGATTTCAGAAATTTTAGAACGGCGCCCCTATACAGGAATAGAAAAGAGAGACGTAAGTCCTACGTCAAAACTTAATATTTCGGCTGGAATGGCATTTAACATTCCAAAGTGAACTCACAGCCTCCTTTTCGTTTCGCAAATTTTATATACATTTTGATCGGACTCCTGCGTTTAATGTTGATCGTCTATATCTATGAAATTTCAAAAGATGGGTTAACTCCGAATGTACCGTATGTGTATGTGTATATGTGTATACGAGGGCTTTGATTCAAATAAATGATTATGGTTGAATCAAAAAAATATTTATTTGTTTTTAATACCACTCGGCGTTGATTTAAAAAAATATATATTTGAATCAACAATATTTTCATTTGATTTGAAAATTAAATTTTTCCAAAGTGGTATGATGCTTTGTGCATGTGTGTATCTTCTTCGCATCATTTTATAACATGTAAACTGCAAAACACTCGTCGGAGGAGATTAGATTTTTATCGAGCTGTGTGGTGCAGTTATCGGTACATTTCAAGGTATGTTAATTTATATAACTTGTGTTCAAAGTTCTAATTTTTGGGCTTATTTCAGCAAACCGTCGCTTATTACACCGTCGAAACTTTGAAATTCATAGAACGGAGGAAGGTGAAAGAGCTGATAAAGCAGCCATTTTTGGTGGAAAGTAAAAATGCATGACGAACGCAAAGATTATTATTTAGGCGCAGCAATTTTATGAACATAATGAATATTATTTAAAAACAACAATTAAACCTTGGTAAAGATAAACAGATTAAATAATGAAATTCAAAGCAAACCTGAAATTAAATCATTTAAATGAATCAGAATTATTTTTAAAGGTCGGTATCGAGTTCGAAAAATATTTCTTTTTCTATCTCAATCCCATGTTAAATTCCGTTTACTGAAACGGAAAAGTAGAGAATTGAAAAGAAATTTCTGCAGCAGTATCCACCTGAAAAGAACAAAAAATAAAATTGGAATTTGTAAGGTTTCCACGCAAACTAATGGTACACTTGGACAGCCCAGTATCAACTAAAAAAGTAGAGAGGTTATGGAATTTTGTTCAGTATTACCAAGCGAAATTTTGACAACTGATCTGCATGCAACGAAATGTCACCTTCACTTACGGAATAATCGGGGGGGGTTTTTTTTCGGAAGTAAAAGTGACAGCTTCCATTTGTTTGGGTGGAAAACCTAAAAAATTTTTTTTTTTTTTTTTTTTTTTTTGGGGGGTTTTTTTTGGTAAATTTTTTTTTTTTTTTTCTCTAGGGGGGAAAAAACCCAACGAAGTTATTTTAAAAAAATTTTTAAATTTATGTAGGAAAAAATTTTTTTTTTTTTTTTTTTTTTATCTTATGTAATTTTTTTTGTGTTTTTTTTATTTTGAGTTTTTTTTTTGATTTGATATTTTTTTTTTTTTTTTTTTATAGTTTTTTTTAATATTTTTTTGTTTTTTTATAAAAAAATATATAACGTATGTTTTTTGTATGTTTATTTTTTGTTTTTGTTCTGACGTAGGACTACGTCTGTGTTTTCAATACTGGGGTACACGTTCGAATTGCGAAAATTTGGAGCGTCACGAAAAATATATAGGTTTTGAACGTTAATAACTAAGTCATTTCACGATCGATTTACAAAATGTTTTCACCAATCGATCGGGACATTGTCTACGCTTCGATTCCAATATTTAAATCTATTGATTTATAACATTCAACTATTGAAATTAACGCAAATATAAGGTAATGTCTTATAATGTCGATTTTTTCAGAGTAAATTTACCAAATACACAGTACTTTTCTAGCACAGATTTCATATTTAAGTAATGAACGTCTCCTAGGCAGCCATGAATGTTATATAACGGGTACACCTTCGCATTTTGAATTAGTTTTTCGGTGGTCGTGGAGCTGTGCAGAGTAGGTTCTGCAGTTGGATCGTAGCCGGCAGCAGCACCGGCGAGCAGTCGTTGCCCAGAGAGGGTTGGTGCAGTTGACTGTTGTTGCCGATGCTCCCGTCAACCTCGCTGCGAGAAACATGGCTGCTGAAGCCTACGATTTGGCGCGATAAAGCCGCACGTGACAACGAGACAAGAATCAACTATCCCACGTCACCTGAAGATGGCCACCCGCAACGACGAGTAGCTGAACCAAGAATACCAAGAAGAAAGCCCAAGTTCAATCGCGAACCATGTTTCTCCCCCATCAACTAAATCCGTCCTTTTCAGGACGACCAAATCAATTTTCCAATTAAAGAGTTTATTTGGTTAAAATTTTCTCTTGTGCTGTTTCAAATTAATTTCAATCACCGCGCCCCGGCTGCAAATAGCATTAATTAAACGCCGCTTCCCGGAGAAAATGACAAAGAACGTTGAACAACCAACGAACGAAATTCTAGATCGGATAATTCGAACCGAACTGCGACACTCCAGACCGACCATGTGGTTGAGTTCGTTGTAGTTCCTAGTTGTGCATAGCGGATTAGTTGCTGGCGGTGGCAAGCAAATTAGAAATGTTTCGGTTAAGAAAATCATCCGTGTAGCGTGCCGTAATTAAAACTAATTATTGTGGCGCAATAAATGAATTTCGTCCCCTCTGGTACAATTTGTATCACATTGCCTTCGTTGGTACCGCCTTCTTTCGTGCACTAGCATCCGACCCCTTTACCTCATAGCTCTTAGCAGTACATTTTGATTCAGTCTTACGACAGTCGTGGAGCTGCGCAGTGGCTGGTGGCTGAAGGATCGCAGTTGGCGGCAGCAAGCACCATGAAGGGTGTACTGGCGAGCAGTCGTTGCTCGGAGAGGCGTTGGTGCAGTTGGCTGTTGTTGCCGATGCTCCCGTCAACCTCGCTGCGAGAAACATGGCTGCTGAAGCCTACGATTTGGCGGGATAAAGCCGCCCCTGACAACGAGACAAGAATCAACTATCCCACGTCACCTGAAGATGGCCACCCGCAACGACGAGTAGCTGAACCAAGAATACCAAGAAGAAAGCCCAAGTTCAATCGCGAACCATGTTTCTCCCCCATCAACTAAATCCGTCCTTTTCAGGACGACCAAATCAATTTTCCAATTAAAGAGTTTATTTGGTTAAAATTTTGTCTAGTGCTGTTTCAAATTAATTTCAATCACCGCGCCCCGGCTGAACAAAGCATTGATTAAACGCCGCGTCCCGGAGTAAATGACAAAGAACGTTGAACAACCAACGAACGAAATTCTAGAACGGATAATTCGAACCGAACTGCGACACTTCAGACCGACCATGTGGTTGAATTCGTTGTAGTTCCTAGTTGTGCATAGCGGATTAGTTGCTGGTGATAGCAAATAATTAAGGCATATTTCTGTTAAGAAAATCATCCGTCTAGCGTGCCGTAATTAAAACTAATTATTGTGGCGCAATAACTGAATTTCGTCCCCTTTGGTGCAATTTGTATCACATTGCCTTCGTTGGTACCGCCTTCTTTCGTGCACTAGCATCCGACCCCTATACCTCAAAGCTTTTAGCAGAACATTTTGATTCAGTCTTACGACAGTCGTTAAGCTGTGCAGTGGTCTTAGGATCGCAGTTGGCGGCGGCGAGCAGTCGTTGCCCAGAGAGACGTTGTTGCAGTTGGCAGTTGTTGCCGATGCTCCCGTCAACCTCGCTGTGAGAAACATGGCTGCTGAAGCCTACGAGTTGGCGGGAAAAAGCCGCCCGTGACAACGAGACAAGAATCAATCATCCCACGAGATGAACCAAGAAAGAAAGCCCAAGTTCAATCGCGAACTTTTTCTCCCCCGTCAACTAAATCCGTCCTTTTCAGGACGACCAAATCAATTATCCAATTAAAGAGTTTATTTGGTGAACATTTTCTCTTGTGCTGTTTGAAATTTCCATTACCGCGCCCGGCTGAACATGGCATTGCTTTAAACGCCGCGTCCCGGAATAAATAGCAAAGCGCGTTGAACAACCAATGAACCAACAGATCCATAACTATCTTCTACGCATTAGAGATAGTGGCCCTCTCAACCATCGTAGAAAATACAACCGGGGCCGTATCATAATTAAGAGTCACCAAATGCTTTCTAAAGAGTGTACAATAGAATTTTCTTGGCCCTTTTCAGAACTGACTTAAATCAATTAGCGGATGGCTCTGACGTGTATGGGAATTCGATTGCTGTGTAGTCCAACGTCAACTTTGCGTACAACCCCATTGGGCTGTCCCTTATAGTTTTTTTAGTAGTTTGCTTCCATGTGTACATTTAATATTATCAACGGTTATGCCTAACTTAACCTCATAATAAATGAGAGAATGTAGATACGATCATATTTATTGGCAAATCAATAAGTCCCTCTCAGAAAGGAAAAATGCATGACGAACGCAAAGATTATTATTTAGGCGCAGCAATTTTATGAACATATTGAATATTGTTTTAAAACAACAATTAAACCTTGGTAAAGATAAACAGATTAAATAATGAAATTCAAAGCAAACCTGAAATTAAATCATTAAAATCAATCAGAATTATTTTTAGAGGTCGGTATCGAGTTCGAAAAATATTTCTTTTTCTATCTCAATCCCATGTTAAATTCCGTTTACTGAAACGGAAAAGTAGAGAATTGAAAAGAAATTTCTGCAGCAGTATCCACCTGAAAAGAACGAAAAATAAAATTGGAATTTGTAAGGTTTCCACGCAAACTAATGGTACACTTGTACAGCCCAGTATCAACTAAAAAAGTAGAGAGGTTACGGAATTTTGTTCAGTATTACCAAGCGGAATTTTGACAATTGATCTGCATGGAACAAAACGTCACTTTCACTTACGGAATAATCGAGCGGAATATTCTTCCGAAAGTAAAATTGACAGCGCCCATTAGTTTGCGTGGGAACCTTACAAATTCCAATTTTATTTTTCGTTCTTTTCAGGTGGATACTGCTGCAGAAATTTCTTTCCGATTCTTTACTTTTCCGTTTCAGTAAACGGAATTTAACATGGGATTGAGATAGAAAAAGAAATTTCTTTTGAACTCGAAGCCGACCTTTTCAGGTGGATACTGCTGCAGAAATTTCTTTTCAATTCTCTACACTGGCGAAAAAAAACCCAACGAAGTTCATTCAAAAACCTTATGAAATTTAGCCACAAGGAATCGGTTTGAATTTCATACGTTAACCCTATGAAACGTATTGTGTGTTGTCTTAATCTAGAAGTTTGTTTTAGATACGATAGTTGTATGATTATCATTACACAGCCTTATGAAACATTGTTATGGATTATTATAACCAAATGCATAACGCATGCATGTTGTAAGCCAATGTAATGTTTTTGTTTTTTTAGTAGTTTGCTTCCATGTGTACATTTAATATTATCAACGGTTATGCCTAACTTAACCTCATAATAAATGAGAGAATGCAGATACGATCATATTTATTTGCAAATCAATAAGTCCCTCTCTATGAACCTGGAAGTTTGGTAAAAATCATTACAATCAAAGTTTAACCCACTACGCCGTTCCACCGCTGCCGTTGCAGTTGTGCTCTATAAACGATGAAAAATTTCCTGCCATATATAAGAAAGCCAGGCGTTTTTTGTAGATTTCGACGTTCAACCGGAACTTTATCCTCAAAAGTGCAAACCAACACGATGAATCTGTAGGGATAAAAAGCCGCCGTGACGACTAGAATGAGGGATTTACGTAGATGAATTTCCTGCAGCACCCTGGTAGTTCATTTCGGTTCTATTGAGGATGGATACACAATTGGTGTCTACACCGTATCACCAAATGATTTGAAATATTTAATTTAGTTTGTAATGTTTTTGAATAGTACTACCTCGCATAAATTTGTGTAGGATAATTCTAAAGATGATTTCACCTCGTTGCGCCATTTATATTGTTTTATAAGATTCTCTTATGTGTTTGCTACCACCATGTGACGATTACGAAAATCATAAGGTGCTTTATGGAACTGTTGAGATAAACGTATAAACATCATTTTGAATAGATATACGAGTCCTTTTGAAAGTTATAGTAACCTTATGAAGTGAACAATGTGTGCGTTTGTGATGTTTCATAAGGCATAATTTATGCATTTCAAAAGGTTTTTTTCGATCAGTGTACTTTTCCGTTTCAGTACACGGAATTTAACATGGGATTGAGATAGAAACAGAAATTTCTTTCGAACTTGATACCGACCTTACTTTCGGAAAAATATTCCGCTCGATAATTCCGTCTGTGAAGGTGACATTTCGTTCCATGCGGATCAATTGTCAAAATTCCGCTTGGTAATATTGAACGAAATTCCGTAACCTCTCTATTTTTTAAGTCGATACTGCGCTTAAAACAAATCCAATTTTATTTTGAGTCAAAGCTATTTTGTTTTGATTTAAAAAGAAGCACGTAATTGAAGTAAAAAAAATATTTTATTCAAATAACGATATGCTAGTATCAAATAAAAATATTTTTGAATCTACATCCAGTCGTATGGAAGATAGATTGTAAAAACAAAAAAATGATTGCTTTGAAACTAATATCGTTAACATTTGATTCAAAGAAAATTGAAATTAGGCCCTGAGTCAAAAAGATTTTTTTTTTTGAATTCAAAGTGATTTATTTTTGAAATAAATATCTGTTTGTCTGCGTGCAGCTTTGAAAAATAATGTTTAATCCAAACAAAACAATATCAACTCATGATAATATTTTTTTGCTGTATCTCAAATTCTTAATGTTCTATAGAATTAAGAAATAAAAAAAAAAAATCTCAAATATTATTAGAACAAAGTCTACCAAGAAATTTACTTCAGTTAGTTTATTTTGATTTTGTTTTAGTCCCCACTATCATTCATGAGTGTGCACGAAAACAATGAATTTGTTTCAATACACGCACACCCTCAAAAATATGTGCAACAAAAACTGTGTAGTACACTCATGAAAACATGTGTCACGGTTGATACGATACAAAAACTGACAGCGCAACTCATCAAATTCACTCATTAAAGGCAATCGGTGAATCAAACAACACAGCTCTAGCTTGCTAACGACGTCGTCCTTCAGTGGCAGCCGGACAGAATAACGGCCATCTTCTCCACGGGTAGCGTTTTCATAGAAGCGCCTTTCGCACAATGCCTCCTGTGGTGAGTAGGCTAGCACTCAATCCTCCTCGATGGTCAAAAAACGTTCGATGTCACGATGAAAATCTGTCATTGTTGCCAAATTGCATGCTATTGTGCGTCGTTCTTGTTAGAGTATGCACTTACAAGATGGACTCCAACAAACTATTTCATATCAGTTTTCTTAAGAAAAGCTTCTTCAAGAAATTGATATGATAAGTTAAACGAAGAATTCAAAGGAATACTCCTACTGAAATCGAACCTAGAGACTTTTCCCTCCTCTAAACCCCGAAATAAATCCTAAGATTTAATTCACAAAAATCTATTTATTTTGTTCATAAAGTAACGTACAATACTATACACTTACTTCGTAGAACGCATTTAGAGGTACATAACAATAATAAATAATAAAATACATAACAATAATAAATCGAGGGTAGTCTATCTTCCTGTCTACTTTAGTCTAGTGATGTATAATGCTATAGTATCATTAAGGCTGATATCCACTCATAAGTGATATGCCGGCATTCACTCTACTCTTATATGTATTGGTAAGACTTGTCATGTCTATACAAGGGGATACCCGAAGAAAACAAAATTAAGGTAGACCCGAATAAAAACTTATTCCAGGCATCTAATCTTAAAATAATAAATGTTATGTATATCTGTTATATCAACACTTTCCCATCATTTATTCATTTTAAGCATCTTTAACATCTTCTGAAATTTACTATCACCTAATGTTTTTGTGAATGCATAGCGGATTAGTTGCTGGTGATAGCAAATAATTAAGGCATATTTCTGTTAAGAAAATCATCCGTCTGGGGGGGCGTTATTAAAACTAATTATTGTGGCGCAAAAACTTAATTTCGTCCCCTTTGGGGGTATTTTTTTATTGTTTTCGTTGGTTGGGCCCTCTTTTTTGGGGCACCAGCCCCCCCCCCCTCTTCCTTATTTTTTTTGGAACATTTTGATTCAGTCTTACGACAGTCGTTAAGCTGTGCAGTGGTCTTAGGATCGCAGTTGGCGGCGGCGAGCAGTCGTTGCCCAGAGAGACGTTGTTGCAGTTGGCTGATGTTGCCGATGCTCCCGTCAACCTCGCTGTGAGAAACATGGCTGCTGAAGCCTACGAGTTGGCGGGAAAAAGCCGCCCGTGACAACGAGACAAGAATCAATCATCCCACGAGATGAACCAAGAAAGAAAGCCCAAGTTCAATCGCGAACTTTTTTTCCCCCGTCAACTAAATCCGTCCTTTTCAGGACGACCAAATCAATTATCCAATTAAAGAGTTTATTTGGTGAACATTTTCTCTTGTGCTGTTTGAAATTTCCATTACCGCGCCCGGCTGAACATGGCATTGCTTTAAACGCCGCGTCCCGGAATAAATAGCAAAGCGCGTTGAACAACCAATGAACCAACAGATCCATAACTATCTTCTACGCATTAGAGATAGTGGCCCTCTCAACCATCGTAGAAAATACAACCGGGGCCGTATCATAATTAAGAGTCACCAAATGCTTTCTAAAGAGTGTACAATAGAATTTTCTTGGCCCTTTTCAGAACTGACTTAAATCAATTAGCGGATGGCTCTGACGTGTATGGGAATTCGATTGCTGCGTAGTCCTACGTCAACTTTGCGTACAACCCCATTGGGCTGTCCCTTATAGTTTTTTTAGTAGTTTGCTTCCATGTGTACATTTAATATTATCAACGGTTATGCCTAACTTAACCTCATAATAAATGAGAGAATGTAGATACGATCATATTTATTGGCAAATCAATAAGTCCCTCTCAGAAAGGAAAAATGCATGACGAACGCAAAGATTATTATTTTGGCGCAGCAATTTTATGAACATAATGAATATTGTTTTAAAACAACAATTAAACCTTGGTAAAGATAAACAGATTAAATAATGAAGTTCAAAGCAAACCTGAAATTAAATCATTAAAATCAATCAGAATTAATTTTTAGAGGTCGGTATCGAGTTCGAAAAATATTTCTTTTTCTATCTCAATCCCATGTTAAATTCCGTTTACTGAAACGGAAAAGTAGAGAATTGAAAAGAAATTTCTGCAGCAGTATCCACCTGAAAAGAACGAAAAATAAAATTGGAATTTGTAAGGTTTCCACGCAAACTAATGGTACACTTGTACAGCCCAGTATCAACTAAAAAAGTAGAGAGGTTACGGAATTTTGTTCAGTATTACCAAGCGGAATTTTGACAATTGATCTGCATGGAACAAAACGTCACTTTCACTTACGGAATAATCGAGCGGAATATTCTTCCGAAAGTAAAATTGACAGCGCCCATTAGTTTGCGTGGGAACCTTACAAATTCCAATTTTATTTTTCGTTCTTTTCAGGTGGATACTGCTGCAGAAATTTCTTTCCGATTCTTTACTTTTCCGTTTCAGTAAACGGAATTTAACATGGGATTGAGATAGAAAAAGAAATTTCTTTTGAACTCGAAGCCGACCTTTTCAGGTGGATACTGCTGCAGAAATTTCTTTTCAATTCTCTACACTGGCGAAAAAAACCCAACGAAGTTCATTCAAAAACCTTATGAAATTTAGCCACAAGGAATCGGTTTGAATTTCATACGTTAACCCTATGAAACGTATTGTGTGTTGTCTTAATCTAGAAGTTTGTTTTAGATACGATAGTTGTATGATTATCATTACACAGCCGGGACTTCGTAATTAAGCGTTTTTTGAACGGTGAGCGACCCGGCGATATATTCCGGCTGCTGAAATCGCATGGGGTCAAGCGGAACTTTGTCTACACGACCATCAGGCGATACCGGGAGACGTCCTCGACCAATGACCGTGCGAGATCCGGTCGGCCGCGTTCAGCGAGGACGCCACGGGTCATCAAGATCGTGAGGGAGCGAATTCGGCGCAAAAAGAACCGCTCAATCCGGAAAACGGCTGCAGATCTCAACGTTTCCATTGGAACCGCTCACACCATACTCACCAAGGACCTTGGTTTCAGGCCTTACAAAAAACGTAAGGTCCATGGCGTTTCGGAGGCTACCAGCAAAAAGCGGTTGGATCGAGCTAAGAGGATCCTCTCTCGGCACGCTGGTCAGGAGTTTGTTTTTTCGGACGAGAAACTGTTCGTGCTGCAGCAGCCGCACAATGTGCAAAATGACCGGGTGTGGGCGCCATCGAGGGACAGCATTCCTGAATCCAATATAAACATCCCTCGGTTCCAAAGTGCCGCGTCGGTGATGGTTTGGGGGGCAGTATGCAAACGTGGTAAGCTACCCTTGGTGTTTATTGAAAAAAACGTCAAAATCAACGCGGCGTACTACAAAACTGAGGTTTTGGAAAAGGTTGTTGCCCCCAGTCTCCGAAGCCTCTACGGCGATGAGCACTACGTGTTCCAGCAGGACGGTGCACCAGCCCATACGGCAAATGTGGTTCAAGCCTGGTGTCGGGACAATTCTGGACAAAACTTTGTGGCCTCCCAGCTCCCCGGACTTGAATCCTCTCGACTTTTTTGTTTGGTCCTATATGATGGCGAAGCTGAACGAATACAAGGTCAGCACTTTGGATCATTTCAAGACGTCTGTGATAAATTAATTTTTTTCTGATTATTTTCATAAATACGTAGCTACGTGATAATTTTGTGCCCTGCTGGGGATTTTATCTTCCTCAAAGGTCCATGAACAATTTGTATGGGTTAAGATTGAATGTACCTCAACGTATCTGAACTTTATTTAGAAGACATGGTTGGTTTTCTGTGATAAATTAATTTTTTTCTGATTATTTTCATAAATACGTAGCTACGTGATAATTTTGTGCCCTGCTGGGGATTTTATCTTCTCAAACTATTCCTCAAAGGTCCATGAACAATTTGTATGGGTTAAAATTGAATGTACCTCAACGTATCTGAACTTTATTTAGAAGACATGGTTGGTTTTCTGTGATAAATTAATTTTTGACGTAGACTACGTCTTACGGGAAGGGTAGGGTGTCAATTGAAATTCTAAAAATCAGCGACCGTCACGAAATATCGTTACAAATTAAACGCTAATAACTTAATAAATACTCAATAGGTTTTCAAGATGTTTACATCAATCGATTGGAAATTTTCCCGCGTATCAATTCGTTGATCAAACATTATCCGTTAACAATTTCAAGCTATTGAAAAATCCAAAATATGAGGTGATGTCTTATAATGCCGATTTTTCAGAGTAAATTTACTCAATGCACTCAATTTTACTATCACAGATTTCAAATGTAAGCAAAGGAGGTCTCATGTGCAGCAGCGAACGATATAAAACGGGTACACCTTCGCAAATTTTCTCATTCATGTTGCAGTACTGGAGCTGTGCGGAGCATCGAGCCAGTATGGATTGGCAGCTGGCGCCGGGCGATAGCATGTACCCTGGAGGGTGCACTAGCTTCATTCAGCGGAGCGGCAAGACGCCAATTTGGATTTGGCAGCTGGCTGTGGCAAGCACCATAGAAAGTGCACTAGCGACCAACCAATTGGTCAGGTAGCTGATTGCACTGCAGTCTGTTGTTACCAAGCCGTTGGCTAAGCAACCGTTGCTAGGCAGCCATACATTATGCTGTGGTGTGCTAGGCAGTCGGTTGCTTGGGCAAATAATGTCTTAGTAGCCAGCCAGTGGGTGCTACTACTAGGGGCGGAATAAGGTGCTTGTGTGTGTGATATATGGTAGACATCTTTTGGTAAGGCGCAGAGAGGGTTTTAATTCAAATGCGGACCATTTCCAATCCGTCCTTTTCAGGACGACCAATTTAATTTTGAGAGAGTTTGTTGGATTTGAATGTTTGGTTGACAGCGGTGGCTAAAACAATATTAGTTTTCTCTTTGTTGCATAGCTTGAGCATTTTGTGCAATTTACAAATGGCTACCGTCACGAAAAATTTAAACATCGGACGCTAAGAATTCGATTGTTTCTTGATTGATTTATTTTTGAGACTGCTCTAATCAAGAAATTTATACGATTTCCATTCTATTTTCTAAGGTATGTAAAGTTTTACAAATAAAAGATTAATATATTTCGCATACATATTCATCAATCGGTGTATGAAAATTTTAAAGAATGTTGCGTTCTGGCATGTTTCAAGAAATTCCCTATCACAGACAATGGTTTTGATTCTCAAACATGCACATTTCAATGAGTACTGTTATGAATAGTTATTCTGTTGTGTTAACGAGTCGCGTTGGATAGAGTTTTACTTCTAGGAAGAAATAAGTTTCGAGAAACTGTGAAAGGGTGAATAAGTGCAATGCCTATTCGTTATGATGCCAACCGTTTGCACAAATTTTGGAAGCGCGTTAAGATCGAACATTCGAAAAATCCTCCGAATTGACCATGTACCGATGCCGAGCGAACTCGAGGTTATCGGGCGAAACTGGAAGCAACCAGAGGTAATGCGTTGCTAACTACTGGTCGGAAAGCTAGAGAAGGGCCTTAAACTCGAGGTGGGAAATAAAATCAAGTTGTCATCCAACTTGACAAAGTGCAAATACTTTTCAAATGCTTTCTAAAGAATGTACAATAGATTTTGCTAACATACTTACTGTCTAATGCTGGTCTAACGATCTTTGAGGACAAACATCAACGCTATTTTGATCAGACTAGACCTTAAGGCAAGGGTAGAGGTCAAATCAACATTTAAAAATAACTGAAACAGTGTGAACTCTTAAAGCTTTATCATTTATCGATAGATTTTCGAGGTTACGCGATATGGATAATGGTCTCCAGCTGGTCGATCATATCAACATAATCACTACAGGCAGCACAATTGTTGCCCTTTCATCATACTAACATTCAAACCAAACGTCCCTTTCCACGACTGCCGAATAATTTCTAAGAAGGGGATCATAGCATGTTTTAACATACTTTCTCACTTATTTATGCTAACCCAACGTCCCATTAGAACAATACACTACGAAACTAATCAACCGGGTTAACGTAGTCTACGTCAACCGGTCGTGTGTAAAACACAACCCCACTGATTTTTTGTTTGGGTTAAGATTGAATGTACCTCAACGTATCTGAACTTTATTTAGAAGACATGGTTGGTTTTCTGTGATAAATTAATTTTTTTCTGATTATTTTCATAAATACGTAGCTACGTGATATTTTGTGCCCTGCTGGGGATTTTATCTTCTCAAACTATTCCTCAAAGGTCCATGAACAATTTGTATGGGTTAAGATTGAATGTACCTCAACGTATCTGAACTTTATTTAGAAGACATGGTTGGTTTTCTGTGATAAATTAATTTTTTTTCTGATTATTTTCATAAATACGTAGCTACGTGATAATTTTGTGCCCTGCTGAGGATTTTATCTTCCTAAACTATTCTTAGAAGATCTTTAATCATTTATTTTTTCTGATTATTATTATTGAACTTCGAATGGATTTGCTGCTTGGGTTACTAACCTATTTACCTAATGGTTAGCTTAAAATGAGTTACTCCAGCTTACCTCAAGTATGGGTTACTTTCGCCAAGTGTGTGTGATAACGGGTGTCCACTAAAAAATGAGAATGATTTCAATACTTTTCCATCAGAACAAAAACGGCCGCATAGAAATGTCACTTTAGATGAATGAATCGTTGCACTCTCCAGAAAATTTTCATACACTCTTATTTCACTCTAACATGTTCAGTCGTGTTCAGCATGCCGTCGAAACAGGAAGAACTGCGCGCGCGCGTTGTACAATTCTTTCAAGCGAACGAAGATCGTGGAAAAAAATACACGGTGGACCATTTTTGTCGTGAAAAAGTTCCGGTATCCACCGTATACCGTATCCTGGCATGCATGAGAGTAACCCGGAAGAAAGGTTGCGGCCGTCCAGCGAAAATAATGAATGAGAAAACGCTCCGCTCGCTGCGCAGCATGTTCAACAACAAGGATTCGGTAAGTCAACGGGAAGCAGCCCGAAAGTTCCATTGTTCGAAGTCACTCATCTGCAAGACGCTAAAGAAAGAAGGAATAGTGTGTAGAAAGAAAACCAGATCCCCAGAGTACACAGATGAGCAGATTCAAACCGTGAAATCCCAATGCCGCTGGATGACTCGGAATTACGGCGGAAAATCTTTCGTTCTGGACGACGAAAGCTACTTTCCTCTTTCGAAGTCTCAGATACCGGGAAACGACCGATTCTACACTAAGGACAAATCTACTACTCCTCCAAAAGTAATGTATAAGTTCAAGCACAAATTTGAATCGAAGGTTATGTTATACATCGTAATATCCGATAAGGGTATTTCGAAGCCGTGGTTCAAACCAAGCGGTTTGGCCATCAACCAGGAGGTGTACCAAAGAGAGTGTTTGCAGAAAATACTCATCCCATTTCTTAAACAACATCACTCGGATGGCAAATACGTGTTTTGGCCGGACAAGGCATCATCGCACTACGCAAAAAAAAACGCTAACGTTTTTGGAGAGCCAAAATATACCATATGTCCCAAAAGACCGGAATCCGACAAATTTGCCACAGTGCCGTCCTATCGAGGATTTCTTCGGTCTTTTGAGCTCCATGGTATACAAGGATAATTGGAAGGCCAAGAACACCAAGCAACTTACCAACAGGATCAAAAGCTGCATCCGAAAAATCGATGTGGCTGCCGTCCAACGGTCATGTTCCAGCATAACGACTAAGCTGCGCCGCACGGCGGACCACGGACCATATGACAATATTCACTAAACTTAGTTTGAAGATTTAAGTTGACCCTTTTAATAAAATAAATCAGTTTGAACAAAACTTCACTGGTATTTTTTTCCTGACCCATTCTTTTCGTTCTCATTATTTAGTGGACACCCGTTATGTTGTGTTACACGGTCAATCTGAAGCATGCAATTATGTCTTCAATGCAGGCATTTTGCTTGAAGACGAAATTATGATAAAATGCTAAAGGTGTAAAGCGGGGGGGTGTAAAAAAAAAAATTTTTTTTGGGTTGGTGGGGGAAAAAGACATTTTAGAACGTGACTATGTATAGAAATTAGTCACTCTATGAAATGATGATGAGATAAGAAACTCAGCACCAATAAAGGGCGATACGGTCAAAATTTGGTCAATATCAACTTGACGTATTTCTTTCAATTTTGCATTTAAAAAACCTGAACACCCCTCATTTTGAAGGTGTGTGTGTGTAGAATGTTGCTCCTATTTTGATTTTGGAATTCACTCTTCAGTTGTCAAAATGCCGTCCAAGCAAGAAGAGCAGCGTATCAAAATTTTGCTCGCGCATCGCGAAAATCCGAGCTACTCGCACGCAAAGTTGGCAAGATCGTTACAAATATAATTAAAGTGTTTGGGGAACGTTTGTCGACAGCCAGGAAGTCTGGATCGGGGGGAAATCGAAAACCGGAAGCCGCTGAGACGACAAAGAGAGTTGCCGGTAGTTTCAAGCGAAACCCTAACCTATCTCTCCGAGATGCCGCAAATAAGCTGGGTGTATCGTCTACAACCGTGCATCGAGCCAAAAAACGAGCCGAACTATCGACTTACAAGAAGGTAGTGACTCCAAATCGCGATGATAAACAAAATACGACGGCCAAAGCGCGATCCCGGAGGCTGTACACGACGATGCTGACGAAGTTTGACTGCGTGGTAATGGACGACGAAACCTACGTCAAAGCCGACTACAAGCAGCTTCCGGGACAGGAGTTTTATACGGCAAAAGGAAGGGGAAAGGTAGCAGATATTTTCAAGCACACGAAACTGTCAAAGTTCGCAAAGAAATATCTGGTTTGGCAAGCCATCTGTACCTGTGGCTTGAAAAGCAGCATTTTCATAGCTTCCGGGACTGTCAACCAAGAAATTTACGTGAAAGAGTGTTTGAATAAACGTCTGCTGCCTTTCCTGAAGAAACACGGTTGTTCCGTACTGTTTTGGCCGGATTTGGCATCTTGCCATTACGGTAAAAAGGCCATGGAGTGGTACGCCGCCAACAACGTGCAGGTGGTTCCCAAGGACAAGAACCCTCCCAACACGCCAGAGCTCCGCCCAATTGAGAAATACTGGGCTATTGTCAAGCGGAACCTAAAGAAGACCAAAAAAACTGCTAAGGACGAGCAGCAGTTCAAGGCAAACTGGCTTTCTGCGGCGAAGAAGGTGGACAAGGTGGCTGTACAAAATCTGATGGCAGGGGTCAAGCGTAAGGCCCGGCAATTCGGATTTGGAAAAGCGGAAGCCTAACTGAATATTTTTCCTGAATTTTATACTAATTGAACTTGAAAAAGAAATTTAATTTGATTTTTTAAATAAACGATTTCACCGATTTACACGCGTTTTCCCTTGACCAAATTTTGACCGTATCACCCTTTAGAGGGAAAATACAAAAAAAAATTAATCATCTCGATTTCGAAGAAATTTTGCGGACTTTTCCCGGAATACGTTTCATCAACCGGCGCACATTATTCTCATCCATCGATTTGGCAATCTTATTCTACTTGGTTCTCAATTCATTGATGCTTTTGACGACACTGCTATTCACCTCCAGCTTCCTCTTCATAATAGCCCAAAATCTCTCTATCGGTCTGAGCTGGGGACAGTTTGGTGGGTTGAGTTCTTTCGGTATAAACTGAACCCCGTTGGATTTATACCACTGTAGCACTGTTTTACTGTAATGACAGTTTGCAAGATCTGGCCAAAACATGACAGGTTCATTGTGGGATCTGATGAATGGCAATATTCGCTTTTGGAGACATTCCGTTCTGTACAGCTCTGAATTAAATGTCTTATCAGTGATGAAAACCTTGGTCTTCCTACCGCAGCTACAGATGCCTTGCCAAATCATATATTTACGTGCAAATTTATTTGCAAACACAAACTTGAATTTGGCAGGTACATCTTCCCGAGCCGTTGCCAAGTAAATTTTTTGTCCCAGTAGCTGTTTGAAATCGGCCTTTACATAACTTTCATCATCCATGAGGAGACAGCCATTGAATTTTGTCAACCTCTGATCATACAGTTTTCTGGCACGGATTCTGACCACATTGTTCTGCTTTTGATCACTTATGATTTATCTTTTGATCACTTATGATTAATTTATCACAGAAAACCAACCATGTCTTCTAAATAAAGTTCAGATACGTTGAGGTACATTCAATCTTAACCCATACAAATTGTTCATGGACCTTTGAGGAATAGTTTGAGAAGATAAAATCCCCAGCAGGGCACAAAACTATCACGTAGCTACGTATTTATGAAAATAATCAGAAAAAAATTAATTTATCACAGAAAACCAACCATGTCTTCTAAATAAAGTTCAGATACGTTGAGGTACATTCAATCTTAACCCATACAAATTGTTCATGGACCTTTGAGGAATAGTTTGAGAAGATAAAATCCTCAGCAGGGCACAAAACTATCACGTAGCTACGTATTTATGAAAATAATCAGAAAAAAATTAATTTATCATAGAAAACCAACCATGTCTTCTAAATAAAGTTCAGATACGTTGAGGTACATTCAATCTTAACCCATACAAATTGTTCATGGACCTTTGAGGAATAGTTTGAGAAGATAAAATCCCCAGCAGGGCACAAAACTATCACGTAGCTACGTATTTATGAAAATAATCAGAAAAAAATTAATTTATCATAGAAAACCAACCATGTCTTCTAAATAAAGTTCAGATACGTTGAGGTACATTCAATCTTAACCCATACAAATTGTTCATGGACCTTTGAGGAATAGTTTGAGAAGATAAAATCCTCAGCAGGGCACAAAATTATCACGTAGCTACGTATTTATGAAAATAATCAGAAAAAAATTAATTTATCACAGAAAACCAACCATGTCTTCTAAATAAAGTTCAGATACGTTGAGGTACATTCAATCTTAACCCATACAAATTGTTCATGGACCTTTGAGGAATAGTTTGAGAAGATAAAATCCCCAGCAGGGCACAAAATTATCACGTAGCTACGTATTTATGAAAATAATCAGAAAAAAATTAATTTATCATAGAAAATCAACCATGTCTTCCCAATAACGTATGTTCAACCTATACTTTTACAGATTGTCTCTTTATGATTAAAACATGCTGTATAGTGATCTTTAACATGCCTGCCCTTTATCTATATTTAGGGGTATCGAAATGCTTAGCAGGAAGTAGCCATTCAAGAGTGTTTCCTTAAACGTATTATTAAAAATTCATTTTTGACTATAAAGTAGCGTATAATGTACTTAAGTAGTATGTTTTATAGGTCATTTAGGGCTAGAATTTCCTCAGATATCTGAATCCGAGGTCAGATTTTACATATAATATATTTTAAAAAGTTTTATATGGAGTAAGTATGGACATTTTTGAGGTACGTTTAAATCAAACATCAGATTCGGAAGGTACGTTATTGGTACATAACTTTGGTGTAATTTTTATATCGTTTTATGAAGAATTTCGCAAAATCGACCGTCTATTCAGCAGGGCACCCAAAAACAAGGAATTTGACAGGTACGTTCAAAATCCTTAAGGAGTATGGTAGTGTTGGTAATAAAAAAATACAGTATTTTTAAATTTTAGAAAAGTGTGTGGATGGATTGAATTGAAAAGTTGTAGTAGAATTTCAGTAAATGTATTGATTGAAGGATCTATTCTGGAAAGAAATCAAAGAATCACTTTCGATACTCTATCTCCCTAAAGAAAAAAAAAACACCAATACGAAGTCAACATCCTTCAGTAGAATCCTCTTTGTTTACGCTTGTTGCATCCATCTCGGCTGGATGGCAAATTTTATATTATTTTATTTCCCTGTCTGCTCAATTTAAAAAGATAAAAACGAAAATCCCTGGCAATTTTGTGTGCTGTTCGGAATAACAGTTCGTGGTGATATCTTGATGGTATTTGATGGAAAGTGGTGGCAGATGAGTTGAAGTGGGGGGGAGGAACAGTCGTCAATAAAAGGATAATTGGATCGTAAAAACTATAACATCAGCATCAATTATTCTTCCATTCCGAACAAGTAAAAGGAGATATCTTCACACCGAAATATTTCCTTGCGAAACAACGTGATGGCTGTGGCTCTATTGTTGGTTTTAATCGCGTGTTTTAATATACCTATGGGTACCTCAGCATACCAAGCAGCCAGTAGAGTGGAAAGAGCTGCAACAAACTATACCGAGTTTCTATTTGCTTGTTTGATGACGCTGGAATTTGCTTCCCTTATATTAAACGTTGTCGTAAAAAGCACAGGATATTTGCGTCATAACTAGAGCCACCGTTTACCGCAAGAACCGGAACGACCACCACTGTGTTCCAAGCAACAATGTATCGCACTTTAGTCCCTTCCTATGCCAATTTTGACACCACTCGCGTTCGGCTTCTTCCAGCTCCGGACGAAATAATAATAAAGGACAACCGTGCCATAGGGACCTTTCCATAAATCAAGCGGAAACACGTGCATTCCTACGATGGGGACAACGACGCACCCGGTTGTGATGGCGGTTCCTTCGGTGGTTTTAATGGTGAAATCTCCCCGGGATATGGGTGTTTCTGATTCCTACAAGGACCAATTCAAATGCAAAATAGCTGTTCGCGAAGCCATAAAGGACACTCTACCGCCATAGAACGATCTGCTGCTGCGGCCAGTAGCTAGTTGCTCTCTATATAGCGATAATGCGCGAATGGAATTGTTTAATGGGTGTACGCGTTTTAAGGATATGGCGAAATTGCGTCTCTGTTCTTGAGAGTTTAGGAGAACCAGCACAGACAATGGAAAGGGACGAAAAAAAAAAGTCTGGGAAGCTGTGCTAATAGCATTTGTAATGTACGCAGAATTCAAAGCATTATCTTGAGGAACATTTTGACTATTATGTTTAGAAGGCTTCTTTGTTTTGTTGAGTTGTTTGAGTAAACTAAATTGCATTACCCATCTCAGATTGCAAACCTGCAAAATATGATTCCTATTGTCGCTCATATACTAAGTCACACTTGCGATGCGGTAATTGTATTTTGACTGCCGAGTTTGAAACAAGCCTAGTTGTTGCGCTTTTTAGCCCACTTTGATTCCGCGGTGTTATTCTATAAGTGCGACAACGCGAATACAAGTCCGCTCTAACGTTGAATCGTGTCTGGGAGGAAGCTCTATATAGTACACACACATAGCTTTATCAATCTTCTAGAAAATTTCAATGCGCCGTATAAAATTAAAGCAACTGAGAAAACCCACCAGATTCTATTTTGTGGGCAACTTTGGAACTTTGGTATCAATTTAAAATAATGGCGTAGCTGTTTTATCCAGGCTTTTAAGAGTTGTAATGGCCACCACAATCAATCTCACTATCAGGAAGCGATCAAAGGATTTGACATTTGGCTTGTGTCGACTAGTAAGTAGAAGATCGAATGAAACAAGACAAACGTCAAATCGTTCGCTGCCTACCAGAAACTAAGCATGATAGTGGCGGCCGTAAAAACCTGGATAGATCTCTTCTCGCCGACTTCGTATTGACGCATTTGCTCAAAATTCCACGCGGTGTACCTCTGTTTACTCCATCCTTATGGGAGATTACATTGCGACGTTTCGTGAGACGCGGTTGTTCGTTTAGCGCCACGTGGAATTTCGTGAAAATATGCATTTGGGAACTTTACAACAGCCACGCGATTATCATGTTCAGGGAATCAATATCTGTTGCGAAAACTGTGACGTTTCAGAAATCACATCTTTGCGACAGATTTACTGAGGTCTTGCAGATAAAACTTGTATTGACCTTTTTAGTCATAGCTTAAAATCTAAATCGATTGTATTGTTTGTTGCATTGTTTTCATTGAGTAGTTTTTAATTAGAATTTCCCAAGTTCTACAAAGCTTTTTTCGTTGTTTGATTCTCGACTCGCTTTGACACGACAGCCAAATAAAATCTCGCATGAAGTAGATCATTTGACAGCACTTGACAGTGTGTTGAGTAGCATGCATATAGCCAAGACAAAATGAAAGGGTTTGTTTGTTATTCTTCCATGAGAATATTGACAACAAGACTCACCATAACGTTGGGCATAGAATGCTCTATGAATGATTGAACACGCACACTAGCGTTGATGTGTATGCTATACAGTATGTGAGAATGTGGAATTTTATTTCTCGGTAAATATTGAAAAAATCTACAATTAGAAGTATGTTATTATTTATTTAATCTATGAAAAAATAAAATAGTTCTACTTTGGGCGATTTGTAGCACTCCCATTATAAAGGTGATATTGAAGGACTGCCAAACCCATTTCATTCGAATAATAAGAGTCATAATAAAATAGTTTGGCAACATCAAGCGATTACGTCGATTGTAAACACGGTTCAGAATAGGTGCAAGCGTATTTAAATTATTGTGAAAATTAATCCATAATTTAATAAATGCATTGCTTTGCCTACTTTTGATTATAATTAATTTAGATTAATTTAGATTTAAAAATCGGTTCTTAAACATCATATTAACTTTATCCGGCAATGGCTCGAAGGATCATTAACTAGGGAAAGAGCTCTCCAATTTTTAGAAATAATGATTTTCGAGCGGTTGGCACAAGAATATTTCACAATGCACGTTGTAATGCGCAGTAAAAATTGATTTTCGGACTTCTTGATTATGCAAAAAATGACCCGTTCAATGATTTAGATGGCCAGAAAATAAGCATCCTTGTGGGCATGTGTGACGTCTCAAGTTGTATTATTCACAACCGAGTGTCAGACAGTGATGACAAATTTAGTTTTTTTTTTGTTTCTTTGGCGATGCCGGTGCTTCCCTGACATGCTATGAATGATTTGAATTCCACTTTGAAATTAACTACGCACTGGCACATGCTTCTAAATTTGGATGCACTTGAATGTGTTTTCAATAAATTGTGGTGTTTCCGCACACCAAAGCTTATGAAGACACCATTCCGGATAAAGTAAGCACGACGTGTGAAATCTACTTTGAGAATTGCACAACGCTAATGCTGAAGTCGAAGATAATGACTTGACGTGTACTTGTATGTGTTATTAGATGTTTCGAATGAGGATTTAAGAATACATCTAAATGAACTTAAAACGGTAGTATGTGTAAATTTAAGTTCAAAATATTTACAGCTTGTAAGGATTACGTCACGCGTAAAATTCATAATTTTTAAGAGTGCGTGTATACCTGCCTGTCGGATCGAAGTAAACTTTCGGCGTTTGTTGATACGGAACAAAAGTAGGGGAGGAAATGGGAAAAAAGTTAAGCCTGGGGGGGGCGACGCAGGGTGGGTAGGAATTGGGGGGGGTTTTTTTTTTTGGTGGTGGGGGGGGGGGGGGGGGGGTGGGTTGGTTTTTTGGGTCGCCGGGGGGGGAGCAAAAAGAACCGCAAAGCCACCCCTAGGCCAGGGCAGCGAAGAACGGCATTGATGCGGTGGCTCGGTGCTTCAAATGGTGTACCATGTCATGTCAACGATAGACGAACGAGTTGCTTATCTGGAAAATCCCTACTTCAAAGCTCATCTTCACGGTAATTTAAATCCGTTCTACGTCACCATCGCGATCTGCACCGTGCTCGGCGTGTTCATCTTTGCGCTGAACATCATTTGCGGCTGCTGTTCCAAACACAAACACTACTGGCAGGACCGTTATACCAGCAACCGTTGGCTTATTTCGATTTGGTCGCCAACTCCCCACAAGCAGCCTCCAATGGATCTGACCGAACTGAAGGACGTCCGATCGTTCCAACCTGTCAATCCCGACATCGAACGCCCGGTAGAATACACCGTTTCGCTCCATTTTCCCCAGCATCAGCTTCAGCAACAGTACGGACGGAGAGCCGGTTACCGAGAAGAATACGTCGAACTGCACGCTAAGCGTGAAAGTGACATCTAAAGCCCGATAACAACAGTACAAACTTTGATTAAAGAACAACTGCTTACTAAACCATGGCATTCATTGTCGTCTATCCTGCCGTGGCTTTCCTGGCCATGTTTGTCATCATCGTCATCATGTTGATTCTCAGGTGCGGGGGAAGGCTGGTTCTCCGCCACCACACTCTTCCGGATGACAATGATTTGAGGGATCACACCTACGATCAGAAAGTCAGCTGCGCCTGATGGATTAATCCGTGTCCACACTTCCTTCAGCAGAACAACCAATAATCCCTTTCACATCCTTTCCACCGCATATAAGCAATGAAAGAATCTCTGACGGACAGCGGGGAAATGCCAAATGTCTTACAGTGTAACGCCTTTTAGTTAGTAGCAGATTCGTTTTTCCTATTTTGTTTTACCCATCTCTTGACCCGGTCTTCAGTATATGTATAAGTTATACCTCGTCAGCATGACAAGATAATCTTCAAGGGTGGATCCGGAAATGCTCACAATAGAAGGGACTCAATCAGATTCTCTTTTAAAACCGATTTATGTTCCATTTTTCGTCACGTGACGGTAGTAAAAACGATGAACCCTTTTTTATTGCGAAAGTTGTAAGCAATCTTCTTATCCTACAACGAAAAAGCGAGCGAAGAAAATAATGTTTTCATTTCCGGTTGGCCGAAACTACCAGCAAATCAAATCTTGAAGAAAGATCTTTAACAAAACTGATACTCAAAGTTTAATCCAGGTTCTTGGGCATACCGGAAGTGGACGGGATCACACTAGAAATGCCAGATCAGGGGATGGTGTGGACCTAAAGTGCATTTGAGGTTGATTGAAGTAGCATATTATCCAATGGTACACAATGGTACAGACATCAAACGCTTCCAATCATCACCTGTGGAAATGCATGTTAAACAATTGAGTTCAAAATACCAAGAAGAAGAAAAGGAATCATTAAAACGCGGTACAACGAAACAGTGATCTTGGATTTTACTTTTATCTCCGGCATTGCTCAGGATCTTTAGTTTTCGTACATAACGAAAAGGAAATTATATGGGCTTCAAATGGTGAGTTGACAACTTCGAAGGAGGGTGCGACCGACCTCTCGTCCTCACAAGTTCCTACCTCACGCCTCCACGAGTCATATGATCACAAAAGACTGCCAGCTGAAACATGGAGACGCTGGTTGGCGTAGCCTGGGCAATGTTGTCAATCTGACAATAGCGAAGTGAGGGGGTGCGACCGAAGATCTTATACTTTTAAATCATATTCTATATTTTCTATTCTCATTTTACTAATAATTTCAGCACGCTTTGGAATCATCTTTGCATTCCAAAACTATGTAAGAGCCGGGAGCAACATGCCAGGCATCAAAGGCGGAATTTGTATCTCAGCATTTCAGCATACCATTTTATTTAAAATTGCACTTCTGAACTTCAACTATTATATTCATAAAAGGCTGGCATGTGCTTATACGTAATGTAGGATTATATTTTAATGTTGTGTTTGTGGTGTTATGGTAAGATAAGCCATTTCTTTCAGAAATTATCCCACCGGACTCTTCGTTCACTCTATCTTTGAAATGTTGCTAGAACAGTATAAAGAAAAATATTACAAATATTACTATGTTTTATAAAATAATATCTTTTATTGAAATTTTATCTTTTATATTTCGAATGATCTATTCTGTTTTCAGCTTTCCCAGGACTAGTAGGATATTGATACATATCTAACTTTTATTTATTTTTCAGTAACAATCCATTCAAGTTTGAAATTTGAATAAATTAGCATTTTTGTCTAGAATGATATCTTAATTTGTTGTGTACAAAATATAATATATATTAAATAACATATAACGGGGAAAGGGAGGGACCATCAGGGCACCCAAGTAAAACGATTTGGATAGGGAGCATGGGACTGCCTCCTCCCTATTGTTAACATTTCGTGGAACGAGGGCGGGCTCTTCGACCCCATCTATTGGGTTTATTCTGTCAATCGAGGGCTCGATTCTAGTGCTGTGAGTGTGAACTTGCTTTTGGAAGGAGATTCTCTTCCCTATATTCGCGGGTTTCGCGTAAGTGTCTCTGCTTACGGGCCCGCCCAAACGTTTTTGGCCCTTCATACAGGAGCTTGATGATCACAAACAATAATAGAATCCTGATCAAATCGTTTTTCAGATTATTCCACTGCTATGGAAAGTTTCCTTGCTGCAATAGATGGTAGTATTACATCCATCATCATCATAACGAAAAGGAAATTATATTGACAACAATAATACTAATTCAACTCTGGGCACTTGTTTACTTGATAAAACTACATAAATGAATCTATTCCTTGTTTCAATTAGAGACTCAAGGAGCTCTTCAACCAATGAATAGGACAAGCGATAACGATTAGTTGAGTGTCTGCTATTTTTTCTCTGTACAGCAAATAAAATTGAAACTTCAACTAAACTACCCTTGAATGCTCCGCTCTCGGATTGATTCCGCGTAGAACTCGGTACGAATTTGTTTTGTCCGCTTCGCTTCGATCGGCTAGCATTATCTGGTTTTAACTACATCCAACAATGTTGGCAGCGCGTGTTTCTGCAAGATAAAAAAAAACTAGTGGAAAAAAAACCAAAGAGGTAGCTATATTAAATTATTTTTCTTCTTTGTGGTGAGAGTAGTAGAGGCCGACGCGGGGGGGCAGTAAAACATAAAATGGAAAAAAAAAATCAATCTCATATAAGAATATAACAACGCCAAGCGTGGGATTTGAACACTAGTCCTTGGCACGATAGATTTGTAACTTCTTTGCTAAGTCCACTCCGATTGCTGAAAAGTAAACTCTGAGTATCTATGATATGCTTCCCGTTGGCAGTAAAACCACAATCTTGTTCAACAAATTCATCTTTATTAGCAAAAAGAACACGTTTTGCAAAACATGGTTGGAGTAATGTAATTTCAACCGTATTAAGAACTTCCCATAAAATCTTGTCCTGTTCATGTTTTATAAATGTATGGAACACTGTTTTCAACAACAAAGATAAAGTATAAATCAATTCCAGCAGTGAAAAATGTATTTTTAGCACAATCATTAATCAAATTGATAAAGAGAATACGAGAGATCCAACCCGATCCGAACAAGGCATGTTTTGCAATACATTAGGGGCAACAAGTTTAGGGGCAAGTTTAGCAAACACATCCTCCACTTTGTTCGAAAACTCGACTGAACTTAATTCTTGCTGGTTCTGGTGATAACCTGCGAAACTATGTGGGTATATTTTTGTGTTGGGGAAGAGGTGTGTGTTCCCTGGTTTGGTTGCATATTGTTGGAACAATGAGCAAGAATTCGAATCAATTCAATCTCCAAACTTTAAAAATAAACAAAACACCATTCCATCTAAGAAATTCAAAAAATTTAATTCTTTGGTAAGTAATGAAGGAATTAAAAGGATGATAAATCTTCTTTCATAAAACTGTGAAAAAGTGAATTTTTTGGTTTTAGGGTAAGGGGGGGAATTTTGTTAAAAATTCAAGGTTTCGGGTGGAATGGTTGGGGAGGGGGTTTGGGCCATTTGTTTAAAGGGGCAGGCGTGTGTTCTCTGTGGAGGGTGGGGGGTGAAAATTAAAAAATGAAAAAATAAGAATTTTAAAAGGAGTTGAGGCGGCGGAAACGTAGGGGTTGGCGTTAAGGGTGTCCACAGTTAAATTGCATCACTTTAAACTCGTCCTCAAAAACAAGTCTCTCAACCGATTGTCATGAAATATTCAGGGAATAAAATACAATGTATAATCTTGGTTTAAGTATTTTTATTTCACTGTATTTCTTTACCAAATCCAAAAGCCCGAACTTTCTTCTTAATACCACGCATAAGATTTTGTACAACGCTTGAACCGACATTTTTTTCCGCTTTCAACCATGACTTCAACATTTCCTGTTCTGTAGTGACAACTTTAGGATGCTTACGAAGTTCGTGCTTCATTATAGCCCAATATTTTTCAATTGGCCGCAACTCTGGAGAGTTTGGGGGATTAAGATCCTTCGGCACGAAATTGACACCATTCGTCTTGTACCACTCCAGAACATCCTTGGAGTAGTGACAAGAGGCTAGGTCCGGCCAAAAAAATGTAGGAACGTTGTGTGTTTTGAGAAACGGAAGCAGTCGTTTTTTCAGGCATTCATTCATGTATACTTGACCATTTACAGTTGAAGTTGTCACGAAAGGCTTGCTCCGTTTACCACACGAACAAATCCCCTGCCAAATCATGAATTTCTTGGGGAACTTTGACACTTGCTGTTTCCTGAGAGACTCTGGAACATCGAACTTGTCTTTCGCAGTCACATACTGGTTGCCGGGAATTTGTTTAAAGTCCGCTTTTACGTGTGTTTCATCGTCCATGATGCAGCAGTGTGGTTTCGTCAACATTTGTGTGTACAGCTTACGCGCACGTGTTTTAGCTGTCCTATTCTGTTTTTCATTGCGGTTTGGAGCTTTCTGAACTTTGAATGAACGGAGCCCGGCTCGTTTCTTGGTTTCTTGGCTTTCTGCACGAAACTTTTGGTCAAGTGCAGCTTTTTCGCGACATCCCGAACGGAACAGTTGGGTTTGCGTTTAAAGGCAGCAACCACTCGCTTGTGATCCTTCACACAGTACGGAACACTTTTTCTACCACTCACTTTCTTCCGATCGACAGTTAAACGTTCCCCGAAACGTTTTATGACACGAGACACTGTAGACTGGTGAATTTTCAACATCTTTCCGATGGCTCGGTGCGAAAGAAGTGGGTTGTCGAGGTGCGTGTGCAAAATGTTCTCGCGCACTTGCTGTTCCTTCGACTCCATTTTCGAAACTACGACACATTTCACAATGAAACTCACGCAGTGTAAACAATACACGCTTTAGGTCATTTCACCCAAAATTTCGTTGAAATCAACCCAAAGGGCGAAATGTTACAGCTTATTGAAAGTGATGCAATTTAACTGTGGACACCCTTTATAATTTATTTAGGGAATAGGTTTAATAAAACAAAATTGGGAGGGTTATAGAAAAAGGGCGCAAATTGAACTCAATGTGAGAAAAAATCATCAATATTAGTATCAAGGTATTTCCCGTCAACAAAATCCACACTGTCAGATACCTTCGTAAAAATTGACACCACGCGTACCCCAGGTTGAGAACCACTGATCTAGAACACAGGCGAAAGCACGGGAATGGTCAAATCTGCTACGCAAACCACAACCACGAGCGGACGGATTGGGAACGCATTTTCACCCCCTCAGGGCCGGTTGCTAGGAAAACGTCCCATCTATGGATGCATCTGCTTGAAGATGATGATGATGATGGCGATGAGTGTGTTCTGAAAGGAGCAATCATAACATGGTCATCATATCGGGATGAAATTACTTTGACCTGGGGCCAAGTTCTTTGCCAGCAGCACATCTGAGGGTTGGACACAGACTGTGAGGACCTGCTGGGAAGATACACATAAAACATCGAACATTGAACGCCCGCCCCGCGCTTGAGGACAAAAACGTTTAGGAGTGCGTCCTGATGATGATAATCTACACCAAAACGGGATTACATTGTTTGCGAGAAGGATAGTCATCCACTCGATGGTTCTGCTCATTTGAATGCGAATGAAAATTGTCGCCCCATATTGGAATAATAAAATGAAATAGAAATGAGAGGTACCGTTTCGGCGAAGGTAAAATTGGTGCCCTCGGGAGACATGTGTGATACAGGATAATCAGTTCAGGACTCGAGAACGGCGTGAAAGAGTAATTGAGAATGGAGCCCGGGAAAATGTATGGAATGCAAATTATTTTCACTTCACAATTACAAGTGCCAGTAATTTGGACTAAAATATAAACAACGGGTAAGTGAAAGCAATGCAGAAATTGAAAATTCCTATAGCTAAACTTATATGCTCAGTAGTGAAATGGAACCATCCATTATTTAATGATTTTCAGGAATGAAAAAAAAAACTCAAAATTGGTATACATTCAACATTTCAAAAAAAAATCGAGATCTTCCATTGAAAAAAACTACAAAGTATAAAATTATCACATAGAGCAGTACAAAAAAGATGGAATTTTTCCATGGAAAAATATATTAAAAATTTCCAGAACAAAATTATCGTAAGTAGTAGAAAACAATAAAATAAGCAATAAATTCCAAATTTCTTAAAAAAAGAAGGTTCTTTTTCTTTTTAAATCAATGCTTTAAATAAAAAGAAGTGGTCAAAAAGTAATGATCTTTTGAAAACAAAAAACGTTTTATCCGACGCTATGCAGGTAGTCACCGGTGTGAGGCAAGGATGTATACAATCACCACTACTGTTCCTCATCGTAATCGACGAGGCCATTGGAAATGGTATTGACCGTGGACAACTTTGGCAGCCTATCGCTATGAAGCACCTTAACGACTTAGATTTCACTGGTGACGTTGCCCTTTTAGCGCAACGGCGCTCTGATATGCAGTGTAAGCACAACGGCCTCATCGAAAGCTACTCTGTGGTGGTTCTCTATACATAGATAACTATATATAGATAACTAAATTAGCTTAAGGTGATAACTAGATTTGTTGTAAAATAACAGCCGAGACCAAAACGATATCGGGGATAACAGAAGTTGTTATTTATATAATACCGGTTTGTTATTTTCCTTTGCTAGGGAAACCCTGCAGATCTTCATCAACCGATACCTACGGTATATAATTCGTGTCTGGTGGCCTCACTCTTGGATCTCGTATGCTGAGCTCCATCGTCGATGTCAACAGAAATCGATATCATCAGAAATTCGAGAACAAAAGTAGAGGTGAGTCGGCTACATACTATGAAAGGCGTAAACGAACCCAGCAGGACTTCGCTGCAGAGGCAGACCCAGGGTTCGTGGCGTTGGAGCCTCAACAAAGAAATAAAGGAAGTCGATAGGAATCTGACCTGGGCCAAGCGAGCAGCCGCTCAAGATGATTTATTTTTTTCACGTTGGCCCTATTCAACTCCTAGGGTTGGAAATGAGGCACAAGTTAGTAGGTAAGTAACTTTTTTTTATGGAAGATAATTAATTTCACCTTGCTGCCATATTCTTTTTTCATAAATCCGGACCGTTTTTGAAGTTGATTATCATAGCCAACCTTGCGATTACCACATACGTAACCGTTAACAACCGTCACACATGTTTAAACATTTTGAAAGTAACCTACTATTTAATTTAAAACTTTGTAAACTTCCGAGTTTACAGGCTGTCCAAATACCTTTGCAGCACAGCAATTTATGATTATCGGGAGTTTCTGGAGTTTATTAACTTTTGACAGTTTCGGGAGTCAATAACGTGGTTCAAGTGTCCTAAATTATTGGAAACCGACGCAGCGACTCGATCCGGGAGCGATTTCTTAGAACCTCTCGCAGCACCAATCAACATATGACAATTCAGTAATGCAGCCCTCTGGGCCCATGATCGTTCTTATTTCTTTTTTGGTTCTTCATCACAATAATTAACGGTGTATTACCAGAACGTCAGAGGTATCCGTAGTTAAATGCACTAGCTGTTTTTGAAGGTATCGTCCTGCGATTATGACATTGTTGTACTTACGGAAACATAGCTACGATCGGATGATGATGATGATGATTTTATACTACCATCTATTGTGGCAAGGTAACTTTCCATAGCAGTGGAATAATCTGAAAAACGATGCTAGCTTTTTAATGGAATACCTGTAACTAGAATATGAGAAGAAAGATTAGTAATATCCATTTAATTCCAACTACCTTTATTGCTTATTTTGACAGATACGCATATTTCGTCTACAATGTGCAGACTTCTTTAGAGAGTCGAGTATTGGTACACGTCACTGAAAAGTCTGCACATTGTAGACAAAAAACGCGTATCTGTCAAGATAAGCAATAAAAGGTAGTTAGAATTATTTGCAAATTACTAGTCTTTCATCTCATTTTCTAGATTTGATCAGGATTCTATTGATGTTTGTGATCATCATGCTCCTGTATGAAGCTCCAAATCCGTTAGGAAGGGCCCGTAAGCAGAGGCACTCACCCGAAACACGCGAATATATTGAAAAGAATCTCCTTCCAGAAGCAAGTTCTCACAAACAACGATAGAATCAAGCCTTCGATTGACAGAATACAGCCAATAGATGGGGTTAAAGAGTCCACCCTCATTCTGCAAAATGTTTCAATAGGGAGGAGGCAATCGCATGCTCCCTGTTCAAATCGTTCCACTTGGGTGCCCTGATGGTCCCTCCCTTTCCCAGTTATGTGTTATCTAATGCATCATTAGCATATTTGCCGTGGTCATCTGATTGCTTACCTAATTTTTCCTTTTAAGCTGAAAGTTATATTGATTAGGGTTATATGCCGTTCTTTATTTATGGCTTAGTTTAAAAATTGATGTAGGGTCCAGCTGGTCGTCACAGTGTTTCTGCTTTTGAAGAGCTGATTTAAGTAGCGCAGGCTCACGACGTATGTGCCATATGTTATACGATGTATGTGCCTTATGAATAGGGAAGAAATCACGAGAAAGGAGAACGTAGATAAGGCATAAGTAATTGGTAAAATGTGGTGCCCATGTAAGATTTTCTTTGCGATATTCTCACAACGGCCGTTCAGAATGATTCCATGAATGCATATGAGAGATCACTCCAGATGAGTTTCCATGCATTCACTCAATTCCATCACGTTTAGTTTTAGCAGATCAAAATCATTTTACTACGTGCTACAAACATGGGAATATCAGGGCAACGAACCCCCATCGCATCTTCAAGTGGTCATTGCAAGCAATGAACTTTTGAACGTTGATGTGGCAGTTTGTTCACCCATGAACGCGCCTATACTCCTTTCTGAACCTAAAGGCAGCAACGACCGGACATCCCAAGCTCGGAATTTGCGGAATTTTGGATCGCAGTTCATCCACTAACGACCTTTATAGAGGTGGCCGAGTTTTAGTTGCACTCTCAATTGCAGGTCAGTGGCACGATATTACTTTAACAATCTCGAGCAAGCTGTGGGACGCTAACTCACAGAAAACAACGGTCTATGTTTGTAGAATTTATCTTCGGCCCAACTCCCAAAGTGCATTGCAATCCTTTCATCATGGGAATTAGGTTTTGGGGTTTGGGTGACTTGGTTGTTGACGATTTCAATCTTCATCAGCTCATCTGGAACAAAGACGAAGTTGTCAATAGCCGGCTACCGTCAAATACTTCGTCTGAGCAAGAAATTGTTCTAGTCGAATCGATGGTTTCTTTTGGTTTGCATCAAATCAATAGTCTATTGAACTCAAATGGCCGCTTACTTGACCTAGCGCTTGTAAGCGAACCGAGTGAATTCTAGGTAATCGAGCCATCATCTCTTCTCGGTTTCGACAATCGACAACCACCACATGCCGTTCGTTCTCCTTATTGACGTAAACGATACTCGCATGCAGTAGCATAACAAGTGTTCCGAGTCTTTTTTTATCCATTTCACAAAATCGGCATGAATCATCTTGAAGTTTTCCTATCAGCTTCAAGTGATAACGGCTCGGAGAGTGGCCAGTTATAAAGCCTGTAGATAGGGTTAGATCTTTTTTTTTTGTAAGATCAAGTAATTTGCGAGTCATCGAAATGTTTGGAGTAATGCACCGCTTTGATTGCCTACACTGTTTTTAAAAACATGTAATTTTCTGCGTTTCTAATGCACATAAAGGGAAAACTAGATTTGTTAGAAATTAATGGGATATTTCGTACATTTAAGCCAGATAACGCCTTAATCTAGTCTGTTGTATGAAAGATTGTCAACATTGTTGAATGGCGCATGAAAGATTGCAAACAATTTCGTTGTCTACGCTTCCTTTGGCTTAAAATTAAACGGGGGAAATTTTACGCGCCTGTTAACATTCATTATTTTTTTCTGTGTAGCTATGAAAGTGTTGTTCGAGGTTTGCTTCCTATTTTAAGCATTCCCAGGCTTCCATGTCTATTCTAACAGAAGAAGCCGATACACCTCAAAAGGGTTCAGGTCCTACAAACTAATGAGACGATCCGAGTGTTGCTAGTTCATCGGCTCTCTCGTTTCCATCAATTCCACAATGACCAGGAACCCAATTCAAATTAACTTGATTACGACAAGACAACTTTTGGAGTGATTCAACACATTCCTAAACATTATTGGAAGTGCATGTTGCTAACTTCAAAGCTTATAGAGCTGCTCGACGTCCGACATAATGCATACAGTATGTCCCATAGAAAATGCGAAAATCCATATCTCAGTTTCAAATAAGTTTTTTTCATAGAATTTGTCTCGATCACCTTCTCCAAACGGGGACGAAATCGAGAGCATACCTTCTCAATGTATGAGTCAGTCATCGAGTTCCATGCCTTAGTAATGGAAGCTTTCAGGGCCCAACACTGGGGTGAGAACGTTCACAGGCCTTATCCTGAACATATGCCCATATTGAGTAATCCAAAGGATTCAAGTCCGGGCTGCTAGGAGGCCAAATGTCCTTTGGCCAATATTCCATGTTTTCCTTCAGCCACGCTTGAGTCCTTTTTTAGGTACGACACGGTACTCCGTCCTGTTGGAAAATGACGTTTTGCTGTGCTCCAAAATTGGCTTTCATCCATGGCAGAACGTGGTCCTTCAAAATGTTCATGTTAACCTCGGTATTAACTTTTAATCCAGCTTTGATAGATACTGGAGGCATTTTCAAGCCATTGGACGCAAATGCTCCGAAAACCATGACTCCGGCCGGATGTTTGGTTGTAAACTTGAATTTCACGTTCTCTGGAACATCCTCAATCTTCTTCGGCGAAATAAACCTGTCTGTACTTGAGTTAGATACGGGATCGGTGGTGAACATTTTCTCATCGGAAAATACGATGATGGTATGCTTTTTTTTTAATGCTGACACCAAACGTTTCGAGCGCTCCAGC
Source organism: Aedes koreicus (assembly GCA_024533555.2). Lineage (NCBI taxonomy): Eukaryota > Metazoa > Arthropoda > Insecta > Diptera > Culicidae > Aedes > Aedes koreicus. The sequence goes on from JAHHFK020003391.1 coordinate 88,576, forward strand.
CGTTACTGTTTGATTTGGTCCGTTACAAGGTGGCGCTTTACTCTTGCCCTGGACGAAAATTTCAAGTCATCTTTGACCAACCGTTGCATGGTAGTTTTTGAAATATCTGCTTCCTATGCCGATTTCCGGATCGATCTGATAGGATTTCGCCTCACTTTGTCTCTCACTGATCTGATGACCTTCGGTGTGCGAGCGGACCGTGGACGGCCACTTCCCGGCTTCCGTGGACGTGGTCCATCAAGGAGTGAACGTTGGATACGGTAAACGGTAGCCAGGTGGCATCCCACAATCGTTACAATCTGTTTTACGGGCTTTTGGGCGAGCAGCAAACTAGTCACAGCCTCCTTTGCGTACATTTTTCTCAACTTTGTTACTCGCGAACCACTGTTTTGTTTACATCGTCTCAGAGTATACTGTCAGATGATTACACGCACGTATTAAAACAGTAAAAATAATGTTTAAAGCTACTTAAAAATAAGTATTGAAAACTTTCCCATTTTTTCTGGGACATACTGTATATTTGAATATCTATAGTTTCTGCGTAAGCATATAACAGACCATTCCGGAATTGATTGAATTTCAACTTGTAATACGGTTGGCCACTTACTCATTGGAATTGATATATCAATCCCTGGGCCAGGTACACCTGCTTCCACTTGATTGTTTTTTTCGAACCGTCTGTATAGAAAACAATCGATCTTTGACGGAGGTTAGGATCACTTCTTTCCCACGAATCACCCCCAGAATCAATAAATTGATATGAACAGCCAAAGTTGTATTTTTTCTCCATCCAATCTTCGTTGTTTTCAACTAAAGGATTAAATCTAACAATTTTTAGAATGCGAAGATGTCCTACTAAATCACTTTCGAATAGGTTCACAAACTTTCTAATCTTTAGAGCGCTCTTTTCAGCTTCTAATTGAATGATTTTTTGCAATGGTAGCATGAAAAGTATTGCATCCAGTGCCTTTGTTGATGTACTTCTCATTGCGCCAGTAATTGTAATTAGTTGTTAGCCTATGAAGTGTTTCTAACCTTCTCTGTACGACAGTTTGTATACTTTTTGACTAACAGACCAATGAAGCATAGGTAATCTTGGGTCTCACAATTTCCGAATAAATCGATTGGATCATTTTTGGCTGTCCTCGTTGCTTACCAATTTTTTTTCGCTATCCATAAAGCATTTGTCGCTCTGTTGATTGTCTGCTCTAAATGAAAGTTCCAATTTAGTTTATTGTCAAGGACTACTCTAAGGTATTTGACTGTGTGTCTAGTAAATAGTCAACTTTGTAGTTCGGCGAAATTTGTTGAATCTTTGCGTCCTTCGAAGTCCAAAGAAGGCACGATTTCCAGCCATAATACGCCTTTGTATTTCTCTGCTGGTGTCGTTATCGGCGGTCACCAATGAGCCCAGATATACGAATTCGTCTTCCGCCTCGATTTCATCACCGTCAATCTGAACTTGTGGTCGTCAATTGCCTTGGTTGGATCCAGCTAACTTATCAGATCACTCATATAGCTGTATACCCAAGTAACATTTTAAGTTTTATTAATTCCTACAAGGCTGTTATAAAACGACATCCATAAAACTCTGGTCAAGGCGTATTTGTCTTGAATTCTACCCCAAAACCTCATAAAGACTGAAATTTGGCTAGTTGGCCCTTCCTGGCAGAGGTTCTGAAGGGTATATTTTAGAGGCAGTTCTAGATTGGATTAAAATTAAAAGATTTTATAATGACCGAATTAAAAACCGTGTGAAAACCAAATGTAATCTACAATAAAAGTAATTTGACATTTATAAAAACCTGTTTCGTGCCACTTCCTTTAGACGCTTGCCAAAGCCACTCAAAACAGTTTTATTCATATTATAATCGTATTCATAAATTTTATTTGGTATCAACAAATTCATTTCAACAAAAAACACTTCTGATTAGAGAAAACATTTACCCATCAGTATTTTCAACGTGAAAAATTAACTCAGTTATATTGATTCATCATAATTTATCACAAGTATCAAATTTCAAGTGTCAAATAAAATTCATTGTGTAAAATGCTTGAAAAGAACTGAAAAACTAAGTGCGCCTTCGAAATACGTTGTACTTTCTAATTATTTTTTTATTCAATAAAAGTTTAATTCTTCATTGAAGTTAAGCTTTTCGCTCAATCACTCTTATTTAACCTAATGTCTTTATTCCACATAAACTGCTGTATAACAATAAACCGTGTCAATCTTGATATATGGAAATTATAAACCTTCCATGAAGATTGGAATAAAAATGGCAGCGGCATTTACATTGATTTTTCCTAAGCCATTATTGAAAATGCTGTTTTGTTTTTATTTTATGAAAGCATCTATAAATAAATCATGTTTTGATATGGCACTTATGAAAATAATTTTGAGGCTTAACTGTTTCTTTACAACGCTATTTTGCTACATGCAAGACCGTTTAGCTGTCAAACAGATTATATGGTAACCAAGCTGCTGCCAGAAAAGAGTTTTGACAGTTCAAGCTACATCAAAACGAAGTCCGCAGGAACAAAATTGCAGATAATTGAACGATGCGAAACATGCCTCACGATTATTCCATCTGGATCATCATCTCGGACGAAATTGATGAATGATAAAATCAACATGGACTTTTCCGAAAGAACAGCTTCTCCGATAACTTTGAATTCAAATGATTCAACGGCTCCAAGCGGCTCCAATGGCGGTGGAACGGTGGGCGCGGTCATTGTCAACCAACTAATATTGTTGTTTTTTCATGGAACCTTAGGGCCGGTTCATAAACCACGTAGACACATTTTTGAAAATCTTAGACCCCTTAGACTTTTCTAAACACAGTTTTTTGAAATTTTGTATGGAGCGTAGACTTTGGTCAACCCCCCCAAAAGGCTACGTGGTTTATGCATAGCCCCTTAGTTAATGGGTAGTTGGCAAGTAACTATTCAGAATGCTTAAGAAGTGATCTTAATGTTTCGCTTAAACGTGCTAATTGTTTTCACTTTTTTAAGTTTGATGCTTTGCGAATCTATCTTTGTTTTATTTTATTAAAGGGTGTATTCGATAAAAATGGCACACAGAAAATCGTCTGTAACTTTTGAATCGTATGAGTAAAAAACCTAGAAATTTGAGTAGATCTTATCCATAGTGTATTATTTACATCTGCCAAGTTTCATAGTTATACATTCAGTAGTTCCAGTCATGTCGTCGAAACAAGAAATTGTCCGTGAGAAAATTTTGTGCACTCACAATCAAAATCCAGGGGCGTCCCACCGGTGGATTGCTAAAAGGCTTGGAATTGCAAATACAACTGTGTCTCGTGTAATAAGAACCTTCAAGGAGCGTCTGAGTGTCCAAAGGAAGGAAGGGAGTGGTCGTAAAAGGTGTCCAATGGACAGTAAAATGGCCAGGAAAGTCGTACAACAATTCAAGAACCGTCCAAACATGTCAATTCGAGATGTCGCTAAAAAGTCTAAGTTGTCAGTCGGTTTTGTGCAGAAAACCATGAAGCGTGCTGGGTTACATGTTTACAAAGTGCAAAAAGCCCCAAACCGGAATGAAAAACAAAACATCACTGCGAAAACCCGCGCCCGGAAACTTTACACGAAGCTGTTCATCAAATCCGGTTGCATCGTGATGGATGACGAAACATACGTCAAGGCCGACTTCCGTCAACTTCCTGGGCAAGAATATTTCGTTGCCAAGTCGAAGTTCGATGTTCCGGAGGATGTTCGAAAGAAGAAACTATCGAAATTTGCAAAGAAGTTTCTAATCTGGCAGGCGATTTGCGGATGTGCCTTAAGAAGCGTCTCTTGCCATTCATTAAGAAGCACAAAGGATCAACTCTGTTTTGGCCTGATCTAGCATCCTGCCACTACGCTCGAAACGTATTGGAGTGGTACCGAGCCAACGGAGTCAATTTTGTGCCAAAGGATATGAACCCACCAAATTCACCGGAACTTCGTCCAATTGAAAAATTCTGGGCAATTATGAAAACGGAACTTCGCAAACATCCCAAAACTATAAAAACAGAGCTAGAATTGAAGAAAATTTGGGTAAAAACAACAAAAACACTGGGAAAATCGGTTGTACAAAATTTGATGGGTGGAGTGAAAAGGAAGGTGCGAGCATTCGGGATGGGAGACGAAATTGAATAAAACAAATGTTGTTAATCAAAACTCATTAGTAGTTCTTCATTCCCTGAAAATTTCAAGAAAATCCGATAATCAGTTTAATTTTGATGAGTATATATGTGTGTGCCATTTTTATCGAATACACCCTTTATGACAACAACGGTAGAGCAGCTTATCATACTCTTTATGTAGTTCAAAATGCTACAATATGGGTTAATGATGGTTTTTATAATGATAAGGCGTGCTTATGAAATATTTTATCTTGACTCTCTTAAACAAATATGAACGAGCTTTATTATTGACTTACTGAACGGTTTTATAAGGGAATAGATTTCCTCGTCAATTATTTTTAAAAGCTACACTGTTTTGGACTTCACCTTTTTGCTAGAAAAGGTTATAAAACAACCACAAATAAGATAATTAACTAAACATCTTTCGCATCATTGAAGGCCGGTTTTAAACAAAATGGCATGTGTATTGCAGTAATAAAGCCCTTATAAATTAGAACAAAAGCTAAAAGGCAGTAAGATTGTTACTTGGGTACTCATTGCCTGAGATACACTTACTTCCAGGCAAACCAATCTTCAGAGGCTTTTCGTTTTAGATTTGATACAAGACTGTTCATCGTTATTGGGTAACGGCTCGTTTTAGGCACCTTCCCGATAGTTGGGTTTTGGACAGGTGTTACCGTGCATTCAATAGTGTAAGTGATGTGTTCGACTTTAATGTTTCAAAAACTGTATTTAGTAGTAGGATTAGGACTATAGAATACGATACGTCTGTGGAATTGTTTTTATGGGACTTTCGAGACGATAGTAAATACATAAAAAGAAAGAAGGTGATTACTCCAATGAAAGTTCTTTAGTAAAAAAAATTATGAAGTTCGCCCAAATGACCTACTCGACATAATGGCATTGGGCCTACTCATCCATTCGGCCTAATTTCCTTCGAACTAATGATATTCGACCTAATGGCCTTACACCATTTATTATCACTCAAATTTCATTTAAAATTATGACTTCAGATAGTCAAAGAGTGAAGCTTCCAAAGAGTCGTCTAATATTCATTTGGTGGGTATTAGTGCAACGCTATTTTTCTAAACAATGCTGTTCTACCAAGCAGAAAGCATGAAGTGGCAACAAAGATAGATGTGAACCCAAGATTCTATACCTATTTTTTTTAAATTTACCATTTAAAATAATGTTTCACTCTAATATTGTAAAGTCGCAAGACAAGACTACGTAAAACAAAACTCCACTGAAGCGGCAGGAACAACCACCGAAACACATTAAGTTGAAATCTGGCTTCAAGCTCCGGTTGAGCGTAACAGAATCAGAATTCGGCAATTCTTCATCGACATAAAATTCATTCAAATACCCACTTTCAAATCTTTCCTCTCCGGGGAAAACCAGCAAACACGCTGCTTTCCTATCCACTATAGGTGCAAATCATCGTCGACTTCGTCATCATCATAATCAGCAATAATTGAACACAATCCTCCAATTGCGATTGTCATGTCCCTCGGATTAGCTCTCGTCGAATGCTTATTTTCCTGTTTACTGACTGCTTCCACTTCACGCTCTTCCTTCCCGAGCATGTTTGACAAATCCCACGAGTATTTAACGTCTCAAATCCGGCGAAAAATAGGATAACATCTCACGCCATTTTGGGCACAAGGAGTGAAAACAGCAGAACAACGCACATTCCATTCGGCAGCGCCAGTCAGCGTTCCAGAGGATGACAGTGAGAAATTCTCCATCCCCCCTGAGATGGGTTCCACTTGCTTCTTATTATTTTCTGTTTGCTTGGCAATTTCGCCACCAATGAGCAGGGGCAGGGGATGAAACTTGCAGATTTACTGTTCGATTCTAATGATGAAACTCGAATCAGGCACTTTGGTAATAATTAGATTCCTTGCATTTCTAGACGGTGTCATCGTCTTTGGATAAAGGCGCCCAACCCCATTCTGTTGATGGCAGAATATCGAATGTTTTATTTTCCCTTTGTGCGTAGCTGTCGGTGATCAATCAAATCGTTAATGGGAATCACGTTTTCGATGAAGTGGTATGCAATGAATCAGGTGGGTTGATCGGGAAAATAAGTATGAGGAGGACAATTTCCCGTAGGGTTTGTCGCTTTGTGACGAACATAAATCCGAGCTAAACAAAATCAGCACTTTTACTGCATTCACCGTCTTTCCCTCTTTAAGTCCCAAAACGTACAAAACAGTCAAAATATATTTAATCCGTATGAAATTTGTAGTACACGTATTGAGCTATAGACGGTTGCCATTAATCACAGTGCCAACAATTCACCAGCCCTTCCCCCGTCCTGCAAAATGGAAATTAAGTCCTTCAAAACGACACAAACGGCCATAATCGTAAATAACGCCAAAAGCAGCATCTTTTCACGAATAAGTTACATTCGATCTCTATTCATTTGCAAGCCTGGATTTGCCTATTTCATAATGTGCCACCAAAATGATGATAAATGCTGCTTGTTTTCCAAGAGGACACACTCAACGAGCGCGGACCGACCACCCCTCTTAGTTACTGGCACGGAACAAGCGATCGAAGCCGTTTATAATCGTTACGCGTGGTTCATACCTACTATTTTTACTGCAAAATGCGACTGAAATTAAACAAATTTTAGATTTCTATTAATTTTTATTTATTATCTCTTCCACACCCCGGAATGGATGGCTCGACGAGAACGCGTTTCCAATAAATAATCCCCTGCTTGGAAAATTCGACTTCGACGACGCTCTTTTGTGCGATCCTGTTGCGTTGCGTTGGTTTGAAGACGAAGGGCTGGCTGCTGCCATACCGATAAACTGCTTTTGAACTAGCTTAATAGATTTTAATGTTTTCATTTTCAGTCACGGGAGCTGCGAATCGCGGCAATAGTTTCTGTTTCAATTCCATGTCGTCGGGACTTGGAGGTGGGGGGAAAAGCAGCAGTTTAAAATCACATTTGCAGAAGTGAAAACAGTTTTAAATGATTGTTATTTATAATGGTCCTTTGTTCCAGCCAGGGGCGCACTTGAGCCTGAAGTGGAGGACACGGAGAGAAGGAGAAAGTTGCGTTTCCTGTGAACGGACCAGTAAAAGGGAGGAAATGGTGAGAGAATGCATAACGCATGATGGGAAACGAGGTCGTGAGGATGTTTTTTTATTTTTCGATAACTGGTTTAGCTTTGAAGTGAACGATACATTTGATTTGGTTACATGCTGAGTGGTGAAACGGTTTGCCTTGAATGGATGGTATTGATTGGCGATGAGTTATGGATAGAATAAAGTAGACGTAACACAAGAGGGTAAACAAGAGCCCTTCGATAGCACAGTCGTTGAAGACGCAGCGAGGTGAAGTTGTAATGCAAGACCATGCTGAAGGTAACGGGGTTCGATTGTTATATTAGAGGAAAAATGATAAACCGGATCTAGAAGGCATTGTGTCTCCTGCTAGGCTTAGAAGGGTAACGGGATATAACGTTAGCCTAGCTCCCTCATTCGGCCTATGTTCCAAATATGCTTTTAATTCAGCGTTAATTAACAAAAATATGATGCTATCAGGAAGATCGATTAATTCCGAAGATTTTAGGACATTATTAAACAATTTATAGTTGTTCACTTCCACATAATTTTCCTTTTCCTTAACTTTTAAGACACGAGGATTTCACTGGTTAAGCTGAACAGATTATCTTCTCGAGCTTATAATGAATTTGGCTAAATTGAACCGATTAGCCAAGTAATGCAGCCTAGATGTAAAGATAATAATCACAGGTTAATTAACTGTTATCATAATTAAAATAACAATGATTTTACAAGAACACCTTAGACCCAATAATAGGGACATATTTTTTTCTACGTTCCCAACTATGGCATGTGGCAGTAGCGCAACCAGAAATTGGTTGTGGTTAGGAGGGGGGGGATGGTGTGAGCTTGAAGGTAACATGTTTTGGAAAAATAGTGGCATCAAAATTTGAGTTTTATAATTCTAGTTTATTTAATATTGCAAACATACAACGATATAATTTTTAAGCTTAAGACAACGATTCAAATTTTCAACCTTCTTGGTTTGTTCGACAGTTCTTCCAAAACTTCCTCTTGGGTGACAGCAACATTTTCGTTGATATTCATAAGCGCGATACCGTTCAACCGTTCTTCTCCTGTACTATTTCTCAAATATGTCTTCAAATTCTTCAAAGACGAAAATGATCTTTCAGCACAGCAAGTCATTGCAGGGAGTGTCGCCATTATTGTTAGCAGTGTATGTATGGTTGGAGGCAAATCAACGTTGCATACATTTAGGGCTTCAGCAGCATTCCGTGGTTTTTTCTCCGTGAGTACCGAAAACCAAAGAATTGCTTCTCCAAAAATTCCTGTGCTCTGATGGTCGTAAAATTCGGCTAAATGCTGAGCAGATCCGGAGATTTTCGATGGATCAGATGCTGCATCCAGTAGCTGCTGAAAAGGTGCCAACATGTCAGCATGTTTGACAAACTTCTCCTCCAAAGCTTGCAAGGTATTTTCCAGGAAAGGTAAGAAGATTTCGTTTTTATAGAACTCTTCCGGAGTCTCCAATTTTTTGTTCTCTTTCTGACGTTCAGCTCTTCTGGGTTTTGTAAGGGACACATCAAGAGATTCACAGAGTGCACTCGCTTCAGAAAAGATTTACGGAAAGCATTTTCTGCATCTTCTTGAATTTCACCCAGAGCCTTTTTGGTTACCCTTGCTGTGTTCATTGCTTCTGCCAAATCAAGGTTTTCTTTTTGCAAATAAACACTCAGGCTCAGGCTGACCAAAAATTCAGGTTTTTCAATGGACGCCTGAACTACTGAAGCATCCGTCGAGGCTTTCTTGTCCGTCCATGTCTTAATTATTTCCAGAGCAGCAAAAATAGGATGCAAGAGGTCTTTGAACGTTTTTACCGAGTCATGACGTTGAACCCAGCGCGTAGGACACATTATTTTCAACTTCTCTGCCATCGGACCACTTTTCTCAATCTTGTCAGTTTCTATTCTTAAAACGTTTGCTCTTTTTGGTGAATTAAAAAAATTGTAAACGCTCTCGATCACTCCCATGCAGTTTCGGATTGCAGGAACTGAACAACCCTCGGAGATTGAAAGATTTAAAACGTGGACAATACAGCGCCTTCGGGTAAAGCTCTCGCACAAAAGCTTGGACGCCTTTTTACTTGCCCACTCATAGCTCGTGCACCGTCGTATCCCTGACCAACGAGGTACTTCGTGTTAAGTCCAAAATCAATCAATGCTTGACAAATTACATCGGCTAAACCTTTCCCTGTAGTGTCAGTGACTGGAATAAACTGCAGGAACTCTTCACAAACATTATTATTCTCGACAAACCTTACACACAATGAAAGTTGACACACCTTCGATATGTCAGTGGTTTCATCGCACAAAACGGTAAAATATTTAGACCTGTTGACACGATCAACAAGTTTTCGCAAAATGATGCTATTGAACGCCTGGATTATATCATTCTGCGATTTCCAGCTGATAAACTTCGCATTTTTGGCAGAATTCTCCAAATGACTTCGCAAAACGTTATCTCCAGACTCCACTCGAAACTTCAGAAGAGACTTAAAGTTACCCTCTTTCTTTGTCAAGCCTTCATTTAACTGAAACGTGCCAGTATCCCGATGACCCCTGAAAGCTAGTCCACGCCGTGCCAGGAACATAGCCGTGCGTATAATCGGTTGAAGAGCCTCTCTATTCTTCTCCTTCTCAGCTCGCCTTCCATCATCAAGAGCCTTATCAATACTAACGATCGACTCAGAAAACGTAGCCACAAACAACCCTGCCTTTTCTAAACAAAAATAATGGTATTTTGCACTCTCGTGGTGGCGGAAATCTTCCTTGGCATTTTTCCACTGTCTATAAGCTTGTTTAACAAGTTTTCCACCTTGAGTACCTTGCTGACCGATTGATGTTGCAAAGAGAGCGCAAAATTTGCAGTACGCCCCATCTTGAGAGGAAGAGTACGCAAGCCAGTTCCATTCTCCAAGCCATCGGATATTGAATTTCAAATTTCGAGGACCTGCTGGAGGGAATTTGAAAGCTATGACCGGTTTCCAGGGATTGGTTAGTAATTTGATTTTTTGCGAATCACTGATCTGCAATTTAAATTAAAAAGCAGTATGTTTTAGTTGGACAAATAAGGTAATGCAAATAAAATATTTACCTGCTTTCCCACGATAAATCCAAAATCATCACTAACCATTCCACCCGATGTCGACGGTTCGGTGATACCACCACTTTCCGAATACCGAAACTTTTTTAAGGGACTTTCTGCAGGTTTTTCTTCTGCTGCCGCTGTGATCGATGCTGCATCGTTGTCGGTTTTATCTAAGATGCACCAAAGCGGTAAATTGAACAGCCACCATCAGCTAAAATTAAGCTCACCTGTTTCCGATGCCTTTGTTTTTGCCGTAAAGAATGTTCTAACGTCCATGTTTATGGAATTCACTTGTCACGATTCAGAGGAAGATAAACTGAAAAACCACGCGTAAATCACAGTGTCAACTTGATCGGCATAATTAACTTGACAATTGTGCAACATGCCAAAACTGAATGGAGGACAGCATTGATACAAGGCCTCACTCATACAAAAACCGTCGGTAGTTCATTGAGAGATCCACTAACACAAAAAAAAAAACAAACGTCTCTGGAGTTAATATTTTTACTAGCCTCTCACTGTGAGAGTCTCACTACTCTCTTCGCTCTTCGGTTCTTTTTTGTTTCTCCACAGCATACCTGCGTCACGTTTGGACGTTATGAATGCTAATAATATAGTTTTTTTTTTTTAACTCTTTATTTATTCCAAATTTTACATTATTTTACATTTATATATTAACCTTGGTGATCCTGCTAAGTAATTAACATTTCAACCTTAAATGCTATCATTTATATCTAATTGTGTTAATATTATTTTTTACCTTGTCTATTCAGTACTTTTAACAGGGTTCCTTTTGCCTGCGTGTGAGAATAATTATTGATTTCTTAAAACTAGTTCTTATCTATAGAGAGAATTGATCATTGCAATGATTTTTGTCTAAAATTATGAATTATTTTGTTGGACATTTCTTCTAGAGTCTCAACGTTTGAAATTCTATGTAATTCAATAGTACTGAACCAGGGTGGCAGCTTCAAAATCATTTTCAGAACTTTGTTCTGAATCCTTTGAAGTGCTTTTTTCCTAGTAGCACAACAACTAGACCATATTGGCACTGCATAAAGCATGGCCGGTCTAAAGATTTGTTTGAATATTAGAAGTTTGTTCTTCAAACAAAGTTTGGATTTTCTGTTTATAAGAGGATATAAACATTTTATATATCTTATAATATAGTTTTGTGGAGCAATGAATGGTGAACGAAGAACCGCTCAAAACGGACTGTATGAAATAATGCTTGGTTGTGTTGCTGTAGAAATAAGGTTTGTCCTGCCTGTGTGTGAATATGAATCGAATTTTTTTAAAAAGAGAACGGGAAAAGAGTAAGAGAAAGCTTACCCATTTATATTTAGCAGTGTTGCAAGTTTTGCTTATAAGATTTTAATTTTTTTTTTTGAAAATATATGCAGTAGCATAGTTAGCCTTCATTTTTTTTCTGGCTCTGGGGGGGGGGGTTAACCAAACCCCCCCCCTGGTTGCGCCACTGGCCTGTGGTATTAATAACGTATGGAAAATGAAGTTATTGGTAACATTTTAATGGAAATATATGAGTTTGTAATTGCTTAATTTCAAATGACTCATCTTAACACAAACCAAAAATATCTGTGTAGAGAAAATATTAATGGTTTCTTTATCGAATGGCAGATAAATTATATGTGAAAATCATTTTAGTGTTTCAAAACAGTTTTATTTTAGTTTGTTTTATAAACTGTTGTGTTGGGTAGAACAAATACAGCTGGCAAAGCCTTAAATCAGAATATCAGATAAAAGAAACTGAACGAAAACTACATTTAATAGTAAATCTATCGAATTGGAAGAAGTTGCATCCTTGAATAAACCCAATTTGCTGCTTATAGACCGACATTACATCCATATCCCTCGAAAGTTTCTGACGTTATAAAAGGAGTTGTGTAACTTTTTGTGTAACATATTACCAAACGTCTTATTAAATTATCTAAGCAAGTGTCTAGCAACTTGAATATCGTTTACAGCTCAAATAATGTATGTGTTATAATTAAAAATGTAATCGATCGTTGCATATTTATTAGGCTGAGTCAAGGGACACATATCCTATTATATGGGTGAAAGACAAAAGTTTAAAAGGAAAACAGGTCTAAGGACAAAATTTCGAGAGGATAATTGGTCTTAAAAGAACAATAGGTCGAAATGGACAACAGATCGAATGGGACAAGATGGCGAATAGGTACACTACTTGCGATCCCCTAACCACGACGACGTAAAACGGCTGTTGGATGAAGGCAAGAGACGAGGATTCCCAAGGATGTTGGGTCAGTTGGACTGCTGCCACTGGCAATGGAAAAACTGCCCCGCTGCTTGGGCTGGCCAGTACAAGGGGAAGGACAAAAACCCAACATGGTATTGGAAGCAGTGGCGTCGTATGACGTATGGATATGGCACGCTTTCTTTGGCATGCCATGGTCCTCAAACGACATCAATGTGATGGAGCGTTCACCGTTATTTTCAGACCTCTACAGTGGCAAAACTCCTGTAGTAGAGTTTGAAATTAATGGGCGAACCTACACTTTGGGGTATTACTTAGCGGACGGGATTTATCCTCCCCTTGCAACACTTGTCCAAACGATCCCTTCGCCGGTTTTACAAAAACGGAAGGTACCTACATGCTTTTCCTTGCATAATTATTTGATATTTTTTTCAAAATTAATATTTAAGGTACACCGAGGCAAGTTGAAACGGTGAGGCAAATAGAAATTGGAACGTAAGCACTGTACACCATCGCAAAATACAAATTTGAACACATATTGATAACTCAGTTCTGCTAACAGATAGCATACCCATTTCAACATGCCCCACAATTTCGACTTGCCCCGGTGTATCTTATCTCTATTTCCGTTTACGTACCAGTCGGATACGTTCGTACAAATCAAATTTTTGCATTCTCATTTTCGTACAAAACCTTAAGGCTCAAATCACATTCATGCATTTCGGAAAAATTTAAAAGCAGTTTTCTCAGTTTTCTGCTAGAAGGCAAAAAGATCTCGTCATTTATTCCTGTTGCTATTTTCCACAAACCCACGCGAACATTTTGCGATCTGAAATGATGTGTCGGAGAAAACTGATTTGATTTTTTCGGAAATTTTTCAATACGATTTGAGTCTCAACAAGAAGATAGAATTCGTACGGAAACGGGAACAGAGCTGATTTTCTAAATATCAATAATTCTAAAAAAATCCCAAATCAGTTAAATAAATATAATTAGACTATTTTTACGTTCTCCGCAGCATTTTGCAATTCAACAAAAAGCAGCCCGGAAAGATGTCGAACGTGCTTTTGGTGTTTTAATGCCACGTTTCGCCATTCTGAAAAATCCAGCTAGACTCTGGCAAAAAGATGATCTGGTCACTATCATGCGTTCGTGCATTATACTGCACAACATGATTGTAGAAAATGAAGAGAGGTGGTTTAGTTTTTTTTTTTGATAAAAATAAAATAAAACAATGATTTAAAAATGATAAAATGATTTCGTTGAATAATTCATAGTAACAAACTCGATATCAAGAGTGATACACTTCATCATACCGAATTGATTATCCTCATCTAGAATTTGCTCGAAAACACCGTCAAACTATTATTTCTCACCGATAGCGCTCCGACATCAAGATATTTACAGCCATTTATATTTTTCACGTCGCACGAAATAAAACGCACGATAAAAAAAAACACAACAAACCTGTGGACGGTGACTGACTTTACCAAATATCAACCGCTTCACGCGCTGCTATCGGGCTGCTAAATTTGAGCACCCGATTCTTCCCGAAAGCCTCGCTGCTAGTTTGGTAGCGCGTTTAGCAGTGACCGGTACGGTGGTGAGTGATGATAGAGCGCTGCTAAACTATAGACACTGTATATAGACCGGACAATGCAAAATCATACAATCTGCCAACCCTGAAAAATGTCATAAATTTGAGCAATTGATCTGGCACCACTTGTATTTGTACAAACTTGAAGTAAACAGCGCAATAGGCTTAAAAAAGATTCGGTTTCGATGTTGGTAGTTTGTTTTGATTCCGTTTGAAGATATTCATTTCAAAATTCGAGTGGTAGAATAACGTCATTTAAAGTGCTCGAATGCAGTGATTAATAGCTCAAAAACAAATTACCTCATTATCAAGCTCATAGCATATCCAAAGTTTACAAAGATTCTGTTTGAATTTTGTTTGATTGATGTCCTTCACAAGTTTTGATCAAATTTTTCATGCGCTATGGCAAGAACGCGTCGCATTTGTAAGTCGGGTTCTGATGCAGTTCATCGTAGATTGCGTTCAAGTATCATCCGATGCTGAGGGCCAGCAGACTGCAAGAGGTTTTCCGGTATAATCTTCAAGTCTTTCCGCTGGCCATTTTCTGGTACACGTAATCACCTCAAATAATGTAGCCATAGCCTAAATAACAGCGTAAATGGTGTGTACTACAATTTCGGGACTTAATGTATCATTTGTAAAAACTGTGAAATACACGTTGAAATGGTGGTCCTATGCTCGGCACTGTGTAGAGAAAGATTTTTTTTCATTTTTAGTAATCCAAACGGCAATAAATAATACACCGAAAATACTTACATTTACTTGATATGGAAGTAGAGAATCCCTTATTTGTTCATAATTGGCTTTTGTCAAAACAACACTTGATCACAATACTTGCTCCTTTGAAGTGAATCAAAAGTTGACAGTCCGTTTGGCTGCATTTTTTGACAGGTCGTTTGGCTGCATAAGACAATTGTTGTCCGGTCTATATACAGTGTCTATATGCTAAACGGGCTTCTATACCTCCCCGTTAATGATGCTCTTAAACGTCAAACACTTCTCTTAAAAAACGAGACGATTTATGACAAAGGGTGGGCGCGGGGGTGGGAGAGGTGTGGCGTTTTATGGGGAATATTTTAAAATAAAAAAAAAAAATTTTTTTTTTTTTTTTTTTTTGGTGGGGTGTGGAGTAAAATACATTTTTATATATAATTTTTTATTAATTTTTTTTTATATTTTTTTTTGGTTTTTTTTATTATTTTTTTTTTTTTTTCTTCCCACTTTTTTGTTTGGTTGGGGGGCCGGCCACCAAAAAAAAAAAATATATTTCTTCGGCGACAAACACGCAATAAAATTACTACAGTATTTTTTTTTTTTTCTTCTTTATTTTATTTATTATATATTTTTTCTCTTTCTTTTCTTTTTTTTTTTTTATTTATATTTTATTATTCTGAGTTAATATTTTAAAAACAATTCTTTGTTTTCTAAACTGAGGTGCAATTAAAAAAAAATCGAATTGCGACCGTCACGAAAAGTGGTCGGGTTGTGAGCGTTGGTATTTCAATCGTTTCTTCAGATTTTCAAAAAAAAAATGGCACCAATCGATCGAAAATATTTCTACGCATCAATTCCATTAAAGTGCATTGTTGATTTCGAACCACATACTATTGAAAAATTCATAAATGTTAAGTCTTGTCTTAAAAAGTATATTAATTCAAAGAATATTGCATTGTACAATCAAAATGGCTAACATTTAATAGCGTAGTCCTACGTCATCATTTCGAACAACCCAATGGGGCTGTACCTTGTAGTTTTGGCTTTATGGAATTTTTTTCCAATCGCCATATTGAAATAAAAGAAATAATTGAAATGTGGAAAAATAAATGCTTCAAATTTTCAAGGGAATGAAAATAAAGTGTGGATGGGGAATTTATTTTGGTTTTTTTTTTATTATTTTTTTTCTTGTCCTATTCTTTTCTTTTAAATTTATTGTTTTTTATTTAATATTTTTTTTTTTTATTTGATTTATGTTGTTGTAAATTCGCATAATTTCCGAGGCGCATTAATTTTCGGCTCTTATCGAGCCAATATTTACCATAAAAATAAATGCCCATTAAATTTGGAGCATGAGACGCTGTAGAAAACACAATTTGTTTTGAATATTTTGCTATCAAACAAAATTTGTCGCATCACTAGACCATTTTTTGTACTGCAAAATGAATCAGAAGAGCAGAGAATCGCACAAAGCAGAACAATAAAAACCAACCTCGATTTCATAGTGAAGTTTGGCAGCTGTGGCCATTTGGCCAAATTCTGGTTTTCATGACAGCCAATAGGTTTTATGAAGGTTCTCAAGTGGTCATAAAATCTTTCACT
This sequence comes from Aedes koreicus, assembly GCA_024533555.2. Classification (NCBI taxonomy): domain Eukaryota; kingdom Metazoa; phylum Arthropoda; class Insecta; order Diptera; family Culicidae; genus Aedes; species Aedes koreicus. Next base: position 105,059 of record JAHHFK020003391.1, read on the forward strand.
AGAACATTTTCAAAAATTTTATTAGGTGCGCAACTAAGTTCCCGCTGTTTAGCAATAGATGGCGCCAGTAGTAAGTGCTGGTCGAATGTTGTACATCTCAAGCGTCATAAACCAAGCTCAGACATATGGTAAACAAACCGCTTTGCCAAATCAGTGATTTTGGTTTAGTGTTATATATTTTGGTTGTTTGAAGATGTCTGATTTCGTGCCAAATAATCGTCATTTGCGGGAAGTGTTGATTTTCTTCTTTCATTCGAAGAAAACGGCGGTTGAAGCACATCGAGAGCTCCAAAAAGTTTACGGTGATGCTGCTCTGAGTGAAACAACGTGTCGTGATTGGTTTCGTCGCTTCAAAAACGGTGATTTCAGTGTTGATGATCGCCCGCGTGAAGGAAGGCCAAAAAACTTCGAAGACTCTGAATTGGAGGCATTGCTCGATGAGGATCCGTGTCAAACGCAAGAAGAGCTTGGTTCAGGATTAGGAGTTTCCCGCCAAGCCGTTTCTAAGCGATTGCATGCGTTGGGAATGATTCAAAAGCAAGGAACTTGGGTTCCTTACGATTTGAAGCCAAGAGATGTTGAGCGTCGTTTTTTCGTCTGTGAACAACTGCTCCAGCGGCAAAAAAGGAAGAGTTTTCTACATCGCATTGTGACGGGTGACGAAAAATGGATTCATTACAGTAACCCAAAACGGAAAGATTCATGGGGACTGCCCGGGCATGCTTCAACATCGTCGCCTAGGCCGAATATTCACTCTGCGAAGGTTATGCTGTGTATTTGGTGGGACCAAGTTGGTATTATTTATTATGAGCTGTTGAAACCAAACGAAACCATTACCGAGGAACGGTATCGAACTCAATTGATGCGATTGAGCCGAGCACTGCACGAAAAACGGCCACAATACGAGCACAGACACGAAAAAGTGATTCGTAAGCATGACAACGCTCGACCTCACGTTGCGAAACCCGTGAAAACCTACTTGGAAACGCTCAAATGGGAAGTCCTACCCCACCCGCCATATTCTCCTGATATTGCACCGTCCGATTATTACTTGTTCCGTTCGATGGCACATGGTCTCACTGGTCAGCAATTCCACTCATATGATGACATCTCCAAATGGCTTGATTCTTGGATAGCATCAAAAGACGAACAGTTCTATCGAAATGGTATTCACGTTCTACCAGAAAGATGGGAAAAAGTCGTAGCTAGTGATGGGCAATACTTTGAATAATTCGTTTGTAACCTTTGTTTTCAAAATAAAGTTCCCTTTTCACCAAAAAAACAGCGAGAACTTAGTTGCGCACCTAATATGTTCTTGTAAAGGTTTTATTAACTTGTTTTCACAACCGTCTATAGAGTGGGCCATTTTGTACAAATGTCGGCCTTAAAGAAGCATAGAGGAGGTGTTGGTAGACGAAACAGTCTTGAATGTACTTTTATCAACAAAGCCGGGAGGAGTGCTATACGGCTGGAATAAAACTTAAATTGTTACTTGGGTCTCCTCCAGCAGTTGATCCTCGGCAACACTCATAACCCGGTCCAGAACCCGGTGTAGATGCGCATCGCTCACGCATTCTGGGAATGCGGGCCTAAATAGCTGCGACTTGTCGAAGTTTTCATCCAGGCACTTGTTAACCAATAGATCCTGGATAACGGCCGTGGCCAGTTCGCGCTCCCGAGTTCTTACCTACGATGACTGCACATAATGTACTCGTAAACGATCTTTTCGACGTGCTGTAAAGCAAGTTTTGTTGAGCTTCTGGATAAGCTTCCGGAACAAATCGAAAATCACCTCATTAGCTTTCGGAAGCGTTCAGGAGCTTTTATGGAACGCTGTAGGAACAGAGGCGCAATATTCTATGGTTTATAACTTACAAAACCCTGTTCATAAGGCCTAAATAAAATAAAAAAAAATAGAATACACACGGCCTCGAAATTTTCCACAGTATACGAAATTTAAAAAGCACTACTTTTTCATTGTGGTCGTAGCAAATTGCTATAAAACATGTTATTGTAGACATACACAGGGTGCGGCAGAAAATAAGGCGAAAATGTTCAAACTTGAGTATTGGGTTAATTCGTGTAGCTAGTGACTAATTTCTGTCGAAAGTGTATTTTTTTATGTTTACTTTCAAGTGCTGCATCCAAACATTCTATTTGTTTTATTGCAAATTCGTCAAAATGTTCGCGAAAGAAGTGATCACCTGTTTGTTGCTCGCCCAGAAAGAGATTGCCAAGGTGGTAGGGTGCCATTTGGCAACAATTTACCGCATAAAAAGTCCATGCAGGATGGTCCTAAGCAGCGGAAGCCGGAAAGCGGACGTCCGCGCTTTGCACGCACCCCGAACGTGATCAAATCGGTCCGTGCAAAAATTGCTCGCAACCCGGTGCGTTCCATAAGAAAACTAGCAAAGGAAGCCAATATTTCGGAGAAATCCATGCGGAGAATCATCAAAGAAGACCTGCATGCATCTTCCAGAACCAGAGTGAAACGCCACTTGATTACGGACCGGGTCAAGGAACTACGAGTGACTCGTTCCAAGAGATTGCTTTCCTTGTTGAAGAAGGAAAAATGATAATCCTGTTCTCCGACGAAAAGCTTTTCAGCATCGATGCTGTGGCCAACAGCCACACGGACCGGTTCATTTCACCGCAGAAAATGGAGAACGTTCCGGAAAAATGTATCCGCGAGATTTGTTTTCAATTTGTTCAAGAGTAAAATGGCTCAAAACCCACTGAATATCCTGAGGAGAGAACTCCACTGACCCTACAACCAATCAAATCCGGCCGAGTGTTGAGGATCCACCTATCGAAGCTGTAAAGATAACCCGATTCTCCAACACTGATCCGAGAACACGTCAGAAAGAGGATACTTGCCTGCGAGGGGGTCCGGAAGGTTCCTATCCAAGTCACGAAACAGGACTGGGATTGCTACACTTTGAGTCGTTTTTCACTCGCTTCTGTCAAAAGTGGAGTCACTCAAATTTGAATAAATGTAACTGGGATTGACAAGACGACAAATTAAAAACATCTACTTAAATCAGATGGATATTTTTAAATTGGCATTTTACTGTAGCAAAAATGATCATTTGTCAACATAATTGCACAAGGATGTCATCACTCTGCCAAAGCAAATAATAACAGTTGCGGGTTCATTATTTTTAATTCATACAAAATCATCCACGCGAAGAGCCGCTGCAAAGGAGTACCGCAGCCGTTATGGGATAAACCTGGATTGTATCCACAAAAAAAAAAACTCTCACCCATCTTCTCCCTCCTACAATCCCAATCGACTGACGGAACCACTTTCCAACGAGCTCAGGCGCTTTGGATTCGTACCATTTTGTGTGTTTATTCACCATTTTCTTTTGCTGTTGTTGCTTTTGTTATAATTTTTTTTTTTCATTTCAAATGTTATTACTTCATTCTGTGTCTATCGAGTTGGTGGTAGTCATGGTGATGGTTGTTTATAATAGTATATAAGTTTTTTTTCATTTCATCTTTATCAGTTTATCAATAGTATAAGTATATATTTCTAGGTTTTCTTATTTTTGCATCATTTTTTCACAATTTTTTTCGTCTTTTTTTTTAATGATTTTTATTTGCGTCTGTATGAGTTTGGGCTCGTATTATTTAGTTTTTGTTTTGTTTTAATTCTTGTGTCCAATATAAAAAGCCTTTCTCTTTCTTTTCTTTTGCTTGCCCGTTTCCACTTCCTTGCTTTGTTTGTGTGTTTATATGTTACTTCACGCTACGCAATTTGATTAGGGATAATAGATTTTTGTGTTTGTTCCTTTTGTAATGAGAGAAAAAATGTGGTAATGAGTGGTTCCTTCGTCCAATCGATAAGTTTGTGTATTAAGCAGCTTTTTTTGGTTGTTTTTTCATTATCATATACATGTAGTATTTTTATTTTTGTTGTACGATATAATAAGGAGTTGAATATTTTTTTTTGTTGCTTGCTGATAAATGTTTATTTTATTTATAAAAAAATGGAGGAAACAAATTAACTGGACTTACACATTTTTTGATACTCGAGAAGAAACAAACTGCTCAATTTCCGCCTAATAGAACTCTGCAATCGTATGATATTTGGGTTCAGAACATTGGCTGTCCTTATCTCATCTATTCTTTCCTTTGTTTTGTTGGGGATGTAAACATGTATTATATCTTTTTAAAACCTCTATTTTGTCTATGTTGTACACTGTTTTGTTTTTTTTTTTCTTTTGTTTAGTTAGTTATAGTTTGTTTTGGTTGCATTTTTGTAGGTTTTCATTTTGTTGTTTTGCTACGGAGCAGAATGTGCATTTGTTGGAATCGAATAGGGAGCTAAACAAATCAGAAACGCTTTTGAAAGTTTATTAACGTTTTCAACTAGCTTAATTTTTTCACTCAATTGGGCATTCAAAAGTTTGACATTCATACAGCGATGATAATGACGATGATGATGAGTACAATGAGTTTTGGTGACTGAAAATGTCATGACTGGAATTATCAGGATAAAATCGAAACGGAACAGCAGTTGTTCGTTTTTTGTGTGTGTGAGTGAGTTGGTGCTTTATTCTTTGTGATCAATTGTTAGAAACGAAAAATCAAATAAATGCCTTCTTCTCAATAACAACATTAAGATTTGCTCCTTCACGTTTGTTTCCATCTATCTGGTGAAATATAGCTCAATCACGGTTACAATAAACTCAGTTTACAATTACAATAGTAAAAAACACATTTAGATAATAATAGTAATTTTTTTCTTCGTTTAAAGATATTATTTATTTGTTAGTTTGTTTCTTTCTGAAAAGGTACACAGTATCTGCTTTCGCGTTGCTCTCTCTCTTCTTCTCCCACCTTCTCTTTTTCTTGTTGTGAAAATTCTATCCCTCTTTTCGTTTCGTTTCAATACAATAAGCAAACGTAACAGAACAAACTTAGGACCCTCTTTGCGTTCGTGTTTTTTTGTCAAAAACAAAAGCCATCGAGTTGGAACATGCATCTTTGAAACTGAAAAATTTGGTGATCTTTAAACTGTGATTGTGAAAAGAAAGAGTGGCAAGAACGAAAATAAACGAAAAATTCAACTAAGAGCTTAAAATTTCAGGTATATTTCTCTAAAAAAAACTTCACAGAACAAACAAAAAATAAGAGTAAAAATAATTCGCTTTTCACTTTGGGACTTCGGGAGACCAGTCAAGGAATTTCTTTCTGACGGCGGAACTGGGTACATGGAAACGATTTCAAACTAAAAGGAAAAACTAAAAGATGACAGATGACAGTTTAGTGATTTTATTTAGAGGATAATAAGACGTGTGAGAGGGATTAAATATAATTAACTAAACGCTTCTCTATGTTTTTTGCTTTGCTGCTAGATTTACAATAATAGTAGTGCGAAATGCGATTAAATTAGTTTCACTAGAAAATTAAAATTGATTGTGTTACTTACAAATGCAAACAAACGACTTACTTTCGTGTTTTATATCTTTTGCTTCCACTCTCCATAACTAAGAAAAACAAACAGATTTGTGTTTTAAACTTGCGTTTGTGTTTTTGAGTGTTTGTTTTGCGTTTGCTTTCGCTTCGACGAATAACTGGTATTTAGTTAAAGAAATGTTTTATTTATAGGTAGATGTGTATGTAGTCAAAAAAATTAATCCTATCCTTAGAGCTTTATTAAGTTTGCATTAAGTAATAATAGTTTTCATGTTTTCGATAGTAGTAATTATATATATGTTATATTTTCCATGAATAATAATATTAATAATAATTGTCATAATTAAAAATAAAGAAGAAAACAATTTGTACTCTCAATGAAAGGATGATGCATTTCATGTCATATATAGGTAATAATTATTGTAGTTCTTTACCATCTATTTACTTAAACTTTTGCATTTTCGGTTTTTCAAAATTCATATCGCTAGTAGTAATATTCCTTTTTCTGAATACATCTTTAAATATTTAGTTAAATTAAATCTATAAACATATATGTACGCAAAAATAAACTAGAATAGAACTAATCGTAAACATTGTATGCTTCTTCGCAGAAGGGCGGCTTTGGATGTATGCGTTTTCAAAATTCGCTTCACGATGAAGGAGGAGGGAAAGGTGGGGAATGAGTGAGGGAAATGCTGCACGATAAATGAGATGACATTACGATTATGACTACGGCAACTACGACGAGAGATGAGAAAATTGTGGGTACGAAAGCAAAAACCAAACGAAAGTGTGGATGGAAAAAAGGTGCGATTGATCATGTTTCCTGGCGCACGGCATATCCTGTGCGCTGTCAAATAACTCGCCTACAATTACATCTTCAACTCTGCTCTACACCCACTACGGGTTTTCCTTAAAATTTTAAAAGCAACATAGTCTCAAAATGTAACTTTTTGTCTCGCACATCTCCTTGTAGTGCTCTGTAGTAAATTCTATCTCTCCGTCATTGAAGATAAAAATTCATTCGCCTACTACGATTTAAGCAATTCATTCGTTCAAAATTTGCTTAATAAAATAAAACAGAAAAAACATCAAACGAAAATTCACTAATGAGGTAATCTGGTAAAACGAGGGGCTTCCTCTCTCATTTTTTCCATATCTTTTCCACCGCCATCCCCTCTAGTAAACAAACTGACACTTACACGCTAAAAGAAAGAAGATCGAAACATTTGCCTCGTTTTTCTTTGAATAAGATAGTTTAATTTTTTTTAGATATAAATGAAAAACATGTCTACTGTACACGAGGAGCGACGGTAGTTTTGCCACAGTGTTCTAGACCACGCTGGTTTTCAAGGAGCCGACAACGGAGGTGCTTTTAATGAGTGCAACTCACCTACACACTAGTAGAAGTACATCAGAAAAAAAATGTCGATTTGATCCAGTTGTTATTAACATTTCACAGAGACGAGTATAGGTTTGTTTTTGAACAATTTAGATTTCCTTTTTTGGAACAATTTTAAATATAAACGCCGAAAGGTTTGTCTTAAGAAATAGCACACGCACTCAATTTTTGAAAAAAGCACACTCACACACCTTAACGTTGCTAAATAGGAAGCTTACGTACTAGTTGGTCGGCTTGCGCCAAAAATCGTATAATTTTGATCGAAATCGGTGATTCTTTGTCCTTATAACTAGATGCCGAAATGCTATGAATGATAAGATATATTTGGTAGCTGGTTAGCGAAATAGTACGTTCAGTTTACTCCGATTGAAACGAACTGAAATAGAAAATGTATCCGTCAAAATTGGCAGCAATACAATCACAATGCGAATTGTTGAGAAGCTTCTACTGACGTAAATTAAACTAAAACAACGCGAAAAGACAATTACAAATGTTTCAAGGGACAACATTTTACGACACACGAAAACACACACACTCTCACACAGAAGTTCAAGGAATGAAGTCGAAGATTGATTCTGAATTTTGTTTTTTGCTTTTCCTTTTGAAGGTCTCACAAAACCTAATGCGTTGCATCACAGAACTGGGTGCTTCAGAGCGTTTAGAACGATCACAAGGAGGTTTGATTCGATTGGGTTTGATTGATTTCATGTAAAAAAATTCTGCTTTGTGTTATTTATGTAAATTCAAATGCTCAAATTCAGAAAACTATTCAGAAGCTGATTAAGCTGCAGAAACGAATCGAAGGTGCTATTTAACTCCAAACGCTTAAGAATAGCAAGACCGAAGCACACTGTGACTGTAAAGTACCCAAACAACAACCCATTTATGGGTAACAGTAACACATAAATAGTAAATATTAACTCATTAATGAGTCATTTTTGTATCACAATGCTAAGTAAACCTACTAAATTACAGCATGGGTGAAATTGTACTCATATATGAGTTCATTCCAATTACATCCGTTCCGGACAAGCCAAAGACTAAAGAATAAATTTAGGGGACCCTGAGCCCTGACTAAATATAAACAACTGACAACCTAAGATTCTGAAAAGTCTATTTGCGTCAAGAAAAGCCCTCGATTCCAATTTTGACAGGACGTCTACTCGATTGGAACCGTTTGTTTTAATTTTGAAACGTATTTATGGAGCAAATAAGTAAATATGGCGGCCGCAATGTCAATTCCTTCCAAGTCAAGGCGCCTTCAGACTCATGTCCACAAAACATTTGAAAACGTTCTAATGTTGTGGAAAATAGGTCAATTTGAGTTTCAAAATTATTTCAGAATAGAATCAAAGTATTTCCGAAATATCAGAGGGGTTCATTCGATCATTGGTGTGATAGAAGACGAGGCCAGGAATCAAAAACATCCCTTTATTAAGCTTCTGAAACCACAATAGTTTCAGGAGGAACAGCAAAAGTTTCAATTGATTTTGAAAAAGTTACGTGGTCGAATATTTACGCTAGTAACTTAAGAAAACTTGTGCTCATCTAGATGCAGCTGAGGAAATTTTCTTGAGATTAATAGGATTTCCTGGAGCTAAGATCAAGATTTACTACAAAGTGATTACGGTAACTTCTTGGCACGTTTTGTGAAACATAACAGTAGCAATTGCTCTCAACGAAATTCAACTTGCAACTGAATCAGAAACAGAAGTTTAAGAAGTTCCCGAAAATCCCAAATATCCCATATCTTAGCTAGTGTATTGCAATACAGCTTTTCAAAAGATTGTGTTGAAACTTTCGCTGGTTGCGGGGGATTGCTCCGGCTTCGATGCAGGATGTTTGGGATTTTTTCTTAAAGTTTTTTTTGTAAAAAACACACTTAGATTTTTTTACAGTATACTGTAATTTTTTACCGAATATGAAACAGCAGAACATTCGGTAATCGATTCGGTAGTTTTTAAGCTTTACAATACGTTCAGTAAATTTAACTTCGCTACCCGGCTGTCAAAACTTACCGAAATGTTCTGTAAATTTTGCTGAACGATTGGTAACGTGAGCTGTCACATTTTTACCGAAAATGATGTAAAAAATTTACAGTTGCTCAGCAAAATTTACAAATTCGTTTGTAAATGGGTTTTTATTGATTTTTTTTCTTGATTTTGAAATTGAGGATAATTAATGAGTTAAATTAATCTGTCATTCGCATTCATTTCTTGCCCATTTCTGTTTATTTAGATCATTTATTTGTGTGTTAATAATTAAAATAGTATAATCAGATAAACTAACACTTGGTTACCGTTGCGTAAAATATCTTAGGAATTTCCCATCTAACGTTGCTGCAATCGGATGATCCTTGGAGTAAGCCAACAAAATTCCTTTCCTTGTGAATGTGGCTACGGTCCCGGGAAGTTGCTGTCCATATCTCTATTTTTAGCACTTATTTTTGGAACTTATTTTGGCTGCACCGTGCAACTCACGAGAGCTGGCCAACATTCAACTTCAAAATGGTGGGAAAATATTGCGTTTGACAGCATGGAATGAATTTACAATCTGTTCGGTACTTTTTTATACTTCTTTTGCAAAAGAATAAATTTACAGTTCATTCGTAATTATTTTTACAGTGCTACGGAACTGCTGCCATTTACAGTTTTAATCGGTAGTTTTTTTTCTACAATGTTCGGTAGTTTTCTGCAAATTACAGAAATTCCGTTGTTTTGATTGCCGGAATTTTGTCAAATGTCATATTTTACTGAATGTTCGGTGAAATTTCTGTTTTACAGACCGAATTCAGCAAAATAAGTACCGAACATGATATTGGAAATTGGGTGTGTTCGTATGGGAAAAATAGGATAAATTTACAATCTAGAAGTCATAACTGAAGCAGCAATCGAAATTTAAAAACTTATCAAACAAAATAAAATGAAATTCACACGGAAGGCTCTTCATGAAGGCAGTCAAAGTAATAGAAATAAATTTAAAAAAAAAAAAAATGCGCGAACGGTTTGTTGTTGTTTTTTTGAGGAAAACAAAAAAATTGGGGGGAAATTTTTTTAAATATTTTTTTTTTTTTTTCTCTAAACATTCACGTATATTATTTTAATTTTTTTCTAAAACTCTCCCACTATGTGTGTGTTTGTGTTATATTTTTTTAAAAAAAAAGTGTAGGGAAAAAATAAAAAAAAACCAAAAACAAAAAACCCCTTTTGAGTGTGGGGGAAAAGTTTTACAGATGTGAAGTAAATCAACAGGCTTCTTTGATGACATTTCCACGTTCACTAACTATGGGATGACCGTTTTGATCAACCATGATTGTGTGAGTGAAATACAGGGCTTCAATAACATCGCTATATGAAAAGGCTAAACAAAATTTGTGGCAAGAAATAATTGAAACAAGTTGCAAGAGGAGCATAGGTTTATCACTTATTTTATACGTAAACAAATTGCAGGAAGTACTACTTTCCACGATTTGTATAACGAATATAACCAGAGAAACAACTCGAGTTCCAATGGCAGCTTTATCCAAATCTCCACATCGAAAAAATAATACCAGCAAAAACCTGGATCAGGCATTTTATTTCTCCTTGAGAAACCAATCACAATTCATTTTTACATCAAATGTCCACTGAATCACAGTCTTTCACCACCTGGTTCAATAGAGAAAATTCACGGACGTGGTCCAGAGAAGCCTCAGCTGTTTGCTTTGCCACTTGGAATTTTCTCTGGAACAAATCTAAGAAATTCAATCGATTTTAACTTTGTTATCAAATCAACATATTTGCTGCAAAACAGTATATGCATTGATTCAATATAGTACGTTAAATCATTGCAATTTCTTATATTCATTTTATAGAAAGTTATTGGCGACAAAGCAAAACAAACACAAAAACTGCTTATGAGCTCACCTCATGAAAGCTTCCTGGAACCATGTCTTCGATCAATTTGCTCTTATCGAAGCACGCAATGGTCGCTTTACTTCCTTGGGAATGGTTTTATAGTGGAACAATTTAGCAATCACAAAGTCGATGGCAGCCAAGTAATGGCCTAGGCAACTAATCACAATTAAACATTGAAGTGGAAACCTACATCACATCGTTGAAACGTAAATGAAAGTGGGCAACACATATGGTCAAGAGCGAAGAGGCTGGTGACAATTCAAACTAAATCCATGTTTATAATCTGACAGCCGTCATTATTTCTGAAGAATTGAAAAGAAGTTTTTTTTCGTTCTAAACAAAAATACTGCTTGATGAAATGAAACATAAAACATAAAATCACTTCCTTGCAATGAAAAAGAGACGTCCGTTCGCACTTTTAGTGCATGGAATTCAAACAGAAGAGCTATCACAAACGTCGTTTTAGAAACGACGAACAGATCACCTATTTCACGTAGATCACTTATTTCACAGCATTTAAATGCAAAGGGAAAATCACAGAGTTGATAAACCTTCAGTAAATTGTCAAAATGTAGATCAAGTTGGTCCTTCTAGTGAAAGTGATAAATGGAAAAATGGTGATGGCATAGATAAACAGACATAAAACCGTCCACATTGCTCATGGCCAATTGCATTTTGGATAGTTCATTTGATCACCACGAGGGGTCACTTTTTGATCTAAAAATTAACTCCGATTTCGACTGAAAAAGGCAAGAATTGAGTTTCTTAGTGAATGATTAAAATGTTCCTTACTTATCCAGAAAAGCTCGACAACTTATTCAAAAAAACGTATCTGATTTTGTAAGCAAAGAGATAAACTAAGATTCAAAAGTAAATTTCTCAAAACTCTCAGCACCCCCACGGAAACTAGCATCACCATCATGTTTGGGAAATACCATTCTTTGTGGTGGTGGTCCTGGTTTGCGTAAAAGTGAAAAGGGTTTCAAGAGTTTTACGTTTGAATAATTGTGATCATCTTTATTTATAAAATCAGATACGTCGTTTTGAATAAGTTGTCAAGAATTAAACCGAATAAGCTCGGATAATTTTACTCATTCACTGACCTACTCGAACTTACTTAGAAGATAATAATCCTGGGCTCAGAATGCAAAATTCGAAGCGAATGAACCTTTCGATTCGAGTAATGATATATATCACGCTCGAATCGAACGTTTTTGTTCGATCCGAATTTCGCAATGAGAGTTTTATTTGATTTATTCGTTTATAACGGGTAATTTCAGTAAAATCACAGATTGCAGACAGCCGTTATTAAAAATCACGATTTTGAGGAAGCACTCAAGCTTCGGATCACAATATTGTCTTGAAAACTTTCTATCACAATTTGAACAAGTCACACTGATGGAAATGAAGCTGTTCCTCGAACATAAATATATGGTTCATCAAAGAAACATAAGATCATTGAGTGAAAAATCGCGTAAACACGAAAGAAAACCAACCTACGGCTGAAAATCTAAAAAAAAAAAAAAATAAGGGCTATCGTCGTTATTGTTGTTAATAGATTAGATTCATCGACTTTCTCTTTGGTTAACCACAGCTAAACAAACGACGTTTTGGTTCTGCATGCAAGTTAGGTCGATATCAGCGTAGCTTACACTTTAAATACCTTTTTTTTTTCAAAAATTCTTCTGCTGCTGCGTTATACACACGAAAAAAGTCGACAAAGAAAAACCAAACAACCATGATAGGCCCTTTATTGGGCTATGCACAAACCATTTAGACTTTTCTGAGGGGAGGGGGTTTCTGTCCAAAGTCTACGCTCCATACAAAATTTAAAAAAAAAAAAAAAACAATGTACGAAGAAAAGTCTACGAGGGAGGAAGGGGGGTCTGAGATTTTCAAAAATGAGTACGTGGTTTATGAACAGACCCTTACAAGAAATTTGTGAGAAATAATCTACGCCAGTAGTTGCTCACAACAAGCGCAATTACACCAACTCTCGGTGACCGTCAGCAAATCTTCTGTCGCGAACTCACTTACACTGACGTAATTGCGCTATGAAATAAATGTGTACCTCGAAAGTAAGTATATGTACGTAACTAAAATATAACAAAAAAATGTGTTTGTGGAAGTCATTAGCTGGAAATCGGCATTTCTCGAAAACTTGTACAAAACGACGTAACTGATTTTGTAAACATAGAGGTAAACAAAGATTCACGCATACGCATACCAGCAGCATCATAACAAAATCTAATGTTCCTCTAACATTATGGTGATTGTAGTTTGCGTGGGAGTTCGAAATGTTAACCTCCTTTTTTTACAAAATTAGATACGTCTTAATGAATAAATTGTCGAGATTTGTACTTACTATCGAGGTGTGCTTGGAATGATGGTAAGGCAAGCACAACACTCTCCTTTCTGCGAGTCGAGTCTTCCACTTGTAAAGCGACAAAGACCACATCTTCACGGCATAATTTTTGCACTTGACCTTGTTTGTATGTAGCGTGACCAATACGTGACTTTCATCACCTTCCTAATGATAGAGAGTTCCAAGACTCACAGAACAAGGAAAGTAAGAAAAATCTTCCAAAACGACAAAAATGAGGGAGTTTCTCCTCTCTCGTTCTCTATCCTTAATTGCAGTGCTTTTATAACATGCTTTTATAACAGATTGAAAGAGGAAGAAACTGATCATATTATGCAAAGAATATGATGAAAAATGAAAAAGAAAAAAAAACTACGAAGGTATTAATGAAAGAGGAAGTAAACAATGAGAGGATCTCATTGATACGAAGGACCTTTTGAAATAATAAATCTTTGAAATCTTTGACAAGAACAATAAAGCCAACGTCAAACGTTATGCCAACTGTCCTTTTTGGATCGTTTTAAACGAACTGAGGCCTCATTCCGGTTTTTTTCCCGGAATGTTTGGCAAAATCACAATCAACAATCACAACTGTACGGAAGCACTCAGGCTTTTAATCACAACACTGTTTTGGAAACAATTTATCACATTTGGAACAAGCTTTGCTTGATAAAATGGTTCACTGGTGGAAACAAACCTGCTCGATAATGAAAAAATAATGTTATTCCCTTGGGGAATTTTCCGTATTCCTCGGAAGAAATTAAGTGTCAATAGGTTTGTTCATTTAACATTACAGTGTATGCGTTTGCATCTATTCTGCGAATCGACGATGGTCGAATCGAGTGAGTCGACTCTCCATTTAATTTGCACGCAGAGACGAATCACTCGGTTCGACAATTGTCGGCTCGTGAAGTGAGAGCGACTCGTTTCGACTCATTTGACTCGCATTTGGCAAAATCACAAAAATAATCACAATGCAATTGAAGCACTAAGGTTTTTCATTACTAACTGTTTTCAAAACTTATTTCAACAATGAATTGAAGGGCATACTTGCTTATCAACATGAGGCTTTGAAAGTGGAAATTTGTCTACTAGAAGAAGTCATGAAGGGATAGTATGATAGTATGAAAATAGAATAGAAGGTTATTTTAATAGCTTCTATCAAAGTTTCAGACTGTCATTCTCTAACATTCTCTTCATATCTTTCTCTAGTAAACAAACGTCCAATTTGAAACCCATCATGTAGATATGCAAGTGTGTCCTGCAAAACAATGTGATCATCAACATTAAGAATGGAGTACCATCGAAACATAATATAAATGTTACTTTTAATAATTGAAACAAGCTTTGCTTGGTTATATAATCACATTTTGGAAATAAGTCTACTTGACAACAGAAATAAAAAAGGGCAAACAGTGGAAACAGCTTCTCAGAAAGATTACAATTCGGCGAGAACAAAAATATATCAATTGACGAGTTCCACGTCTGGCAAAATCACATTCAATGCTCACAATTATGTTGAAGCACTTAAGATTTCGATCACAAACAGTTTCATAAACTACTTGTAACAATTGAAACAAGCTTTGCTTGCTGATACGATCACATTCTAGACATGAGTCTCCTGAACAACCAAAAATCAAAATTTAGCCGAGTCCGACTCAAAACGTGCCAAAGTTGGACATTTCCAGCGAATGTTTGGTTCGCGAAAGCCCAAAAGCTCAACTCACTGTTGAACTCCAATGCTGTTCAAATCACAATACGTAGGAAAGCACTCAGGCTTTTGATCACAACACTGTTTTAAAAACATCATATCACATTTTCAACCAGCTATGCTGGGTAGAATTATTCTCTTTTGGAAGCCTGCTCGACATCAAATAAGAAAAAAAAATGTCTATGTAATGGATCAAGTACATGCACCACTTCTTTAGCAAAAAGGAAATATTGTGACAGTCGATTGACTCTCCAAAACTGACAAAAGCCACCCCATCATTACACGATTCTTCTTTATAGAGAGTAGAGTAACCATAAAATAGCGAAGATGAATCCGTTGTATACAAATGAACTGTCAGCTGACCCAACTATGAATGGCTTTATCAGTTCGTTTAGATACAGTTCGAACGGGTTTATCTTCGCTAATTTATAGTTACTCTACTATCTATAATGAAGAATTATGTAATGATGGAGTGACTTATGTAAACTAATAGCGAATTCGTTTTTGATCCAGTTCCAAACTGGATCGGGTATCAACATTGGGTCGGATTGTTGTGTGTCAAACGTCAGTGTATATGGTTGTATTTGTAACTCGTATCGGATTGAGGTTCGCACTGACAATAAGTTCGGGTATCGCAGGTTGGAACTAGTTCCAACCTAGGTTCAAAAACGAATTCGATATAAGTATCAACATTTGAACAAACTTTGCTTGGTAAAATGATTCACTGAAAAGAGTCTGATCGTCTTTAAAAAAAACTGCTTTGGCTCATTCACGCTCATCGATGGCAACCATGGCTCACTTGGTTTGAAATTCGCTGTTTCTTGTCAGACATGCACGATCAGTGAAAGGAACTCAAAATGATAACAAATTTAACTTATACTTGCATAATAATACCCGAGCAGAGCACAAAAGCATATGAATACCTAATTTTGATCTTGATAACTGGCCTTGGTATTAAAGAGCTCAGATTAAGAGGTAAAATACCTAAGCAAAATACCTAAGAATTGCAAGCAAAATGTCTCTAGAATAACTAAACTTGACATTCCGGATACCTGGGTAAGTATCTGGTCACCTTAGAGGTATTATTTTGGTATTGTCTTACCTCAATTCGGTATTCGCATGACATTGTGGGAACAATTTGATGGTATTATCCTCAGGTATTTTACCTCTTAATCTGAGCTGATAAATACCAAGGCCAGTTATCAAGTTATTCGCTTCTGCTCGGGTATAACTGCTCAGTAAGTGATTAATAGGAAAACAGGCCACACTATCATGAGACGAAATAAGCTATCATGAGCTTTCTTGGCATTTTCTAACCATCAAACACTCACTTATTTAGATGTATTTAGGCGTGCAATAATTTTTCGTCGATAGAGTAGAAATAGCCACAAATGATATGGTCATACAAGCTATTGTAAGCAAACCTGTGTAGACTTCTCCATAGCCAGGTCTTTGTAGGAAAACTTTTTGAAAGTTCGGACAATCGAGCCGTTATACACTCGGGCAGTGCTGTAAATAGTCATTTCGTCTCGTTTGGATAAATTTATAGAGAAGCTGAATTTATGAATATGGTGTATGATAAAGTTGTAGTTCTTGACTAATTCTACAACTTTGTCGAACAATTCCTTGCCCTAACTGAAATAGAGAAAGTGTAATATTCACTGTCATATTCAAATGATATTCAATAATGATTATTTGAATATTCTGATATTCCGTACTCACGGCGGAAAACCAAGGATGTGAATAGAACTAACAACAATCTGATAATAACAGAGGAAATCCCAGATGTTTTGGCGATGGAGGTAACTTTAACAATCGCAAAAACCAACACAGAGGAAATAATAACTCTGCGATTGTGGCTGAACAGGTTCAAAACGAACCTAGCCAAAAAAAAACAATCAACACTGAACCTCGTTCCAACGATCGACCAATGTCTATCACATGAGCGTCGCTAGGGGCATCCGCCACAATGCATTCTTGAAGGTTTGCTTACTCAAAGTGAACACTTAAAAATCCCGAACATTTATGTTGTCATTTAAAAAGCACTAAGAATCCAAATTCAACGAGGCAAAAATCTGTTTATTTTTAAAGACGATAGAAATCCCGGATGAGTTTTTAGATTTTGAGTTGTTTTCTCAAACACCGGCGAAGTATCAAACCACACCGATTGCTATGATTACAAATTAGTAGCATACAATTCCTTCAAATTGAATATATCAGCGGATAGAGATAAAGCTCCTCTTCCTTAAAGAGTGCTTATTTTGTATTCGTGACCTTTTGTTCAAGAGAAAATTACTACGAAAGCCATTGTTTACAAAAGCAGATTTACCCTAATCTAATGTTGGCGCTGAATACTTTGCGTACCATTTATTGTTTATGTTGCAAGACTCAATCATCCAATATCAGAAAAAATAAACTAAGCAAATTGAATAAATTTGCAGTAATTTTACAAAAAGAAAATCGATCATTGCATTTATTAACACACACGTAGAAAATTTTTCAGTATTCGGTAATTTTTTACCGAACTTTCAACACCTGAATGTTCGGTAATCCTATTTAATGGATTTCGGTAAAATTTGACAAGTTCCGGTAATTTTTTTTACCGGAATACTGTAAAACTTCACCGAAATCAGGTAAATCGGATTACCGAACGTTCAGCTGTTGAAAGTTCGGTAAACAATTACCGAATACTGTAAAATTTTCTAAGTGTGCATTGTGATACTAAACGCGAGAAACAAATTTTTCGCCCAACTTGCAACTTAGATCGACGCAATTCTACAACAAAAAATCTATAAATAATTCTGTTGCAATACCAGCAGAAAAGAAATTCGTTGTTGGTTCATAAGTATAGGCCCTTTTCAAATATTACGCAAAAATCAAACTTAATCTGCTTATTTATTTTGAGAAATAAAATAAGATTAATTTTTGAAATCAATCATACCCGAGCAATTTTTGGTTTTAGTTTCGAGTATCCAATTGCGTTTAATCACAGAATTTGTTCATTTTTGTTTTATTTGGTGCTTATTTTCCTTCTTTTTTTATTGTTTTTTAAACAGATTTTTTTGAAACCACAACATTGAATTGGAATTTATCAAAAAAACATTTCACTTAACTAAGAGGGTGATTGTTATTTTGAAGTAAAATCCCGTATTACGAGTGAAAATATACCCATAAAGAGTAATTTAATGTCAGTTTTATGGATTAATTTGTGAACTTAAAAAAGTTTACAGTTGCCACCATAAGTAAGATTAACATTTGTTTATCAAAGCATCCTTTGATCCAAAGAACTTTTATAGGTATAAAATAAATTGATAGACTGATGAAAATGTTGGCTTTATATGAAATATTAGATAATGCAGGACTGTAAATCAAAATTCATAATCTCAAAAATGAAAGTATTCTCTAAAAGAATAAACTCACAATTTTGTCGTAACAAATGGCTTAAATAAGGACCGATTTGATCGTATGTCAAGTACGACATAAGTCGAACAGCATATTTAACCCCGGTCAAATTCTAGCCATAAACTCTACTAAAATGACGAATACAGCCAAATTCCAGTCAAGACAGGAATGAACAAATGACAAGAATCTCAAACACTTGAAAACCACACCAAAATTAATACTAATTAATTGAATTTCACATCGGAATCAAAACTATTTTAGACGAACAACAAAACGACACTTACACACTCGCACGCGCTAAAGGTTACGGATTATTTACACTTAATTTTGAATTTTTCGAAATGTATATAATTTGGAATGCTAAGAGTTAGGACACATTAATAGACATGTTACAATAATAGAACTATTAATACGACGACAGTAGAAAACTTCCTCAGCTATCGGTGTGCATTGCAATAGAAATGTAAAATTGTCACTCACTCACACTCACACTCACACTCACACTCGAGCTCACATTTACGCAGTTAGAGATCACCATCGTTGCCCGACAAACCATAATATGCACGGAACGAGTGCACCGGTGAATCAGAGTTCATGCATTGAAGTGAAAAAATTCAGCGCTGGCAACATCGAGTTTGCTTTTGTAAACAATTGCTAGACAGAAAAGAACGATGAATTTTAACAGACGCTAGCTAGTTCATTTCAAATTTTGACAGTTGGTTGAAGGAGCCTATTTAGAATCCTAGGCCTAAATGGACCTCGGATTTTTCGTTGAAAAATGACACACAAAGTTATTAGTGCAGAATCCGGCAACGCCTGAATGTTGGAATCCATTTCGCAGCGTTCTTTTATGACTTCGTTCGAATCGAGAACCGGAATTCCGCGAGCGACAATTTCGGCTTCTGCGCCCGTTTCGATAGCATCATTGGGTGTGGTTGCGTCAAACGGAGTGCCGTTTGAAAAGAAAAACAATACATTAATATTAAAAACAAGAAGACTGAAAACTGAGCAAATGTCAGTTGATCGATTTTCAAGTCGTGAAGGTGAACGAATCCTATCTGGGCAGCAAAAGGAACGTTTTACCTGCCAGCTGGAACCGTCAGTTTGAAGGAGATGCTGTGCATTGCGTGAAAATCTACCACCACCAGTTGTGCGAAAACGATTGTAGAAGTCCGCCTTCACGTAAACTCGTTTCGGTGACTTTGGCGCAGTATTCCTTGGTCATAAAGGAATACTGCGCCGAAGAGACCAGAAGGATTTAATCTAAAGGCGTAAATCTGCAAGCGTTTTCGCACAACGGGCGCGGGGCATTTTCCCAGTGCAGTGTTTTCCATTTCGAGATTTTAGCTGAAAAAGTCATTGTTTACAAAAGCGGTTTCACCCTAATGAAATATAGGCGCTGAAATGACAGCCGGAGAGACCTTGGTTTACTTGATTTATTTCTAAATGTTCGATTGATTGATGTCAATCCTGGTTTTTTTTTGTTCAGTGCCCACTATTCTAGATTCATTCTGCTCAGACGGAAAAAAGCTACATGACCGCAGACCTAGTTTATGAGTTGTTCTCAATTTGCAGGCATGCAAGCGTTCTTTGACTGATTTCAATCTTCAAACGATTGTTTCAGTTCTCTAAATTGCTTATTTTAGCATTGCAGTCTTGATAAACAATGACATGATTTTCGTTTCTCGTTTCGAAACTTTGGAGCGAGAAAAGTTAATCGTTTCATTACTTATTAAGACTGCTATGCCAAAACAAGCAAATTTTTTTTTGACTGGAAAAAACAGCCTCTCTTTCATTTGCAGTACTGTCCCTTTTTTAATCACGGTAAAATTACTCAATTATTCTAAAAAAGTGTAACAAGTTAATTTATGAGTTGTTCAAATTTTTACGAAAATTGAGTAACTTTCCCGTGAGAAAAAAAGAAACAGTAAAGGCTGGCCCACAATTGATACGTTGCGGATGCGTTTGCGTGAATTTGACAGTTTTCCCATAGGTTTTCTGTCAAATTTACGTCAACGGAACGCAAACGTACCTATTGTGGGTGACCCTTTAATACAAATGAAAGAGAGGCTGTTTTGAACATGTATTATCATGCCAGTTGAAAACCCGAATAAGCCACATCCGACAATGGGGTTTTCTACTGTTCTAAACGTTAAACCTCACGTTAGACATAGTGCGTTGTCTAGCACATCAGATTCGCTATACAGCGCACTATGTTTGACTTAAGGTTTGAAGTAGAGAACGGAAGAAAAAATCATTCTCGGGTGTGACTTATTCCAGGTTTTAAATAGTTTACCCCTGCTGTTGAACTCAAATTCAAAAATGCACTCGTTCTCCCACAGCTATCTGGAGGCACATAACCTGTAAATTCGTTTACATTTGTGACCCCTTCCACACTCAAACGGGTTTGACCGACTTTGATTACGTCCCAATGAATCAGTCAAATTTTCGCTATGCACGACTGTCTGTTCAGAAGTTAGCAGAACCGATTGGTCAAATGAGTTCTTGAAATTGCTTCACCGCACCCATTCTAACTGGAATCTGGTTGTAAATCCTTCACGTTTTCACGTTTTACCTTACCGGTACATGGTAAAACTATATAAATTCAGCAACCAAATTGCAGCGTATATGGGCAGATTCACAAAACGTCAAACATACCATAAACTCGTTCAATTTCGGTGGGCCAAAATTTGATGAAAAGTTCAGCCTCATTCACACTTTTGCAGCAAAACAAAAAATCCCAAACCGTGAAAACCGTGATAACAAAACACTAAGCCGTCAATCGGATGTCAAAAATTCACTCATCACAGTTTGAAGTGCGCTCTTCCGTTACGGATTTCTTTTTGCTTCCGAGCGAATCTCTCAGATTCGCGATGGAACTTTTCCAAAATTAAGATCACATGGATTCGGAGGCGGCTGATCCTTTTCTTTCATTGTTTTGAATAATTACTAGCGTGGCGCTGAACACTGTGGCAAACATTCGACCGCCCAATCCCGGTCAATACGAACGAAAATCAAATGCTATGGTACCAATGTTTGCGCCGGGGGGGCCGCTCTATGCCCTCCCTCCTCCCGGCGCAGGGTAAGAACTAGCTTATCGACTACTACAACGTCTATAATTCCGCGGGTTGGTTGATTTTCTGGTAGATTAATAAGAACATTTAGATATTACTACGCTCTCCCACCGTTAGGGCCTTTTCTCAAGTCGTTTCGTGTGGGAAACAAAGTGGTGAACAATAACGCAAGCTTATGTACATGGGGTGTTTGGTTAGGTTTACAATTTACCGACAAAAACAAAGCTCAAGGGAATGATTTCATGTGTTTCAGTTTAAACCAAAATTAGCGAATCTGTGCGTAGGTCGTGGCTCATTTCGTATTAGGAATATAGTTCGTGCTGTCGTATCTAGTACACTTTCTAAGCGGTAGTTGCATGCTTCTCTATCAATAAACTAGGAAAGGTTCTGTAATAACTCTTAACATTATTTAGTTGGCTTACAAATCATGTTCAAGGAAAGGGTTAGCTTACTTTGAGTTTATTCTTGCTTCTTGCATTTTTCTTTCAATAAAGGACATTAGGTCTCAATCTCTCTCTCTGTGTGTGTTTGTATGTGTATGCGCTTGTATGTGTAGTTGCGTACGTTAATATTCGTTATATATGGATTAATGATAAGGATGAGATGATACTCGTATGCATTCAAAATTACTCTTTCGCTCGTCATCGGTCATGCTCATACTTGGAACGAACGGTCCGTTCTTTTTTTCAGTGTAGTGAAAGTGAAAACAACTAAAAGATTCTAATAGGTTCAAATTTGCGTGATTTTTCTCGATCTGACTTTTCCTGATTTGCGATCAGCGATCAATTCCATCCCTCGTGGTGACTTCCTTCCTTCCTTTCTAACTGTTTGTCCGTTTCCCCTGCTTAGAATAGGTCTTTTTATATTGTACGAGTGTTCATATGCGCTGTTATTAAAAACACACACTAAGAGAAGTGGTGCGACACAGTTTGTTTGCTCTTCATTGTTTAATAATGGTGACAAGTGTTTTTTTTTTTTTCTGAATCTACTAAAGTTTTATGTCATTCGTCCACTAAAGAGTATATGTTAAATTTTTGCCTTAATTTTTTTTTTCAAGTAAATATCTTCTTTCGTTTATGTTTTGCATTTCGCACATTTCCTACCGTTAATTTATTAGTCATTATGATTTCCATTTTAAAGTCTCTTCATCAGTTCTGTGGTTGTTGTTGTTGTTGTTTTTTTTTTCTGCATCTCCTAAACATGTTACAATCGTGAGGGGGAAAAAGGTTTCTGTGCGTTGCTTCCAACTTGTCCTGATCTGAGTGTTAGGTTTTCTTTTATTCTTATATTCTTCACTGAGACGTTTGCTGTTTTTGTTTTACTCTAGGTCAAAGAGGAGTGTCTAAACATCAATTATTCTTCATTAATATAATTCGGTTAATTTACTACACCTTGCTAGTTGATTACACTGCTTCATTTATCGGGTTCGGGGTGTGATGGTGGCAGCTTGTTGTTTTTATTTCTGATTGAGATTTTATCTTTGATCTCGATATTGTTTGCTTTAGTTCGAATTTCACCCATGTTAACAGAATTGAAAGGAGCAAAAGTTGGAAGGAATATCCGGATACAATTAATTTAATGTTCTTTTTTTCATTAATGTTATCACCAGTCGCTTTATTTTCTTATTTGCATTCTCTATATCGATCAAATAGTGTTTTTTTTTTCTTATTAAATATATTTTTAATATTCATGTTTGTGTCGGTGTAGCTTTGAGTGTGTGTTTTTATTCAGTGTAGATGTAATGTCAGCATTTTGAATGGAGTTGACAATGATTTTCATTTCAATTATTATAAGTATATCGGTAATGCTCGATTTCTCACATTTCGTTTCTCGTTTTTATTAAATTAGTCACAAAAACCGATCCAGTCTTCTCTTTTCCACTTATGTTTTGGGTGTTTTGGTTAGCTTTGCCATATAATATTTCGTTTTTTCCACTACGTTTGATGATCACCAAAAATTATTTTACGATGTTTGTAGGTTTTACTCTGATAGAAGAGGAAGGGAGTGATCGTGTTGAACGGGATGAGGGGCAGTGGATTTAGAAACTCGAACGGACCGTGATGGGTCCTGGTGGGAGGGGGATGGTTCGAGTTTCTTAACCGATCGCTCATTTGATTTAATTTAATTCTTTTGATTCAGTATAGAATGAGTTTTGTGCTAGCGAAAATTTGGTCTATCGTTCAAATTTTTCGTATCAATTTATGTCGAATGAGTTTTCGAAATGTATATTTAATTTATTCGCGATTTGATAATTGTTATGAATTGAAAATAAATGATTTGATGATAATGATTGTACAACAAGGGGGAAAATGTAAAGTGGAGAGAATGCAAAACTAAAGAGACATCAGTATTGCTTGCGTAGTTGCTTAGATGGCTGTCAAGGGAATTGCTGCGTTGGAGAGTTTTTGAGGCTGACATATTGGAAGATTTTTTTTCGTCCAAATAAACGTCGTTTAGTTGTATTAGAAAAGTTCAATTCTGTGTAGCGTACATGTTTCTATATCAATCTTTTCGCTTTGCAATTCATCTTACTAAACAATAAAAAATCGGCGCATGAATAGGTTCGTTTGTTACGTTATATTTGTCTTTAAACGGAAGGCAATGGAACATCTAAAAGAAAACAATCCTTTTCTACACACAGCCTTGATTCTGCATAGGGTGAATATAGAAACAATAAGATTAATTTCAGAAATACTAAGGGTTAGATTTTTCTTCAGTAGAATATATTTCTTTCAATTGCAAGGCTTGCTTCATACTATTTGTACATTAACCAAATATTTTTCATAGGTGAATAGACAGCTGTAAGGCATCATAGATTCCTTCCAAATGTCAATCTGCCCATTACAAATATTTGGGTATAGTACAAATAGTGTTATACGAGCTTTGGAGCTCTGAAGCATTATGGATAACATTTTACCGTAGATGCAAGAAACTAGAATCCAAGGATTTTCATTTGAACAGTAGTGCTCTGCATTTTCTATGATTATCTCTGTTCAGAACGGTACAACCTGATGTGGAAGGAAATGGCTAATAAACGTGAGCATTGTATCACGATAGTTAAAGCCACAATCAAAAATGGAAAATCCAGGGGTGACACAAGTTTACGAACAAGAAATAAACCCCTACTTCCCGCTTCGATGCTGGAGACTAACCCACAAAGTATACACAATTTTTCACATGATTTTGGTGCAGGTTCCGTGTGTATTTCGCTGGCTTAGATAAGGGATATTTGGGTTTTTTTTTTATCTTCGAAACTTTATGAATCTCTCCCTGGTGAAATCAATCTTTGTTACACCACTACTACTTAATATAGACTTTTGAAACTAGAATATTATATATATATATATATTAATATTTTTAATGGTAGTTTTGACCATGATCATAGTCGGTTCTAAATCACTATACTGCAATAGTCGTCCTAATGGGGGAATAATGGTAAATTTGACTATCAAATTTCTCTCTGTGTATATCAACATGACATTTCCAAACGAAGTCGCAAATAGGGATGTCGTGAAATTCTTGATTATTGCTATAATCGATTATTCGAGGTGATAATCGGTTGACTTGTAATCCGTTATCATCATTTCAAATAAGTGACTTATCGAATTGTCCTGAGCATTCTTGAATGGTAGTGGAATTTCAAGCTTCATTACAAGGGTATTTTCAAAATCTTCAGCAGCTATTCAGTTTTTTTAAAAAATCAACCCAGAGAAACAATCTTCACTGATTTATTACCAATATTACCACGGTATATTTTAAAACAAAATCTAGATTAGGAGCTATTCATAAACCCCGTAGACTTTTCTGGGGGGAGAGGGGGTCTGACCAAAGTCTACGCTCCATACAAAATTTAAAAAATTGTTTGGAGAAAGGTCTACGAGGGGGAGAGGGGGTCTCAGATTTTCAAAAATAAGTCTTCGTGGTTCAAGAACAGGCCGTTAGAAGAAAACAAAATATTTTCAAAAAATTCTGACGAAGCCTTCGAGTAGTTTTTGGAGTTTTTAAGAAAACTTTGTAAAATTTGAGTTCCAAGAATAATTCAATGACAGTTTTGGTAAAAAAAAAACAATAAGAAACTATTGAAGCATATAAAAATTTCGGCGCATGCTACATTTTGTGTTTGTTGAAAAAACAGACTCGAAACTCTTTTGCTTTCATTTAAATTCCCATTTAAAAACCACATAATATTATGATTAGTGTACACTTTTAAATGACACTTTGAACGAAAGTGAAGAGATCAGAATTTTAATTATATTTGAAATTAATCGGATTTTGTATAAAACAGAATTTAGTAAATTTCGCTTCATCAAACGGCAAAACGCCCTTCTCATAAGTCATAATGACAGCTTGTACGATACTTACGTCTGAACGTTACGCGATGTTTCTAACCGAAATTTAACGTCAAGATGTTTTGTCAAGTTAGGGAACTGCAATGCTGATGAATACCACGATTAATTCGTGGTGATAATAGGTTAATTATCTCTTCACGATTTTAGAGACTAAAAATCACAAACAAAACAAAACAAACAACGCTGAAATTGCTAACCAATGGATGCTCCAGTGGAGCAAACGATTCTTGAAAATTTCACTCCTGAAGTCCTTAAAGTATTTGAGGTTTGTGCTCAGAAAACTTCGAAGAGACAGGGACTTGATCCCGTATGTCCTTAACTCGAGGTAACCGATTATCATCAATGTTATTAATATAGAACATTTTGCAATCATATTCAATGAAAAAATCACTTGTTTACCTTTGGGAGCATACGCCCATTCGAAAGGGTACTCGAGATATCATGAATAACAAAAGATATTCAAGCAGATTTCGGAGCAACTTAAAAGGAATCTCCCGGGAGGGGTCTAAATGTAAGTTCTGGTGAGCTTTGGAGATGCTTTTCGTGTTGTTTAGAAGCAAATAATTTAAAAAACAAATACATCTGGATTCAATATTCATATTTGAATATCTGAATGGATGGAATAAGAAGTGAGTAATGGCGTCTTTCAGATTCTTTATAAGAAGACTCCTTACACACTTAGATTTTTTTATAAAAATCTGTTCAATTTTACCGAATTCTCATCTGTTCAATTTTACCGAATCCAATTTAACGGATTTCGGTAAAATTTGACAAATTCCGGTAATTTTTTTACAGATAACTAAAATTTCACCGAAACCCGTTAAATTGGATTACCGAACGTTCAGCTGTTGAGAATTTGCTAAAATTTTATAGATATCTGTAAAAAATCGGAGTGTGTAGGTTATTTATCAATTAAATAGAGGCTTCTAAATTCGAGAAGTTTTGATTTGAGTTCATTACCCCGCATATAAAGGAAGCTCAATGATTCTGAAGTGTGACTTTTTTCCATAATTTTTGAAACTTGCAAAGAAATTCAAAAGGCTGAAGAACGCAAACATGAGAGCAATAAATGCCAGAAAATACATTTCAGTTACTTTTTTTTAATTCAAATAATTTCAATGTCAAATAAGTCTCATTAAAATTTATTCCATCTCTGTTTTCTAAACACTCAGATTGTAGGGTATTATATTATGTAGAATATGGTATATACGCTACATATTATTTAATTATGTACACACTACCAAAATGTCATGTACATTTCTGTCCAATGAGACCGACACATGCAAGCGTCCTATAACACATAAGAATGAGTTGAAAGAGATGGGAAAATAAATTCAATCAAACACTCTTTCGCTGAATTGCGTGTGTGTCAGTTTCAGGAGACATAATTTAAACGAAATCATTCTTTACGTTCCTCGACTTGTTACGTCTCGTGTAAAATTCATAATGTGTAGCGTATATTCAAAAATATCGATTTTTTACGGTATCCGACAATTTAACTCTAATCAGAAATCAACCATTCCTGTTAAGTTTCATAAGGTGAATTTTATCTTAAACTTGACATTTCTAAAATATATTATAATTTTCTAAAATCCCTCTGTTGGTGTTCTGCCGATTTTTGAAAAGGTGTTTTTCTAAGGTAATTTCTCGTTCGTCAGAAATAAGTCAGCTCTAGTAGCAGCTTTAGTTGAGACATATTCAGTTGTCAAATTAAAATAAAGCCGTTACGCCGAATGGGTCAACCGAATGGGAATAAAACTGCAGGCCAAAAATCATTCCGGCGGAATGGGTCATAAAGTCGAAATAAGGAAAGAAGAGATTGAGCTTCATTAATCATGACATCTATTTTATACTTTTAACTGTAAATCATGAGCAGTTATTTCTGGTTTCAGTACATTTAATCTGCTCAGTGTCAGTGGAACATAGAATTTATTATTTCTTGAAATCTTCTAGACATGACAGCAATAAAATTCCATTCGTTCTTTGAAGTTCGAACAGAAAGCGATTTCAAACAAACAGAAACAAATAAATGATAAGTCACTCAGTTTATAATTATTCGGCTAGTGTATACATTATTCTGTCCCCTCATATCTGGATTAAGAAGTTTAAAAAAAATCACCTGAAAATAAATTTGAACCTTAATCTAGTATTTCACGAACAATAATAATGACAAGACTACTAAAATTTGAGGTTTATTCCGATTTTGAAGTGATTGTTGTTGTAAATAAACACTCCAATAACCGATTTCTTTGAAATAAAGAAATATCACAAACCACCTTAACCAAACCAGAAGTATTCCTTTTCTAGAGTGGATTGTTAGTTTTTTTTTTGTTATAATTTCCTTGAAGTTAGGAATTCAAATATTTGTTCACTCGAACAATAACTCCCAAATCACAAAGTGGCTACCGGAGCATATTCATATATGTTCTAAAGTGATAATATTTGAGGTTAACAACTGCTCTAAGAATAAAGCCATTTCCTACTTAATTCCCCAGGGCTTTGGGTTCCTGGAGAAATTATGGCAAATAAAAACATTTTAATCGATTATAGCATTTTAATCGATGGAGAGTAAAAAAACACAGCATCCCTAGTTGGGTATAAGTTGCGTAGCGCATGTTATGAAGCGTTTCGCATCAGCTGATTGTTACATTGTTAAATAAATATTTGACAGGAAACAGCGGCTCAATTGCTGTGGGAAACAAAAACAATATCAAAGTACACGCTTAAAACACCCTCTCTTCCATTTGTCTTACTGTCCCTTTTTTCCTATACACGGTTGTTTGCGAAAACCCATTAATGGGTAAAAAATCACCCATTTCCAAATAGCATGCCAATCTGTCATAAAATGGGGAAAAATCTGAATCATGCAATGGGTAAAAAATACCCATTAGAGGAAAACTCATTCAATAAAATCGCGTATATTTTTACACATTAATGGGTGAAAAAACAGTTCAAAACCCATGCGTATCCGAAGCATCAGCGCCGCTTGTTTAAGTTTTTAAATATTATAAAAACTAAAATATTATATGAAACTATACACTCTCGGAACAAAGCAAGTAAGACAAATAATATTTTTTGTATATAAGTAATCTAAAGCTACAAAATTATGCTTCCAGATCGTCGATTGTAAAACGTTAACAGTCGTTTTGTGTGCACGGAACAACACCTTGTAAAGAAGTCGAATCCATAATTATACCAGCAAAGGCATGAATAAAAGCAAGTTTAAGTGTTTCATTTTTTATTTTTTGCATTTACTGATTGATTACTATAAATATCATAGGATTACAATCTACCAAACTGCTTCATAATCCATATTCAAAATGGGTAATTTTTTACCCATTTTGCCTTTTTTTTTAAATGGGTGAATAAATACCCATTTTGGCTTTTCTGCAATGGGTGACAAATACCCATTTTGTGGCATTAACTGTTTTTACCCATTAATGCGTAAATCGCGTTTACCCATTGGATGGGGAGAGGCACTTTTAGCGAAAATGGGTGTTTTTTCACCCAATAATGGGTTTTTACAAACGACCGTGTACTTGACGGACAGCCATTTTCCTGTACACGGAGAAACCAAACTACCCAAAATCAAGTGTGATAGTACTCAAAACTAAATACTCTGATAGGACTACTATTTTGAATATAACTTTGTTACCGGTAGGTAGTTTTAACTCAATCTTGAAGTTAAATTGAAAAAGTCCTTTTTACGCACAGCAAGGTATTTTCAGAGTAGTATGTTTTCAGTATACGTGCGAGGCGCCTTTCGCGAAACTATTCAAATCGGAGTGTTGGGCTGTCACTTTGATTTGGCTGAAAAATTTTGATCGCCATTTAATCAACAACAACTCTGGTCTCTCTTCAAATGTCGGATTTAATCAACAACGGTGCGAATTTGTCTAGTGTCCGGTTTAAAAATTAACACGGCCGAGGTGCCTATAAGTGATATGCAGCAATTAAAGAAAATCCTGGACACGGGAAGCTACAAACAAATATTTAAAAGGTAAGTGTAATAATTTCAACGTATTCCATTGCTTTTTCAAATTCTTGTCGCTTTGAAAGGATGGAGAATTAGTGCAAACCCAGTATTTCATCAGGATGACGTTTTTCTTGAGAATTTAATAGCAACGTCCATGGAAATGATAATGGATCTTTCTGAAAAGAATGTACAGAAGTTTCTTTCAGGGCTTTTCTCGATCATTCTTTGAAGTCAACAGCATGCCACATCCCGTAATGCGTTTCTTATCAATCGAAAAGTACTCGTTTCAACACCTGTTGCAACATGAACATTCATTAGATTTGATCAAATTGCCAATGGAATGTATCAGTGAGCCCGAAAATGTACCAATATATCAAATATATTTTGTTTTATATGAATTTAGAGTTTTCTTTTATTGAATTTAGTAAAAGAAAGTTCACTAAAGCATATTTCCGAGTAATATTTTCAGAAAAATAAAACTCAATTTTGGATTATTTTTACTGTAGATTTGCTTTTCACAAAAAGGTAATTTTACTCAGCATTGAATCTTTTCGAAATACTCAAAACTGGATGCTCTGTAAATAACTCAATCAAGACTGGTTTTACTTTGCTGTCAAGATGAGTAAATATGACTTAATTTAGGGTAGTTTGGTTTCTCTGTGTAGCTACCATCTCTAACATCCAAACGTCAAAAGATTCAATGTTTGTAAACAATAAAGGCGCTCGTACTCGTTGTAAGAAACGTCAGACAGGTCTTATTCAAATAAAAAAAGTAACGCCAAAATCTTGGATTTGTTAGAAACCGCGACCAACTGCTTTCCAATTTAAGACTTTTGTGATGAAATTCACGAGATTCGAACCACACGGCCGAAAATTGAACTCAATGTGAGAGTCAAACTTTATTCAGTCGAATAGAAACTACGACTCAGATTAGTAAAAAGGGAAGCCACTCATATACTGTGTAACTCCACTTTTTAAGAAACGTAGGTCGTAGGTCCCATACGACTGAGTAAAGTGGACTCTCACATTGAGCTAGCGGCCATGCAATTCTCTTTTGTTTCCGTAAGGTTAATCATTTTCTTCGACTTAACCTTTCGTCATCCCGCAAAAACGCACCCAAATCGCAGCAATATCCTTGACCACACAGGGTGTTTAAAAACAAGAAACCTAATTGATAGATCCTTCATCATTATAGCGTAGCTGTAGCCCTCGAAATGTAGGAGTAGGGAGATCATTCGCACACTTTTAGTTTTTTTTTTCTTCTCGATTTGGTCCACTTACCAGCGTGTTAGAATTTACGTGTTATCATCAGATTAGACCGCGTGTTTCTTTTCTCGTCATTTTTCGTCTCTGTTTCTCTCTCTTTCTCTCGTTATCTCACTGGACCATATCGTGCTTGGTTTGTATTTTTTTTTTTCTTCCTTTGATTCAGGGTTTTTGGCGAAGAGTTTTGATTCGAACCGAAACATCAAAACTGAGTAAATGTGTTGGGTAAAACCTAAAAATCACTTTAAAAAAATCGTATTTTTTTGGCAAGAGTTTACCGTAAACCGGAATTTTGATTTAACACACAGTGGTTTCAAAAAATGGCAGTTTCGTTTTGTCTCGATTATTGATTTCCTTCTTCCACGCTCGCCTCATTTTTGACGTCTCGAAAAAACAGTAAATATCACAAAAATACGATCTTCTAGTCCTTGGTTTCGAATTTCTTTTTTTTTTATTTTGATTTCCTATCATCTATTCATTTCGATTTATTTTACGTTCTCCATTTAATTTTTGAAAGAAAGAGGTGTTAGAGCCCTATCGTCTACGGTTGTTTCTAAAGTTAACGATTTTTTTCCTTCGCTTTGAGAGATTAATGCCGATTTTGTTTTGAAATGGAAAATTCTTCTTTTGTTTTGGTTGTGAAAAATAAAAACTCCAACTTTTACCGTGCACAATCTTTCTGCCATATCGCAATCCGCTCTCTCGCTCACGCTCATCGCTCTTTGTCTGACTTTGGAAAATATTTCATTTACATTATTACACTAGATATCCCATTCGCTTACGCGCTAAAACTAGTTACACTTTCATTTGAAGTAGGATTTCATCTTGGAGGGGGTCCATTTAACCACTGACTTACATTACACATTGCTCATATTTTTTTAAATTTTTTTATCATTTTTCTTGGATGATTTATTCTTCTGACTTCAATTAATTTACACACTAATCTATGAGAGGAAAAAATAGCTAACCGTTATCCATGTGTGGGTGTGTGCTTGTGTATTGCCTATATTTACACTCTAAGAAGATAAATGCATTCATTACACAGCAAGAATGTTCTTTTGACGTTAATATATATTTTAATTTTTTTTCCTTGATCCTCTATTGTGTTTCGCGACCCAGAGATGTGTTTTGTTTTGTAAATTGGTTTAGTTTCAGCGAGAAAACCGACACGTAGGAAAACGTAGAGTGAATCAAAACCTATTCCCTAGTAATTCAACATCGACTAAATATATTTATATGTATATGTAAGTTGCTTAAATATTTGCTTTATAATAGAGTTCAAGTGTAAGTTAGTGTTTCAATTAGAGTTAGAGTTGGTAAAGTTTGCAAATAGGGAGCAAAAACAATTGGTTTAGGTTTGTTTCTGCTTTGCGAGCAGCACTCTGAACTGGGGTTTTGAACAAATCGAACTAATCAAACGGAAAACAAGAAACTAACTTGATATATTTTATTTAATTTGTACTTGAAGCTTGTTTTGTTTGTTTGTTAGTGGCTTGTCTTGCTTTTGGGTTAAGAAGTATTATTTTTGGGAAAGGTAGTTGACAATGTTGGCCGTGTTCCGATAATTGGTTTAATAAATATTAGCGAATTGCGAACGGAATGGAACCGAAAAACTTTTTTCCTAACGCTGGAGGGACGCTCACTGGAAGTTTATGATTCACGACAAATATAGAACAGTGTTCGTATAGCGATCAAAGTGACTCTATCGTGGGCAACTACAGTTATGGTTGTTAGGGGCGAAGGGTTTATGTATGTGTTTGAGTTACCGCGATGGAAAAAACAACACTTGCTTGTTTTACGATGGCCTTGCGTTGAAAGTTGACCGTCTCTGGTACAACTCACGTTGGTGTAAATCCCTGATTTTGGCAACACTTCCCCGCGCACTGACAACTTTCATTTCAGCTAGGAACGTAGTCGGGGCTTGACCGAGCGTGCTCTTCGGTTCGGTTTACTGAGATGTTTCTGAGGTATTCTGGCTTGATTTGTTTGTATTTGTCTCTCTCTCCTATTTTTTTTTTTTTGTATTTTATAATTGTGAGTTCCCATATGCTCATTCTCTCTTTCCTTCGGTGCGTTTCTCTCTTTCCTCTGTGGCACAGCATTAAATCATCGTCAACAAATTTCGCTAGTCTCTTCTGAGGTAGTACTGGTGTCACCTGTGTCTCAAGTTGTACTTGAGGTTGTTTTATGTTTGTTTTGTAAACGTTTAGAATCACAATCATTGATCATTGACTACTACAGTTTTTGTTTTTGTTTGGAGCCGATCCGAACCGAAGGTTTGCCGCCCGGGCCAGTGTTGCCATGATTTGTGGTTGAGTGTCATTTGTCAAACTTTTCTTCTCCTGATTGCTCTTGGTCGATGGCAGCTGTCACTTAGAGGTTTTATTGAGGTATTGTATCAGTGGGAATCAAACTTGGTGACAAGTACTGTACCCATCTGTTTTTGTCAAGCATGTCATTGCCATTGTAGAAGTAGATTTTTGGTCACCTACTGCTTTGTACATTCCTCTTAACTATCTCACTGCAAGTGTGTGTGTGTTTTTATTTGATTCTATTTACCATTTGAAAAATTCTATTTGGTTGTTTGTACATTTGTATTTTGTTCGCTTCCATTTTCTCTTTTCCTATAAGCAATATGTTTGTGTTTGTTATTAGGGTTAAGAATTTACTAAATCAACCATTGTTTATAGTTTACTCCGCTTGTCAAAAACATCTTCCAAGGTGTCAACAAAGTTATAGAGGGTCGAACAAAAAACTGTGTTTTGTATCGGTGTTTGTGGTTTGGGTTGGAAGAGCTTTATTCCGGGTTCTTTGTGTATTTGTTTGCGTTGACGTTTCTGCTTTCTGTCTGGCTTTTTATTTTTCCTTGGTTGAGATTAAGTTCAAATGTGATGCAACTGAACGTGCTTATCTATTCAAAACTTTTCCGTAAATTTAACTAAAAGCGTAACATTTCTCGAACTAAACTGTACTGTGTGATACGAGGGAAAAACGACTTATCTTATACATCATATCTAAGTGGGACAAAAACGTACATTGATTCTAACCACTGCACCTCAGCACTGACGGTTTGTTCTTTGTGTACAGTTTACATCAAAGTTGGCATAAATTTAAAGGAAAAAACGTGTTGCTATGCTACGATGCTGCTCTGCTTCGGAAAGGGATGCTCTTCCTCGCGGGGACTGCCCATTTGTACGTGTCTTCATCAGATGATCTGAGAATTTTATTTGCTTTAATCTTAAACTTGTGACAGCCTCCTTTGGTTAAGGGAGGGCTCGGCACGATAAAATTTGGTTAAACATAAAAAATAACATAATAACTCGACAGACCGCTCCGGAGGAAGTGCACCGCTTCCAACCATCGAGCTTATACATAGCTTGCTTACGATCTACATCTACATAGGACACTCACATGTATTATTTTTGATTTATTATTAGTAGAAACAAAGATATGTCAACATTGTGTTCTGGGTGTTTTCTGGCTAAAACCTACGCTCTTAAAGTGATTTAATTTTATTTAGATTACTTAACATACGCTTATATGCTCTTTCTGAATGTTCATCTCGCTTTCCTTCTCGTGTGGACCCCTGGTGGTTGCCCCAACCGTCGGTCCATCAATCCATTTTCTAATCCTTGTTTAACAACCAAGACTTAGTGTGTTTTGTGGTAATTATATTTTCAAGTTTCATTTTTTCCCTTATTGCCTTACAAGCTAGCACTAGAAATTTTTAGTTTCCTATATTTCTACTTATACACAAATGCAAAATCGATCCGTCACGCACTCATACCCTCATTCACGCAAAAGTTTGACTCGTTGATTTTAGGTTACTTATGCCTGCTTCCATTGAATTTAATAATTTAAAAAAAAAAATCGACTTCCAATTGCTGCTCGGAAAACCGGAATCTACTGTCTCTGTCTGTGTGTTTTGAGAAAATCGGCAAATCGGGCTGCAGTTGTAAAGATCTTTGCACTGCATAAACACTCTTTCTCCTGTCCATTAAAATTCGATTCGAAAAAGATTTTCGGGATGTATGGAAAAGGGGAAAGGAGGAACTCTTAAAATCTACCATTCAACGCGTGTATATTGTATACGAATTTGATTTCTGTGCAGACAGTCTCTCACGGTCCGAAAAAGACCTTTCAATACGAAACTGCATCAGCTCCAATCGAAATGGCAACCATCCTTTCAGCTGTTGCCATCTTTTCAAACTATTTTTCATCACTCCAACTAGGCGTTGATTAAGAAACGTTTGTTTTGCTTATTTTTGCACTTATCCTACCGTAAAAAGCAAGAAATTAGATTCCTACAAATATAAAACTTTAGCTCCGGTTCGAAGAAAAACGACTACTACACATTTACGAGAAAAAATTATCACCAGTTGTTGTTTACTTTCTTTGCTTTACGCATCATTTTCAATGTTCACTTAACGCTGACTTACAGGCTAGAGTATAGTTTAGGTTGTTTTCGAGGATTCCTAATCGGATTGTTCGAGGGTGTTTGAGGGGGTGGCATGAGGAGTTGGTGGTATGGGAAGGGTATGGTTAAGCCTCGTCTACACTGCGGTTTAAAATTCTATCAATTCAGTTCTTTCTCTCTGCGTATTGAGTGGGTAAATGTTTGACAGATTTGATAAATTTTGTTATGTTTTTGGCATTTTTCCGAGCATTTAGTGACCTTTGGCGAGAGGTGGTGGGTGGATGGAGCGGTAGTGTGAGACGTTTTTTTTTCGATCACATGTCGTGGACTATGGGTTCCGTGGTCCTGGAGACTTTTTGGCAATGAATGAAAAAATCTCGAAGAAGCAAATTCCTAGAATATAAAGAGCAAGAATTTTTAGATTAAAATCCTCGGATTAGGTGTTCATTGTATCACATTGAAGTTGCTATAACTAATTGCTGCTTGGGCTTAAGGCAACTTTAAAGAAATAATTTTACACAATTCAAAAACATCAGTGAACATTTGAGGTTCCAAAGAAGTTTTGAGAACTCCTGAAACAATAGAGATGGCTGAAGGTGTTATGCAGAAAAATGCTCAATGAACTAGTGAACATTAAAAAGTTTTATAAATTTCATAGAAACTTTCATAAATTCAAAGAACATTACATTAGCTCTTCTGGGCTTTCCTCCACCTGAATATTTTTTGTTACACTGTGTATTTAGAAAATGACTTCCAAGAGCTACAAAATGGTTTCGGAAAGATGACAATAGTTCCTCTAGTGCGGAAAAGTATGAATATCACTAGCTGATTGATCTTCCTCTTCTTATTCTTTCTGTATTAAGGAAGCTTTCAGCCTTAAGCTGGCTCATTGCCGAAGGGAGACACCTGCACTCGTCAACACATGTGCCAGAACCAACGGCTTCACTTCCCTTCCGAAGGAAGAAGTGACCAAAGATTGTTTCGCCTTAGAAACATCCCGCATAACGAAAAACTATACAGTTTTGGCTATACAGTCAAAACTATAATTCGAATGATTGATGCATTATCAAATTTTATGTTATTGTTATCAAATAATTTAATCTCGTAGTCACCATATAAGCTCTACATTAACACATATTGTTAATGTATGCCATATTGTCATTGAAAGGTTTTTTACTGTCTGTACTCGGTCTGGATTATATACCAACTTGTTGGCATAGAGTGCAGCCAAAATTTTGATCGTGAAAATTTTTTATTTTTTTTACCGCAACTGAACTCAACCGCCTATTCACATTGTTATTTGGCCTTTTTCTCATCAGACATATTGTTAAAACTATATAGGAGATTGTTAGTTTATAGTTGTCAACTATAAGGGTAAGCGTCGTAACAATAACGGAAACGTTCGTCAACAATTAGGGAAATGGTCCAGGAATGGTTTGTGTTTATGCGGGATCTCACCGAACTCGCCTGAGATTGAACCCAGACCCACTGGGATACCAAATAGCAGTTACGGTTACCACAACACCGCCGACGCCGGCCTTATCTGATCTTCAGTAGAGGATACTCACGAATAAGGTAAAAACTATTCCCCTTAAGTAGGTATTAAGGAGTGCATCAAAACGATTACAGTATTTTACTCCATCTACAAACAACGTAATATCGCTTTGAAATCCGAACAATTTCCTACAATCCCAGCATTTTTGAGAATTGCGAAAAGATGTTAAGAGACATCAGAAAACTTAAGAAATGATTACGGAAAACCTCTTTTAAAAACTGCAAAAAGTTGTGCGTGTTCTCAGAAATTCTGTTTAGCTCAGAGTTCTTTGTGTTGGAAATTCCAGGAAGATTTGGGACATCCAAATATGTTTTCAGAAATTAGAAGGAATAAAAGAATAAAATGATATCGCGTTTAGGCTTCGATTCACTTCGAGAAATTTTAGTACAGTTCTCAAAAATGCGAGGGAGTTTTAAATGCTTGGATAGTGAGGCAATGCAAATTCAGATAAATGTGAGGATTTATAGCTGTTAAATTTTTCCTAGTCAATAGTCTTTGATCGTTCATCATAACTATATTTCAGAAACTAGGCAGCAAATAATCCACACATAATGAATATTCGTCAACAAACAACGTCACCATGAAGTTGATTATAATCATGTTCTACGATTCTTGAGATTTTTTTTATGGTCCACAAGTGTGAAAGGAAGCCAGAAACCGAAGAACAGTTTGTGCACTTTTTGAAGTTTGAGAATGTTGTGAAAGGCCATGAATGTCTGTTATGTTTGAAACAGTGTTCTGAATTTCAAAGTATTCCTATTATTTACTTAAGATAACTAAAGACTTTTTCAAACCTCTTCAATGGGAGGAGAAAAAAATCACACAGAAATTCTAGAGGATACAATTATAAACTGCGTTTAACCTTCAGATAACTTTTTTTGAACTTATGTGAAGCTCTAGAAACTGCTGAGTTTCGAGTATTACAGGAAGGTTATATAAATCAAGTTTTATGAACTCACAAAAGATGGCGGTTCCGTATCTGGCTGACCATTTAGAAGACTAACCTTCAAGACTACACCCAAAACTTGAAAAGGTGGCAAAAAATGCGCCACGCCAATATTGCAATTTTTGCAATGATTTCTTGATGAAAGCGCAAGATACGTAGAACACAGTTTTGCCCATCTTGAAGCGTTTTGTAAAATAAACGAAGCCATGCAAGCGTGTGCAAGCGACTGGCTGCACAAAGATTGCTCGAAAACTTGATTCATATTTTTCTCATATGAGCCATCATCGGACTTCAATTTCACACTCATCAACTGATACACTTCACCAGCTCGCGCACATATTGTTTTTTTTTTTCGAAGCAAATTGAAGCGTTGCATTTTTGCCTACAGCCAATGTTACATTTTTTTTCCATGTCACGATCCATGAAACAAAATCATGCGAAATCGCAATACAATCTGGCTCTTTTTAAATTTTGTGTGTATCTGTATTACGAGTGATTTCCATGAAAAATATTATGGAAGGTCATGGAAGTTCTGCTACTTCAAGAATCTCAAAGCACTGTTTTTTTTTTATTTATTATGGTAGTTTTCAGTCTCCTGAACTGGCTCATCACCTAGATCTCAACGTAGCTTAGATAGATTTAAGAAGCGTTTTTGAATTTAAAAACGTTGCATATGCACGGAAAAAGTAGAA
The DNA here is from genome assembly GCA_024533555.2 of Aedes koreicus. Classification (NCBI taxonomy): domain Eukaryota; kingdom Metazoa; phylum Arthropoda; class Insecta; order Diptera; family Culicidae; genus Aedes; species Aedes koreicus. Next base: position 143,531 of record JAHHFK020003391.1, read on the forward strand.
CGTGCATCGCAAAGTTCTGAGACGAGCATATGTATTTTGAATATCACAGACAGTGCCGGTAAAAATCAATTCATCTGCACTCAAATGAGCTGAAAATGAAGACAACCTTAACGGACAGACCAACTGTCTTCGTGAATTTGTATTTTGACAGTATTCTCTTGACCGGAGCAACCGCTGAGTTTCGAAGTTTTTTTTTTTGGTTTTGTTCATTCGTCAATGGATGTTAACTATCGCCTGTGCTGTTGTCATTATCAATGTTCAATTTCACCTAGGTGGGGATGATTTTGAGTATCAAATGAAGAAACAATATTTGATTTTTTTTTTTTATGTAGAACATGGTGTATAATTTTTAAGGCTCAGATCGATACACACTACCAAAATGTCATGTAAATTTCTGTCCTCTGAGACCGACACATGCAAGCGTCCTTTAGCACATAAGAATGAGTTTAAAGAGAGAAGAAAACAAATTCAATCAAACACATCTTTCGTTGTATTGCGTATGTGTCAGTTTCATAAGCCATAATTTTACACGAAATCTTCGTTTACGTTCCCCGACTTTTTACAAACATGAATTACGTCTTGTGTAAAATTCATAATTTCTAAGTGTGTAGGTTAGAATTACTACAAGTTGTAATTATGATAGTAGAGGGCAGTAAGACTCTGTGATTGAGACTATTTGAAATAATCATTTTGATTGAATTTGAAATGACTTTTTGATGTTTGATGATCACTTGCGATTTTAACAGAGCAGGGCTGGAAACTCAAACTCTGTTGAGTAATAAGAAATTGAGTAGTCATAGAAGCATAATGAAATGATTTGACCATCGCCCTTGATTTTGACATTTGAGATTTTCAATACAAGTACAATTTATCTACGCTGACTCGAAATGCTTTTCATGGCGTATGATAGTAAGTGATAAAGACAGACACTGATCACATAAAACGAAGACATTGGAAAAGGTTGTAAAAGCTTCGAGAATTAGTAAAAACATTATGTGAAATTTGGTGAGCTACCGAAAAGTGGAATATTAGAGGTATTAATTCTGTAAACGTCAGAGAACGTATAACATCGCTTTGCAGGTTCAATCGTTTCTTTGGCACATTCTTCAAGCCTGAATCAAAATCTACAGAAACTTCATTAAATCAAATAATGGCTACGTATGATAATATAAGATGTGGCAAAACATTTCAAAGAAACTTTGTGTACTTTTTTAGTGCGTTTTTTTTTGGAAAAATTACAGAAAAATTCGATTCGTTTAAACCAGGGGGTAATCATTGAGGATTTCACTGTAGCTAACATGGATTTCAGTATCAATGTGATGAATATATGGTTAGGCTGAATGCATCAACCCGTTCTCTCTAACATTCAACACTTTCATATGTGCGCATCGTCACGTCATTATAGGATACGAAGCGAGTGTGAAAGAGATAGTAGATTTGTTCTGTCATGCCTGTCGTGCCTTGGCATTGATCGATTTGTTTTATTTGGTTCATTTGAAGATTTTTAAAATGGGCCTAACTGACAAACGTAAACAGAGGCTTCTACCGTAAATTTCTCTTAATACAAAATCTACTTATGTTAGCTTTAAAACTAACGAATAGAAGGACTCTTGTTCTTAGAAATGGCTGTGGTAGATTAATGAAGCATGTTTCCAAGGTCGACAAATCCAAGGAAGATGCAATTGTGTACCAAATGAAAAATCTCTGATTAAAACAGCTCAAGTAACACACTGGTGGCAAATTGGTTGAAATAACTGCTATGCAACTAAATTTATTCATAAAAAGGTTGATGCAACAAATTATTTCAGAAGTGTGCTGCTTGGGAAAAAGCATGTGAACGCAAAAGTATCGTATTTTTGTTTTCAAATTAAGTACTGCTCAACTTAATCCTGAAAAAAAAGTTGACACAACTTATTAGTTCTGTTGGTGCACATTACCACTTGAAGTAGCTTTAAAGCGTTGAGAGTTAGAGCAGAACTAAAGCTGATAATAAGATTATCAAGCTAAATCAGCATGTTTTTGTGTGCATTGGCTCTTATTCTGCTTAGAATATCTCAGTGAGTGAATACAATTTTCACAAATTTTAAAAACGTAATTAGACTAAGTGAGATACATCTCAAAGCTCTAAGCAATTTTATTGTGAACTGTTTGCACTTGTCGCACAGGCATATGCCGACGAATTTTGTTGTAAAAGTTAATGCCAAATTATATTCATAATTTTCCAGCAATAATTTAAAATTTCCAAGTGTCTATTTGAAACGGCTCAGTGTCCAATAATGGACGCCACAAATTTAGCCCCCAACTCACGTTTTCAAAGCCACGAAGCTCAATAAATATAAGACCGGCGGCACTGGTGGTATAGTGGTAAGCGTAGTTGCCTTTAACCCCAGTTGGTCTGGTATCAATTTCAGTCGGCGCTGTTGGGATTTTCTGAGACGAAAAATCTTTGATCACGTCTTCCTTTGGTAAAGCCGTTGGTACGGGCCAATGTTTTCAATATGTGGTGTCCAGGTCGACTCACTGGCGTGCCGAACCAACTTCACAGCCAAACAACAAAAACAACATAAATATTGGACCATTGTTTCAACGATTATTTATTGAGGCTTTCTGAATTGTAGTAAAGCAAAAATGAGAAGATCACAGCTGAATTTCGCTGTCTTACAGAAAGATTCTACAATTGTGAGTTGTTAATTTGTCACATAGAATTCTGACTCAAGATTCCCTAGATTCCAAGTTCAAAGCATAATCAAGTAATCAGGAAAACGTTGGAATTTTCAACCAATTTTTTAATGAGAACATACATGAAAATTTCTAAAAGTATTAAATTTAAAAGGATGTTTTGGGTCTTTCGACTCCCGGAATATATTTCAACCAAGATCGTTGATTTTTAAGTAAGAAAATCATATAACATCAATCGCTGCATCTTGTTACCACGACAGATTATTTAGTCTCCACCATCATCCGTCCACCCATCGTCCTCGCCCAAGCTCATAATTTAGATAAACCTATCAATTTTCCTTAACAAATGTGCAATTCCAAAGGTGTCGGTATCTCTAAACGTTTATGTAAATATCCGCTTTTGTGCAAATCTCTGCAATCTTTTTCCTTGCTTATTGTTTCCTTTCGAAACCGAAATGTAAAAAGTTCGTCCAAAATTTTTTCGCGCGCTTTAATCAATTCGAAAGTAAAAATTCGCTTATTTTCTGAGAAAACTGTATTCGCGCTCTACAGCCTCCTTCGACAACGGAAAACAATTTCCTTAAAAAAAAGCACGTACGAAAAATAGATTTCCTCTTTTTTTTTAGCTTTTCGCTCTTCCGAAAATATTTTAGTCCTAACCTCCTAAAATGTGAAAACGGAAAACACCGAGTTTTTTAAACTCAGAATATGAATCATCCACATACCAGTCGCCAGTCAATTATTTGAATATTTATACACCTTAAATTTCCACGGTTTGAATCACATATCGCTTGTTTTTTTTTGTGCCTTAAACGCTATAAATTTTTCTCGCTTTCTCGCTCTTTTTCTGTGCTGTTTTGGGTCCTTAACCTCGAGTAATTAATAAAATAAAACAAAGAAAGACTCGAATGAGATGACCAAAACTATCGGAAACACTCCGCGCATCACATTCATCATTCCCGGAATTCGCGTTCACTCGCTCGCAAATATTGTTCGACCATCAACCGCACTCATAAATATTGCTTGCTAATCGTTCACTTTTGCATCTGGGCCTATATGTACAGGTTTTTGAGTTTGCTTGCTTGTCCACTTGTCGTGTCTATATAAACTTCTAAATGGTTATCCTTCTGTATATATTTATCTTAAATCTAGAAGAAATACCTGATTTCATTCTTGTAGTTTGACGCTCCCCCGGTAGGGAGAAAAGAAAACATCCACTTCCTTTCCCTAGAGTTGTTTGTTTTGTTTTTCTTTCTCTTTGCTTCATTTATTCATAGGTCAATAACGGGAAATAACTGATTGTAATGCATTTGTCAATACGCAATTCCTAACCTCAAAAATGCTTGGCTTCCGAGGTTCGTATATAAGCTAAAACACGATTACACGCGAAAGAACCGAACGTTATTTTTTGTTTTGTTTGATGTTTAGCTTCTTGCATTTACTTAGACTTAAAGCAATGAGATACAACTCGCTTGTCACAATCTTTACACGATTAAGATTTGATTTAGATAATATTAAATGTGATAATGGACTTTTCTTTGTTTTGCTTTAGTTTACTCCGTCGAAAGCGAAACGAGAAAAAAAAACATCTACACAACATGATTCAATAATATTCAAAACTGAAAACACTTTCCTTTCTATAATGCATTCTGGCATCATACGTAAACGAGTAACCGAAAAATATATATCCATAAAAAAACATCAAAAAATAATAAATTCCAAACTAAACACCGTCCGACAAAAATAATAATAATAGTAATAATAATAATAAAAACGCAATCGAACTAAATAACAGATTTGTAAAATTGCTCTAATTGTTGATATTGAGATAACTGAGAAAGTCGTCCGAGAACAGCTGCATGGTCGACGGAGTGGCAGCGACGGAGTTGTTGGGACCGTTGCCTCCAGCCTCTAGAGGAGTGGTGGTAAGGCCACCGAGTCCTCCGTAGCTGGCACACGCTCCGCCACCACCGGCACCGACCGTACCAGCCAGCCGGAGTGATTTCAAAACATTCCCCGAGGACTGTGACGCCGACGACGCCGACGACGACGACGATCCCGGTGGAGCCCACAGGGAATTCAACTTGCTGCTGTTATTACTACTACTGCTGTTGTTACCACAAGTACCGGCAGCTTGAGCCCCGGAGCCTATTTCCGTGGGTCGTAGCAGCTGAGAATTTGAACCCCACACATTACCACGCTCAGGGTTTGGAATCATCCAAATTGAGCCGAGCGTTTCCGGATTTGCTTTCATACCTGAATTCTCCCAAATATTGGCGGAAAAGTTCGAGGATAGGGTTTGGGAGGAGATCAAGGGCGGACTGACTGCTGCCGCGGCCCATATGGAGCCGGAAGAAGTACCGGAGGAATCTTTGCTAGTTGCGTACATACTGTTATTGTTAGTAGAGGTTGATGGTTCTGTTACGGGTGCCGCTGATGACTTGATTGCCCCTGGTGATGGGCTCGGGGGTGGTACACCCCAGAGCGACTTGTTGCCCCAGATGATATTTGACGCTTGCTTTTGCTGTGGTTGTGTGTTGTTGGCTGTGGCCCGGCCACTGCCGACGTTGGAGTCCCCGGTGAATGAAGCTGAAAAACCCGAATCGAAGCTACTGTTGCTCATCGCACTGCTGGTACTGCTCAGATTGCGCAGCTCTTGGATGAACGAGTTCATCGCTGCCATGGAATCCGATGCCGTTGACGGAGAACAGGTGCTATTGCTTCGACTGGTCGAGGACGAGGAGGTGGCAAACTGAGGATCTACCACCTTGGGGGACTCCAACGGGGCCTCATGTTATGGCCACTGCTGGAACAGCTGCATCGGCTGTTTGGTGTAGCAGTAGGCCAACGGCTTGACGAAGTGGGTGTCCTGGGCGTGACAGTACGGACACGACACACTGTGGCTGTAGTCGCTGAAGAAGTTTAGCCGCTGGTGCGGGTGCAGCAGCAGCTTGAAACAGTTGTTGCACTGTGGAAAAAAAACAAACGGGAGGATTAGCGATCGGTTGGTGTTAATTCAATTTCGGTGAGAGGTTTTACCTTCAATCGTTCAGTGCAGCATGGCATCGCAGCGAAGATGTCGTAGGAGTACATGGTTCCCAGAACCAAGGATGAACCGTCCCACTTCTGGGCGCAGAATCTGGAAGAGGATGGAAATGTGGGTTAGAATTTGGCTTTATGAGTGGATGTGATCTAAGGTTTTGAGTGGCATCGTAAGATAGTTAGAAGAACCCTCGAACGTCCTATGTCAATAAAGGGAAATTAGACATTCGATGAATACTATAAGAAAAATTAGAGTCAATAAAAACTATTAATATTTCTAAAATATGACCTATCAATCCTAACATGAACAATAACTCCGCAACATTTTAAACCTCTCAAGTCTGATTACTTCCTAAAAATGATTTCGACTTCGTTTAGAAGATTGGAAAAGTTGATTCCAGCAAGGATGGTTCCAATCGTATCATAAATCATTCGTTGCACGCTCTTCTTTGATTCAATAGACGCACACAATGAGAAGTTCTGCTTCACCTCTCAAACCGAAAACTGATGGGCCAAGGTAAACATTGAATGAACGTAGCAATGAACTTCGTCGCCTGTCAACTGTATGCGTGTTCATCACTGCTTGCTTGTACACTTTATTGATTCGTTCGTTGGCTTCTGTTGATGATTCATTTTCGTTTCCTGATTCGATTGAGTGCTAGTGCTCGAAGCTTCCGATCGGATCACTTGGTGATTGTGTGGTACCGCGTTCAAAGCAAAAATGAATCGGAAGCCGAAAAGCACAGTGTAGCCAGTAAATACAGCAGGAAAAACAGAAAATATGTGGCAACTAAACGCCAAGTGTTAATATAAAGTGACATGTGTTCCATTAGGCCAGTATTTTCTGTTTTTGGTAGATACTGATGATGGCACAGCTTACTTAGTTGGTAATGGTACGGCATTACCAACCCGGATGCAGTGGATTCCCCTTCTGGTACAGACGATTTTTTACATGCCACAAAACAAAAATGTATGCATTCTTGTTGAAACAGAAAACAAGCGGATGTTTGTTATACGAACGATAATCGACGATATGGATATTAAACCCTCTTCCATTGAAATCTCGATAACGATTTTTCTTGAATGTTATGTGATATAAAATTCATAAGGTGTGCATAACACATTGTGTCAATAGTCCTGAAAAACATTGTCACGACCTATGGGATACGTGTGACAGGAAAATAAAAAAAAACTTGTTGAGTAGGCTGGTTTTTCCCAGACGGTACATACTTAACAAAACTTCCAACACTGTCATTCGAATTAAAAGACTATGAATGATTCTGTTCAAATGAATGCTATCATCTCTCTTCTCCGAACATTATCATCTGGCGATAGTACTGGGTCGTATTTCCATAGCCACTCAATCAACGAAGAGTGAATCACAAGTAGGCAGAGTTGTTGTCCATTCGACTTGCATGGTGGAATGAAGTAATCTACAAAACATCTAATCTTGTTCACTCACTGAGTTCCTGCGTATGATGCCTTTACCAATACATTTATCGATGTGGTTGTTTCAAGCTTGGATAACAATAAAAAAATTTTGCCGATTTTTTCGGCAGTCACCAACACTGGATTCCAGGGTTATGGCTACTTCTTCTGTAGGTTTTGCTCTATCTTTTCTGAAGCAAGAATAATGTTTATTTCTTTTTCAATTGCTTCAGAATAAGGGGAAAAAATTTTTTTTTTTTTTTTTTTTGAGGATTATTTTTGGGGGGGGGGTTTAAAAAAAAAAACATAAAAATTACATTTTTTTTGTTCAACAAAAAAATGTAGGGAAAAGAAAAAAAAAAATAAAAAAAGTAGGGTGGGGGCTCTTTGGGGGGGGGAGGGCAAAACCTACTGGAGGTGGCTGGGTTCGATTCCCGGTCTGGTCTAGGAATTTTTCGTTAAGGAAAATTTCTCGATTCCCTGGGCATAGCGTATGATTGTACTTGCCACACAATCATACTAATGCAAAAATGGCACTTGGCATCGAAAGCTCTCAATTAATAACTGTGGAAGTGCATTTAGAACACTAAGTTGAGAGCAAGCAATAAGCTAATTGTGAAAGCAATAAGCTAATTGTGAAAGCAATAAGCTTGAAATGCTAAAAAAAAAACTCGATTTAAAGTAAATCTGGACGCACGGTTTAATACACCACCTGGTGGTTCGAACAAAAAACTTTTGACAGGCATTTGTTGATGTGTCATTGACGAAGCAATTGGTGAACAGTTTTCTCGATTGATCGACGCATCTCGAAATTACGGATCATGGAACTTGAGAAAAGAAAATTAATTGTGCACAAACATCTAGAGAATCTTTCGTGGTCTGCCTCAAAAATAGCAAAAGTGTTAAAATTCCCAAAGTCAACGATGTGTCTTGTAAGCAAACGTTACAAGGATACTCGGAGTGTGGATAGAGCACAGCGCATCTATCATAAAAGTGGCAGCTGAGGAGAAAGGTGTTGAGATACGTGAATTTGGCAAAGTAATACGATTCCAACTTTTCCACCGTGCGTCCTTTCAAGAAAAGGATATAAGTCTTTTTGTGCCAGTAAACATCCGAATCGCACCCTGAAACAAAATTTAGTGGCCAAAAAGCGAGCACGATTACTATACAAACGAGTTTTTGACGAAATTTAATCGCTGTATTTTAATGGATGACGAAACATATGTCAAAATGGATTATAAACAAATCCCCGGACGAAAATTTTACCTGGCTACTGGTCGTGGGGATGTCCCTTCCAGGTATAAATTTGTTTTGGCTGATAAATTTGCTCGGAAACTAATGATTTGGCAAGGAATCTGCAGTTGTGGCCTTAAAACCAAAGTTTTCATCACATCTCACACAATAACGTCGAAGGTTTACATTAAAGAGTGTCTGAAAAGTGGATTTTACGCTTCATTTGGCAGCACAAGACCAACGTTATGTTTTGGCCGGAACTAGCCAGCTGCCACTACTCTAAGGAGGTACTAGAATGGTATGCTGCAAACAATGTTAATTTCGTCGCCAAAGAGATTAATCTTCCGAATCGCCCTGAGTTCAGACCGATCGAAAAATATTGAGCAATTGTCAGATGAAAACTTCGAGGATGCGGTAAAAAAGTGACAAATGCAAATGCGTTTAAGTGGAATAAGTTCGCCGGTACAGTGTCACCAGCGACTGTGCAGATCATGATGGCATCGATCACAAGTAAAGTGCGACAGTTCGTTCGAAACGGTGAAATGTAATAACTTGTTGTATGTCGTTTGAAAGCTAAATAAAAACCCTTTTGTTTGACATTTTGATCAACCGTGTATGTTGTTTAATTCTTGAGTTATGATCGCTTGAATGCGTCCAAATTTACTTTTGATCGGGCTTTAAGGCTACGATGTAAAGGGTGTCCACGATGAAATTGCCACGCTATGAAATTGCTCTAACTTTTTAACCGTTGGGTAGAATTTAATGAAAATTTGGGTGGATTTAGTTCATAGTGCATTATTTACATCCTGCAAGTTTTAAAGTCCTGTGATCAAAACTCGCGGAAATGGAGTCGAAAGAACAGCTCTTGCGTGATAAAATCTTGCGCATTCATCACGAGAACAAGGATCTCTCGTATCGTTCCATCGCTAAAACGTTGGGAATCGCGAATTCCACGGTGTCGCGAGTGATTAAGCGGTTCGAGGAACGGTTGACCACCGATCGGAAGCCCAGAAGTGAAGGAAAAAGTATTCCGTACAACACCAAAAATCACAACCGCGTAGTTGGGGCCTTTAACCGAAATCCGAACGCCTCCGTTCGGGATGTGGCTAAGAAGCTGCACCTAAGCCGAAGTTTTGTCCAGAAGGCCAAAACTAAGGCTGGGCTTCGAACGTTCAAGGTACACAAGGCCCCTAATCGCGACGAGAAGCAGAACAAGTCCGCCAAAACCCGTGCCAGGAAGTTGTACCTCAACATGCTGACGAAAGTTGAATGCTGCATCATGGACGACGAAACATATGTGAAGGCCGACTTCAAACAGATCCCCGGCAACCTGTTTTTCACGGCCAAGGATAAGTTCAGCGTTCCAGAGCATGTCCGCACTCAGAAGATGTCCAAATTTGTGAAGAAATTCCTGGTTTGGCAAGCCATCTGCACGTGCGGGAAGCGGAGTGCACCTTTCGTGACCCAGGACACGATGAACGGACAGGTGTACATAAAAGAGTGCCTCCAGAAGCGGCTGCTTCCTCTCCTGAAGGCCCACAACGTCCCAACAATCTTCTGGCCGGATTTGGCCTCATGCCACTACTCCAAGCACGTGCTGAAGTGGTATGCGGACAATAAGGTCAATTTCGTGCCGAAAATTTTCAACCCTACCAACACTCCGGAGCTCCGCCCCATCGAGAAGTACTGGGCGATTATGAAGCAGCACCTTCTTAAACGACCTAAGGTAGTGAAGACAGTCGAGGAACTGAAGAAAGTATGGGTTTACATGCAAAAAACGGTTGATTCACAGGTTATGCAGAATCTTATAGCCGGGGTTAAGGCCAAGGTGCGGGCATTTGCGTATGGACTGTAAATAAAATACGAGTAAAATGGTAAAATGAAGTTTAATAGTTATTTCTCAATCCCTGAAAATTTGATGGCAATCGGATGAAAACTCGAATTTTGCGAATCAATTTTGTGTGTGGCAATTTCATCGTGGACACCCTTTATCTTCAACTTAAGAACGTGCCTCTGCTGAAACGACCGTGATTGAATTTCATCAGAAAGCTACCCCGTAAACATTTCAAACAAAAACACCAAACAAATCTAACAAGTGTCCTGGCCAGAGGATTCATTCAGCCAGGCTGATGACCCTTAGCGTCATCATCGCCGTTGTTGCCAGAGAACCTAGACACTGAACCAGCTTGCCGGCTACCACCGAAAAAAAAACGGCAGTCATCAATCATAACCTCACTCACTCTCTCTCACACACACAAACAGTTTTCTCCTCTTCGGTAAGTTACTCTGGGGCCATAATTATGGCAATTATGATCAGTAGCAACCGACTAAACTCCGTCCATTACTGGAAGCAAGTTCGCCAGTTCGAATGAATATTCAAATTTGGATATCCCAAGGATTTTTTTTTCTTCCTTCAACTTCAACAACAAATTGACCGAAACAAGCGAGAGTGTATATTTTCCATGAAATTTAATTAGAATGATAATCTGGTCCCCGTGGGCAAAAACCTCCGGTAAACTGAAGAACTGGGATGGGAGAAGGTGGAAGGTACCAAATTAATGACCACTCGGAACAGCTGTTTTTTTTTTTTTGGAAATCTAAATCACAATAATAATAATTACCTGCATCGTACTACTCGGCTCTGCTCGACGCCATCCAGACACGACATGCAAACCGACGTCAGATATTGGACACGATTCTCGTATTTCACCTGCGAATGGAAGGAGGTATGAAAGAAGAACATGGTTAGGTCGGTATCGTTATTAAATCATGATTCATGAGCGATTTTACGAGCGTTTGATTTTTTCTGTCCTGCACACTCCCACGAGAGCACTACGCCGATGATGCCGACGATGAGGTGGCGCTGTGGTGCTGCCAATTTGCATAACCGCCACGAAGCGCGTCGCCAAGTCTCATTACACTGCTAATTTAAGTTTTGAGGTTAGGTTGTGCTCTTTGCGGATTTGATCTCTCTTTTAGAAAAGCTACCAGCTAACGATATCATTAATTATACGTCGCTAACTTTGTCTTGTGGGCTGAGCGGAACGGGCGACGCCCGCAAAGTAGCGTCATTAGAGAAATATTTTATTCGACCGTAATTTCACCCAAATTCGATACAGTTGCTTGCAATAAAACCCAACACCGACGCGATATAATCGCTTTCAGACGCTTTTCTCTTCCTTTCTCACAGCTACACGTCCGGTTTCACTTCATTTCCGCTACCCTTTCTGTATCCAATGGAACACAAGGACACCCCGAAGAGGCCAGACGACATGCATAGCACACACACAAAAGGCCTTTCTGTGTCTGTACGGGTCCTTTATGGACACAGCCGTCGGACGTCGTCTGGCTCGGAATCTAGGTCAATGGTGGCTGCCGGGCGTTAAATTTAAACGTTACTACCTACCTACTCCAGCGACTATGGTGGCAGGCAGACTATGACGTTGATAATCACACACAAAGTTCAATGTGCCCCTGAAAGTAGGCTCGCCGCCATGTTCCCATCCATGGTTGGGCTCACTCGGTCCCGCATGAATGACGGAACTCGGGTGAAAGCAATCAAACGAGAATCAATATTTGTAATGGCTGATGAGCTGGAAAAGGATATGCGCCAAAGGAAGCAGGAATCGCACTGGGGATGGTGGGAAACAGGCGCCCGCCAATGCAAACCGAAAGTGAAAATGTTTTTTTTTTCGTGGATGAAGCAGACACGTTGTCTGACAGCTGATTGCCACCACCGACAGAGCCTGCCGCGGTCAGACAAAAGAGAGGTAACGGCGAAAAAGAAAAAAAAAAATAGCGATGATGGATGGAGCGAATGAATTGCATACATTCGGGGTAAGCGAGATGCAGCGAGTACAGTGGGCGACAAAATTTAGATCTTGTTTGGTTGGAGTTTAAGCAGGCGGTTTTGATAGAAACTGAATGAGCGGTTAACCTATAGTAATGAGTATAGATATTCCTCGACCAAAATGGTATTCCAATCGGTTCGGCAAATGCTGTTTTTAGCTGGCTGTAGTCACACGCGTTGAAATCAAATATAAAATTGTCAAAATTATCATCTATCGTAACAAAATTATTGTCGGTCACGTCAAACAATAAAACAAAAGGCGTCGGTCACGTCAAACAATAAAACAAATAAACAAAAGGAGTAATAAAATTGACAAACAAAATATGAGGGTTAAAATGTGTGTTAAAGCACGGGTAGAAAACAAGACGTGAAATATTCATTGTCCACGTGGAATATCTTGTTTTTCGTATCAGTATTACTGTGATCCATATGGGACTTCCATATAGTTTTGTTGAGAAACATTAACCTCTATGGCCTCTATGGTTGAGAAACATTAACCAAACTAGCCATGATCTTGATAATACGGAATGGTCGAAAACCAAAAGATCGAATGACGAAGCGTCGAAGGACAAAAGGTCAAAAGGACAAATGGTCGAAAGAACAAAAGGTCGAAAGGACCAAAGGTCGAAGGTACAAAAGGTCAAGCGGACAAAGATCGAAAGACTGTTAGTAAGACAAAGATCGAATAAACAAAAGTTTGAAAGATCAAATCGTCGAATCATGAGAAGGGGGACAAAAGGTCAAAAGGACAAAATGCTGAATGGTTTCAGAAACTGTGCAGGTTGGCTCCAGTTTTTGGTACGCACAAAATAACCAGCATTTTGTCGAAATGTTTTGGAACTTACATCACTATTAAAATATTATAAAGAAGATGCCAAACAAAGAAGTATTTTTCCTTTTATAGTATCCATAAAAAAAAGAATTTCTAGATGATTAAGATAGAAATATATTGATGAAATAATTGCTTTTGTTCATCAAAGTGCTGGTGAGTTTTCATTAACTTTGATTGCGGTTCTTTCAACCAATCACCATGAAATTACATGACATGATATTGAAGATCATATTTTAACCATCCTTGGGTGTTAACATCTTGTGACGAATAAGGTGTTGCGGGTCATATTGACCCGGATTTCAAACTCACATTGTGGAAAGTTTATATGACCAAATTTTAAAATCTCTGCAGTCAAAATGCGTGTTGGAGTCCCAATTTATTGTTTCTGGTGAGTACTGCTCTTTTTGACCCAATTTGATACAAATTTTCATCGGAACCTGCTTTTCGATGGCTCAAACTTCATGATTTTTCCTCAATAGTCTTTTTCTAGCCTTGAAATGGACCAACGACCATTTTGGCTATGCCGGGAAAATCTAGATACCGCGGGGGAACCCTTTAGGGAAAGACAAATGCTGATTTTTGCCGGAACATGCTTTTGGACGGCTTAAGATTCATGATTCTTAATGAGTAGTATACTTCTAGCCTTTAAATGAACTATTTAGGTAGATTCAAATACGGATTATCGCCAAAACATGCCTTTTGGCGTTTCAAACTTCAAGATTTTTCAATAGTAGTCTACTTCTAGCCTTTAAATGGACCAATTACTAAAAGGAACGGAAATCGAAAGGAACAGAATAAAACTTCACGTCACTTGATCAAGAGCCAATTAAGGTAGATGCCGCTTCAGTCGCCTTTGTTTACATACAAACAAGGATTGGGCGATCTTGGAACGATCTTTGTTTGTTGTCGATTTTCGATTTATAAATCGATCCTATGACCCTAAGAAAAAAACGGAAAGACCATCTTTTTGATCGTCAGAAAGTGAATCGTAATTTAAACGTCAATTAAATATGCTAAAATGATGAATATAATCCAAAAAGGGGCAAATGGAAGGAAGAATGGTAAGTTTTGCAAAAATATAGTAGGAAACAAATATAGTGTAAGGTGAGGCTGAAGGTGTCAAGCTTTATTTGAACCGTAGAAGTGGCTAAAACCTGGCCACGTTAAATTTCGGACACTTTTCTTTCAGTCTAATTATTTCAAAATCTAATTATTTCACGGATCGCTGACACGTTTCACTTTTATGACAGCTGAAACTCTCCACTTTATTTCGTGGTACAACATGTTTACATTCTTGTTACATTCAGTAAAATGGCGTCGAATCAAGTGGAAGTGCGCTAACGCATTTTGTACGAACTGCAGCAAAATCCGAATTTATTGGTACGCGATCTTGCCAATAAACCAAAACTACCGAAAAGTACCGTGTTTTGTGTTTGCAAATCATTTGACCAGCGGTTGACTGTGGATCGGAAGGTTGGAAGTGGAACAAATCGAAAAGTATGCTCCCCACAAGTGGACAAGAAAGTGGTAGCCATTATTGAGAAAAACTAACCAATTTTTTGCAAACATTTTCGTGTATCATCACGACAAAACAAACGTACTCGAAGACCTTAAACAGCCTCCGGGTCTGGCATTTTATACCGCAATGCAAAGGAACGCCGTTGCCGAGCATTTCCGGACAAAGGTGTCCAAATTCCCGAAGTAGAATTTAATTTGGCAGGCCATATGCAGTTATGGTCGAAAATCTTAAAGTTTCGTCTCTACCGGCACTATCATTAAGGATGTGTTCGAGAAAGAACATCTGCAAAAGCGGTTGCTACCGTTTATCAGAAGCCACGACTCTTCAGCTCTGTTTTGGCTTGATTTGGCCTCTTGTCACTATGTGAATGGTATAAGACACAAGAGGCCAAATACGTTCCAAATACAGCCAATCTACCAAACTATCCAGAACTTCACCCAATAGTAAAGTACTTGGCTCTAGTTAAGCGGAAACTCTTCGAAACTAAGAAGAAAGCGAATGATACCGATAATTTCTAGAGAAGATGGAGAATCGTCACGGCGGGCGTATCTGAGGATACCGTATGGCACCTGATGACGGGTGTACCACAGAAAGTCCGAGAATTTTACCGAAAGAAGGATTAACATCTTAATCAACTGTTTCTAATGTAGATATCTCGAGTACTTTTTCAAACAGACGTATCTGATTTTGTAAACAATGAGGAGAAGTAAGATTCAAACGTTAATTTCTCAAAACTGCCAGAGCCTCCACGGAAACTTGTTATTTTATAACTCTATTATTGTGAAGTGAACAATTGAATTATATTTAATTTTTTTTTTGCTGCTATTATTTTGGTGTCCGAAATTTAACGTGGACAGGCTTTAAATTTGTGGAGTTAATGCAATTATGTAAACATGCTGTAAGAACTTGTTATAGCCTTGGCTATAACTTCATGTTTCATGTCGTCGGCATACGGTGCGGGGCCAGCTCGGCAGTTTACCAATTCCCGTCGCTAATCGCTATTGCTATTGCCGATTCAAATAAATGATTTGATTTTTCGTACATGACTAGTGTATATGTGAACAGAATTTGAAGTCATTTGGTTCTTGCACGATTAATTAATAGCGACTGGTGTCGGGAATTCATCCCGCACCCTTTATGTGTACAATCAGATGATTGAAAATCAGCAGTAAAATAAACAGTAATAGGCCAAGATGAGAACCTTGTGGCACCCAGGGCTGATAACTGGTAGATTTGATTGTTTTTCTATTGTTGTTCTTAAATCACATTGAAATATTCTAAAACGTCTCAACGTGCTTATAAATGAGTAAAAATGATATAAAAAGCTGCCTCGAATGGATCCGTTTTGCAGATTTTGGAAGCTCATGAGCTCGATTACCGACCTGGTTACCGAAATTACCTAAATCTGGTAAATTTGGCAATCGGCACCGTAGGAGTTCGTGAGTTTCCAAAATCAATGAAAACGGATTCAATTGATATAGCTTTCTTTGTTTACCATTTTCACACATTTATGAGCAGTGTCGTAGCGTGGTGGGGCGATGGGGAGGAGTAACATCCAAAAGAAACCAACTTTATTCGTAACTTTTATTTAACAGCCCTTCAGAAATGTCAAAAAAATTGGGTTCGATGAAGAAACGTAACTGTACGTGATTTAGGAAATTTCAAGAAAATTCAATGCTTATTTTAGAAAGTTAAAGCATTTTCAAAATCCATTCTGGTTCAAATTGACCTCGACACCTTAAGAAAGTTAAACAAAAATTAATATTCTAGATATACGTTCAACGAGATTTGCTTTTCCATGTTTTGTTCATTGATCGAATGATCTAGGGAATTAATTATTGATCGTACATTGTTTTAAATGAAAGAACGAGGAGTGACGAAAAGAAGGAAAAATAATTATAATGCAATAAATACTGTACTCGAAAAAAATGAGACACAATTATTAACTTGTAACCTTTTAGCGTGTGCGTAAACATTGATGAAATTTTGACTGAAACTAGCTAAGAGTGCAATTTATATTGGCAACATTTCATCACAATCTATCAAGTGGTCATCGAGATGGCATTGGAATAAGAGCAGATCCACGACAAAATTATGTTCGCCGTCGTGTAAAATCTGTCTGCGTCCCACGGATGGATCGGAAAACACCTAGGATTCAATCATCCGACAACGTCCCGGTGGTGAAGTCATTGAAGGAGCGGCAGAAAACCGAAGACAGCTGATCCGGTGAAGGCATGAGATGTGTTGAATCTGTTCAAGCATCAACCGAACCTTTCGATCCACGATGTTGCGAAGATGGCAGAGGTTTCCATCTGGTTTGTCGAAAAAACGATGAAACAAGGGTAGTCAAAAGCTTGTCGCTGTACCGAGAGTGGCTGACGAAGCCGAGATGCGTCGTGATGGACGACGAGACTTACATCAAGGCGGACATAAGGCAATTGCCGGGGCACGATTTTTTCGTTGCCACATCACGGTTGGCTGTTCCTAAGGAAATAAGGAAGAAGGTGGACAAATTCGAAAAAATGTTCTTTGTTTAGCAGGCAATATATGGGTGTGGATAGATGAATGGTCAAATCTACCGAGACGAGTACCTTGCAGAAGCGTCTGTTGCCCTTCTCACGGAGTTGAAACGCGATTTTGGCCGGATTTGGCATCCTGCCACTACGCGCCATCGGCATAAGACTTGTACAGAGATAATAATGTTGTTTTTGTACCAGAAGACTTCAACCCACCGAACTCGCTGGAACTACGTCCGAA
This sequence comes from Aedes koreicus, assembly GCA_024533555.2. Classification (NCBI taxonomy): domain Eukaryota; kingdom Metazoa; phylum Arthropoda; class Insecta; order Diptera; family Culicidae; genus Aedes; species Aedes koreicus. The sequence continues at coordinate 160,871 of JAHHFK020003391.1, forward strand.
TAATAAATCACACATTAGTTCAAAACCTAATGAGTGGTGTCAAGGGAAAAGTGCGGGAATTAGACCATAGAGAGAAAATTCAATAAACCAATGAAATTGAAACGTAACCACAATGTAGTGGATTATTCTCTGAAAGTTTGAAGAAAATCCGGCTGAAAGTGAATTTTTGGCGACCATATTTGTAAGTCTCGTTTTTTTCAAGTACAGTCCTTAAAAAGGAAGTAAAAACAGTTGAGATTAGAAGAAAAGTAATGATAACGGAATTTAACTATGCAGTGTCCTAAAATCCAAAAGCAAATCAATTTTCGAATGAACTCGAAATGTTTTTACAAACAATTTCTATTTTTTTCTATTTTAAATATTTTGTTTTTTCACACTTGTCTATTTAATTTTGTCCTCATTCGACCTTTCAGCACCCTTTTTATCATACACACTCGTTCAGATTTATTCTAAATAGAGTAACTTTCACTCAGTTTCGTATTTCCATGCTAAATGCTACTCTGATTGTAGAAGCGCTGTACTTATAAAAATAGAGTAATTATTATAAAGCTGTCCAAAGCGATAAACGTGGTTTAGTCCAAGGTTCAGTCGATCAAAAGTTTTAAAGATGAGACGACTGTATGTTGTAATCATGAAAAAAAAAAAGTACGTCGAAGTGCCGAATTCAATCCATGCCATGGATATTCTTTTCAAAGCATTTAAAGTTTTCGGCATTGTTGTGCCAACTCATCTTTTCATGGTGATGGATTTTGTTTATTGTGTTTTACACAAAAAGATAAACAACAGTTCTAGAGCTGCAGTGAACAAACTGATTGAATCGTTTAACGTATTTGAATCAATGTTTTATTTTTTAAATTATACACACTGCGAAATAAACTTTCGATATTCATTAGATTGCATTAAGATAATTTGCTATAAGAAATTAGTATGAATTTCTTAAATTTGCCTTATGAAATATAATGATGTTGAAAAAATAAAAATATGGAGCAATCTGGATTCGAACCTTGAACGTTGAGGTTATGGGTCCAGTGACTTGTCCACTAGTGTATATCAACACTTGTAATCAGGAAAGCTTAAAAGCGCACAAGAACAACGTCGTGTGAAACAAAATCCATTCAGAAGCCAGCCTTATGAAATTCCAATGCATCGGTCATAAGTTAAACCTTATGAAATTCTTAATTTTATTTGCCTGAGCGTAGAATTAAAAACACTTCGCCGGGGCGCATCGGGTCTTAATGGAAATGAGTAGCTTTTACTCAGAATGTTTGATCAGCTAAAATTAGATATTTAGTAATGTTTTCTCTAATTTTGACAACTGACCTAGATAATCAAAAATGAGTAACCCTATAGTTACTGTAATTAGGGTAGTTCCACTTGTAAGAAAACTGCGTCGTTTTCTACTCAGTTTTGAGTAACTACAAACGAGCGTGTACGACCTTTTGTCTAGTCGAAGTTTTGTCCATTCAACCTTTTGAACTCTCGAAGTTTTGCTCCATTGGCCTTTTGTCATTCGACATACTGTCATTCGTCGTTTTGTCATTCGACGTTTTGTCATTCGACCTACTGTCTTTCGATATTTTGTTCTATTGCTATTGGTTTTGTTCTATTGTATTGCTGTGATTCGTTCGGTACTTTCATAGATTTTTGTTCAGATAAGTTAACCTCTTAATTTCAGCGGCCTTGATCTTCTAGGTCCTAAAAGTGTCATTATTTGGCTAAGCATCAGTTGATTTGTGGAACATCTTAAAACAAGACCGTTCGCGATGGAATTTTCCAAGATACGCTTATAAAAGTGTGCTAATTTGAGATTTCAAAACCGTTATTTGCGTTATTGTTAACAAAGGCTTTTGATTACATATTTTCTCTTAGCCGCCTAGTGCACTCTAATTTTTTTTTTGTATGTTTCAAAAGAGCCTATGGTCCAAGTTTATCAAGGCTCCATAAACATGAATAATTGATTAATTCAGTTAAATACTTAAGAGATTTCAGTTGATGGACCACATGTTTCGGGGACTACTGATTGCCTGAAACGCTCCTAAACGGATGAAAAACTCCTTATTGTATAAACTGCAGTTGGATGCAGAATTTCACTAATCTCCTTATTTTTTTTTATTTTCAGAGATTTTCTGAATATGAAAATATGACATCGGCTCGCTTGACGTGACAGAAAATTTTGCCGACCCGTGCTATCAAAAGCAAACACAGTCTTCTTCCCGCCATATCGGTCGACTAGCGGGAAAACCGGTGGAGCTTTTCGAGGACGAAAAAAAAACCCATCAAAGCTTCTTTCTTCTCTCTACGCCATTAGCGAAACGATGATGTGGGTGGCTGTGAGTGGTGGTGGCAATGAATTATGGCAGGCTATTCTTCAACTTCATCAACGTCATCATCGTGGCAGTCGTGGCCGCACCATCATGCTTGCTATGATCGACGCCCATCATAGACAGGCATCCGCTCTTCTGGATGGCCGGTTAGCGCACAAGCCGGTTCCCAAACCGAACAGGTCGTTAACCTCGATTTTTCCACACGAAAAAAATAAATAGAGAAGAAAAGTGCATGATTTGGACACTCACCTCGATGCAGCCCTTGGCGTGCTGTTTCGGACTGAGGAAGAACGTTCCGTCGACTAGCGGGTAGCGATCAAAGACTAGCATCGGCTCCTCGCAGAGGACACACGCCACCCGGCTCTTGTGTTGGGCGGCCAGCGACGAAAGGATAAACAGACGCGTCTCGTCGTTTCCGTGGTTGCCTTCGTCCTCGATCTGCAATGAAACAAGCAAAGGAAAAATTGATTAGTCCATGTGTCGATGTAATATTTTTATGCCACTCGCATTGACGCCAAATTTCATTAATTTGGTATTATCCTTTGCGACGTTTGGCAACCCTAGACCCAGCTGGGGATACAATTTACGTTTCTAATAACCGCATACTGGCAGAGGAAAAAGAAGAAAAATGTTCAAAGGTATCTCGTTGGATGTTGTGTCGATGCCGGGCAGGACACAGACAGGAAGAAAGTGCAATCCGAAATAGAAACCAGCAACGTGCATAGCGTTCATTGGACGAAACATGGAAAATTGGATATTGAACGAACGTGCGAATGTTTCGTCTAGTTTTGCGCTCTGCCCGAAGAAAAAGCGTGTGTGTATTTATATTCCTGGCGAAAATATTTGCTATGGATATTAAAACCGAAATTGGAAATGAGATGAAAATTTAATCATGCCATTTCGGGTGAATACGCTTGCGATGTGTGTATCGGATATGCCTTGTGGGATATCCCTTCAACCACCACCACCAACAGCAGAGGAGTCTCAGAATCTTTGTGTGATGTGTGATGACGGTTGATGTGGGTTTCGTATTGGGACATGAATAAGATTCAACTGTCTGGCAGGGATGTTGCTTTTTTTTTCTTTATTCGAGAGAAGAAGGAAGTCCCTGTCTGCTTCACTTGGTGTTACTTTTAATGTTGAAAGAACTCAGATGAGAAGGGTTGGTGAGTTATTTTGAGGGGCACACCGAAATTTGTTAGGATTTTAATGGTCGTTGTGGAATAAAGTTGGCTGTTTAACGGACTATTCTGGAAGTTGCAGTTGATCTACAATAATAAATATCAAGGTTTTTAAAGGTTTCGACATTTGGTTTTATTTTGTTCTACCTTAACAATCTTATTTATGTTTTTGAAATTCAGTCAAGCCTGAAATTGGTCATGCACAGATTTGTTTTCAAAAATATATTAATGGCTATTAGTGTTTAAGTTTTATTTGTAGGCTATCCAAATGCAGAATTATCTCCACAACAATTATTTATTATACAAAATGAAAAACTAGCCAGAGAAGCTGAACAAATAATTTAAAAATTATTTAGACCGGGATAAATGACCAAAAAACTGTGAGCTGCTTCAAAACGATAGCATGACTGGAAGCTCATTTCAATACATTCATATGAATTTATATTGAACGAAATTCCTTGGACATTCGGCCTAATGGCGTTCGGCAAATGGACGAAAATACTAACATGCGTGAGACTTAGAGTACTTCCTCAAATGGTTCTCCAGAACCTCTTTCACGTAGTAAGCCGCGTTAATTTTGACTATGAGAATTTGAATATGAGACTATGTGAGCTTTAAATGCACTTCCACTTTACTGAGAGTTTTCGATGCCAGGTACCATTTTTGCGTTAATATGAATGTGTGAAAATTACTTTCACGGGCTGCAAAGGGTCGAGAACGTGGAACGAGCGAACAACAAAGCTCACGCTCCTCACAAGTTCCTTTCTCACGCTTCCACGGGTCTACCGATGACAAACGACCACCAGCTAAGAATTGCATTGCTTAGCTGGTAGCGCAGCCTGGGAATTGTTGTCCTCCTGACATCAGCTAAATGGGGGGTTACGAATCGAGCGTCTGTCCACCATGGAGGTGCGGCTCAAACAGCGTCTGTTTTGGCATCAAGCGGCTGAATAAGAAATGCTATTCCCCGGAAGCTATACCTAAGATGGCAGCCCCATCATGGGGATATGGAGACTTGGGCTAACAACCTTCTACTGCCGAAGCATTATAAATGTTCAAGAAACCGACAGAGAAGGATTACGGACTGATTTAACGGCAACGAACTTCAGCGCGAAACAACGGACAAGAATTGGAACATGGAACGTTTTAACCCTAGTCCAGCAAGGTCAATTGGCACAACTTGCCAATGGGGCGCGCTACATGAAACTTGAGATCCTAGGACTGAGTGAAGTCCGTTGGCCAAACTTTGAAGAACACATAATGCCATTGGAACAAATTCTGCTATACTCTGGCCTGCGAGGTGAACACGCTACCCGGCACCGTGGAGTTGGTATCCTTCTAAGCGCTCAGTCACACTCTGCGCTTATGAACTGGGAGCCGAGCAATGAAAGGATAATCGTTGCCAGATTCAGAACACGGGTTCGAAACCTTACAATAATCCAATGTTACGCGCCAACTGATGCTGCCGATCTGCAAGACAAAGAGAACTTCTACAGTCAACTCTGGGTCGTCATAGATGAAATTCCGAAGGGGGATATCAAGATCTGTATGGGCGACTTCAAGGCGAAGATCGGATCCGACAACTTGAACTATGAGCGGATCATGGGACGCCATGGTCTCGGAGAAATGAGCGAAAACGTAAAGCTGCTCAAGGTCACGTGGGTTTTCCGTGATGGCTTTACCAAAAATCAAATCGACCACATCTGCGTCAGCAAAATGTGGAAACGGAGCTTTCTTGATGTGCGGGACAAACTTAGTGCCGATATCGCGTCTGACCATTATCAGCGAAGTACGTCTGCGCATTGCGCGAATTCGAAGAAAAGAGGAGAAAGTTAGACGTCGTCAACTGACAGATGCCACGATGAAAAGGTCCTTCGTTGAAAAAACTGGAGACTCGTGCTGCAGATATTCCGGAAGGTGACAGCGTAGAAGACCAATGGACTGCCATCAAGTACGCCTTCATCGCCACCAGTGAGAATAATATAGGTGAGCTGCGCAAACATAGAAAACAATAGATCACAGACGAAATCTGGATGAAGTTAGAGGAGCGAAGAGGAGCCAAAACCGCGATAGAGCGATCAAAAACCAGAGGAGCCAAAGTGTTAGTCCGTCAACGATACTCGGCTCTGGAAAAAGAAGTGAAGCGCTCATAGCGACGGGACAAGCGATCGTGGGCAGACTCTCTGGCTGACGAAGACGAGAAAGCCTCAACAAACGGGGACATTCGTCTCCTCTACGATATCTCACGATGCCTAAGCGGGACAAAGATGAATGCGACGATGCCTTTGAAAGACACGAATGGTCAGCTACTAACCAATCCAACTGATCAGCTGAAACGCTGGTTCTAGCACTTTGAACAACTTTTGCAAGTTCCAACCAACACCTCGGCATGATTCGACGTATCATGCGTCGTCAATACCGAAGTCATATCATGGTAAGAGATTAAAACAGCCATCCAAAACATGAAATCGAACAGAGCCCCAAAGGTTCATAGCATATCAGCCGAGATGCTCAAAGCTGACCCCGTGATATCAGCATGTTGCATCATTTATTTCACGATATCTGGGACAACGCAACTTTTCCTGCCGACTAGAAGCAGAGTATCTTAGTAAAAATACCCAAAAAGGGTCACCAAACTGCTTGCGATAATGCCACGATAACTGGCGTGGCATAATGTTGTCACCGTTCCCAAAGTTCTATGCAAATTGATCCTAACGCGGATCCAGGAGAAGACCGATGCGACTCTCCGGCGGCAGGAGGCTGGATTCCGTGCCGGAAGATCCTATGTGGACCATATTGTCATGCTCCTTATCATTCTGGAACAGGTCAACAAATTACAAGAGTCCCTTAATTTTGTGTTCATTGACTACGGAAAAAGTTTAGATCGATTTAATCACGAGAATATTTAGAGCGCAAGGGACGCAAGGGAATCCTTGAGAAAATCATCGGCCTCATCGAAGGTCAGTACGAGGCCTCTTCGTGCAGAGTGTTGCACAACGGGGTCTTGTCCGATCCCATCCGGGTCATAGCTGGGATGAGGCAAGGATGTATTCAATCACCACTGCTGTCTCTCATCGTAATCGACGAGATACTGGATTGACCGTGAATCAAACAGCGGGTTGCTGTGGTAGCGTATTACAGTGGAGCATCTAAATGGCTTAGAATTGGCTGATGGTGTTGCAATACTCGCCAAATGGCGCTCTGATATGCAGAGTAAGCTCGACGACCTTGCCGAACGCTTCTTATCGGCAGGTTTAACCATCAACGCCAGCAAGACCAAATCGTTGGATGTGAACACGGCGACCCCCTCCAGCTTTACAGTAGCCGGGCAAACAGTGGAGAAAGTGGAAAGCCTCCAATATCTTGGCAGCCAAATGGCGTCAGATGGCGGTACCATAACCGACATAAGTGCAAATATCATGAAGGCATGGGCTGCTTTTTTAAGGAACAGAAACAGAACAGAAAAACAGGCAGTTCAGTGTACGCTAGTGAAACGTGGTGTGTATGACTTGAAAACACTCAACGGCTGCAGGTGTTCATCAACAGATAACTGCGGTATATAATGCGAGCTTGGTGGCCTCACCAGAAGCTAATAGCAACTGAAATTCGTGAATGGAAGTGGGGTGGGCCAGTCACACAATGCGAAGGGACAGAAACGAAATCTGCAAACAAGCGTTAGAGTGGAACCCAGCAGGTCATCTCAGCAAAAGCACAACCAGAGGCTCATGACGGCGTAGCATCAATAAAGAAATAAAATGTAGTCGACATAAATTTGACCTGGCAACAGGTTAAGGTGATACCGGGAAATCGCCCAGAATGGAGATCTTTCAAGTCGGCCCTTCGCACCACCAGGGGTGCGTAGGAACCTTAAGTAGGCAGTAATTTCACACATTTCGCCCGAAAAATTCTTGAACCAGATCGGAAATAGAACCCAGCCACTTCTAGCATGCTATTGCTATGTAGCTGCTCCTTTATCGACTGAGCTAGGAGAGGACCCATGTATTCTATGGAAGCTCAATTCTTATTATTGTCCATTAATATTGTCGCTTGTTCTTCATTGTGACCAGCTAAAACAACAAACACCGATTTCGGCTGAATGGGAATGAAAAAATAGTACAAGATACATTCCTAAAGCTTGAGTCATTTAATATCTGGACGCACTGTTTATTTCACTGCAGCGACCTTGTGCAGCGTTTTCAAGCTTTTCCGTGAGCGGCCTACTATCGATCGGTAGGATCATAGAAAGCGTCGTACTGGAACTAAGGATCGTAAGTTCCATTTGAAGGCGTTGAGGGCAAACCCAAGGCTGTCGGATTATGATATCGCCAAGAAATTCAACGCCAGCCAAAGCACCGACAGAAGGATTCATCTGCAAGAAGAATTTCGATTTGTTGGGCCAGTTAGCAACCAAACAGGACACTGAAGCAGGATCTAGTGGCCAACACAGAACGTACAATGAGGCCGTACACAGAACATACAATGAGGTTCTTCAAACGTACAATGAAGTTCTTACGAAGTACTAAGGATGCATTCTCATAGTCGACAAAACGTATCTGAAGATGAATTATAGGCAGCATCCGAGACAAAAATTCTATAAATCCACAGGGCGAGATGATATCCCTAGCAAGTTCAAATTCGTTCTTGCCAAAAAAAATCGCAAGGAAGCTTATGATCTGGCAAAGTATTTGCAGCTGCTGACAAAAAACAAACAAGTTTTCGTGACAAACACTATGGATTCCAAAATGTGCAAGCAGGAGTGCCTGAAAAAACGCATTCTTCCGTACGTTAAAGCTTATAATGGACTTGTAAAGCTATGGCCTGATTTAGCAAGCTGCCACTACAGCGAAGAAGTACTACAATTTTATCGAGATAACATTGGATTTCTTCGAAAAGGACATCAATCTACCCTACTGCCCTCAATTCCGCCCAATTGAGAAATGTTGGGCAGTTGTCAAACAGAAGTCGAAGAAGAGCAAAAAGGTGACTCAGGATCTAACAGAGATGAAGAGATGGTGGAACAAAATGGCCGCTGAGGTTAGCCAACAGTGTGTCCAAATTATGATGAGTGGTATCCGAAGACTAAAGACTGGACTCGGAAAAAATGAGACACACAAAAATGATCACCAAAAATTCATTTTAAATCGGATACTTCTCAAATTTTCAGGGATTAAATAACTATATTTAAGCAATGTTTTGACAAAATTTATTGATTCCCCACCCCCAAGCTGAATGCTCGTACATTTCTCTTAACACTGCTCATGAGATCTTGGGCGAGGCTTTGTCCATCTTCCTTACACAATTACTCCCAGTTTTTCTTCAAAGCTTCATGGGTTTTGAATATTTTTCCGCTTTTCTTCAACTTCTTCTTCATTATCGCCCAAAACTTTTCGGTCGGACGAAGTTCTGGTGTATTTGGCGGGTTCGCCTCCTTCGGGACCACATTAACGCCCTTCGCTTCGTACCAATCCATTACAGGCTTGGCGTAATGGCACGAAGCGAGATCCGGCCAGAACAGCGTGGGACAACGGTGAGAGCGGAGGAAGGGCAGCAAGCGCTTCTGCAAGCATTCCTCTCGATAAATCTGCCCGTTTATGGTGCCGGTTGTAACGAACGGCTTGCTGTGCCGTCCGCACTCGCAGATCGCCTGCCACAACAGGTACTTCTTCGCCAATTTGTCCATCTTTCTCTTCCGGAACTTTTTCGGAACCTCCATGCAAGACGTACCGACAAAAAACTCGAGGCCGGGGATTTGTTTGGTGTCCGCCTTGATATATGTCTCGTCGTCCATGACGAGACAGTCTGGCTTGACCAGCCACTCACGGTACAGCTTCCGCGCACGCAATTTGGCCACCGTGTTTTGCTTGTCAGTTCGGCTTGGCGCCTTCCTGACCTTAAAAACACGTAGCCCAGCCCGCTTCATGGTCTGCTGGACGAACCACTTCGACGAATTGACCTTTTTGATTTGCTGGCGTAGTTCTTCTTGTTTCGAATGCATCTTGAAAACTACTAGACAGATTGCGATGAAATTTTGCACACATAAACACTCTAAACTAGTATTACTCAAAATTTCATTAATTTTTACCCACGTGATAAAAAGTTACACCCAAAACAAAGTGTCGCATTTTTTCCGAGTCCAATCTTTAGTTCGAGATTTCATCAAAACCAAAACGGAATAATTTTTTCGCTTTTTTCCTTTAAAGTTCAATAAATGACCTTCATTTTGAGTACTCAACATTTTTTTCATTAACATGGTTCGTGTAAGATCCGTTTTTTGCATCCAAATTTTAATTCTGCCTACCTGAAATAGATCTACCGGACTTTCTCAATAAATTTGCACCAAGATGATGATGATCATAAGCTAATTTCTAGATCTTTGAACTCATCTTGTTTCTTTGTAGCGGAAATTCGAAGCTACGGAACTAGCCCCTCTCGAAAGCACTCGACTCTGGTCGTCTACCTTTTTCGAGCTGTGCAGTTAAAAGTTTTCCTCTCCCGAAATGTTCCGCAAATATTGTCACTGATTTATTTCCCTAACGAGTTTCTTGACTTTCTCCACCTCTAATCCCGACGAGAGACCGAATTTCTTTTTCCAAATTTTCGGTAGGCAACGGAACGAAAAAAAAAGAAAACTGTTTAAAAAGAAATTATTCCATTCTCGTTCAACTGCAAGCTCTGGTCCGGTTTTTCCTACGCTTTTTCTCAGCTTCACTAATGGTTCTTGGTTTGCTCACTTTACCGAAGGGTCTTCGGAGGCACATTCCACTCGAAAGAAACAACCACCCAGTTTCGCAATAAACTCGTAGAATGGCTCTCTCTCTCTCTCTCTCTCTCTCTCTCTCTCTCTCTTTCTCTTCCTTTCTTTTCCGACTATTGAAGATGGTTATCGGAATGCTTTCCCCCCGGAGCCAGGACACCCAGTGCCATCTCGTGCCGGGGGTTCGCAACATCTGCAATCTCGTTAAAAATGCATAGAACCTGTTTAAAATATTCAAAATAGCTGCTTTTAATATTTACACCTACACTTTCTTGCAGTTGGTTTTTTTTTCTGCTGTGAGGGTGGAGAATGAGATTGCCCAAGATGGAACTGGAAAAATAAGCAACAAAAGGGATAAGATCCGACTTGATTTTCCGCACCATTGCAAGGAAAACGCCAAGGAGATCGTCAGGTGCTTAATGCGCTTGAAGAGAATTTAAAATAATATTTATCCTTTTCTTTTTTTGCTAAGAAAAACTCGTTGTAGCAGCTCACTTGGAAGTCATTTTAGTTGTTGCAAGAAAAAGGTGTTCACTCCTTGGAAGGGGGAAGAGTACGAACATAATCAGATTCCGAAATCGTTCAATTTTGCGCACCACTTTCTTCGTTTGAGGGTTTCGAGGCACAACAAGGAAATTAGCTGCGCTGGGAAACTATACAAGCGTACATTGATTTTCCGGAGAATCCTTACACAGGATGAGGTGCAGGGTAAGTGATACCTCTGTTCCCTGGGTGGGTAAATACATATTAGAATTAAATTTCCCGTTCGTTAAACTTGGATATTTAATGTGATACGCTTGTCGGTTGGATCGGTTGAGGGTAGATACACGTACTTATAAATACACAAAGACGTGGATGCAGTGTGCATTTTCCGGGAAATTTGTGTATGTGCACACCTGGAGCGACATTATTTCTTATGCTTGAGATTTGAACGAACACGGCAACGGAAACGGACCATGCTAGTCTAGTAGCCCTGTGAAGCTGGGACTGGGTGGAAGAAGGAAATCCTATTACCACAACGCAAGCTTGGCTTTTCGCAGAAACGAGCGATGAACCACAAACTCGCGGAGCTAACAAAGGAAGCGGAAATGCAGAATCACTTGGGAGCGCTCTCAGACGTTGGAGTCCCTCTTGGGAGGGCCAAATGAGCGTTTGTTGGTTGGTTGATTGTGGTAACGTTGCTGGAGCAGGTTAACGTATCTTAGTGATGTAGCGAAGTATGCATACAGGCAAATGCTTTATGATCCAATTAGTTGCGAGATGATGATGATGATGATTATTTTGTTTTGCATGATGGGAGTGAATTTCGATATGACTTTGATTTTGCTACTACCTCTATTCAACGAATTTAAAAGTCTCGAACAATACCGTCTGGGTCTGATAACATACACCAAAAAAGGGTACGTTTCCATCGAGATGGAACGATAGTCCCAGTCGCCGCCAAAGAACATTGCGAACAATGAGAAAATGCAGTAATCATGTCACCAAACCAGCAATTACTACACAGTCCAAGTGTCGCATTAATGCCGCCCCCAAAAATCACATGTAATTTCGCCTCGGAACGACGTGCAAATGGTGCTCTCTGCCAATAAAAATTAAACCCTTTTTTTTCGGTCATGAAACCCCTGCCACAGCACCGACTGTCGACTGGAATTGGAACGAAACTTTTGGGGAGTCAGACGTATGAAAATTTCTAAAATTTTGAAATTCCAACAATCGCTTCGGATGTAGATTTCTACCAGAGTCTGCCCGGGGAGCATTGTATGCAAATAAAGGCAGACCCTTTTGTCCTTACGCCAATCGACGACGACGACGAAACGGTTTCAAACTCAAAGACCGAAAGGAAACGTCCGTCACTTAATGAACAAATAAAATGCACCGAGAAAAACGGCTCTCTTTACGTAAATATTTTAATTTAATTTCGAAAGTCACGTTTTAATGCTCCTCTGGTCCCCCGGTCTGACCCTCGCCAACAACCCAGTTCACTCAATGCTGATTTCTGTCTGAGGAGATGGTTGAAATGTTTGTCACTTCTTCTTTAATTTGAGTTTTTTTTTAGTTGTCAACTCGACGACTGGGCTGGGTCCTCTGGGTGGTTCCCTCTTTCGGCGCAAGTACAAGCCAGAATTGGCAATAATCATAAATACCATTCTACTCCACGTTTCTGGTTGGACCACCGCGTCCGTTACCGATACGTTGGTTTGATTCTTGGAAAACCAAAAAAAAAAAAAAAAAACAAATGAGCGTGCGAAGAACATTGCTTTTAATTTTCCGCGCCACGGTAGAAATTATCATAAATTTGTTTCGTTTAACAAGGATGACGATGGAGGAGGCAATGTTTTTTTTTTGTGGCCAAACTGAAAACCCGAAGATGGTATCGCGAGTACGTTTTTTTTTTGTTTGTACTGGACTCAAAAAATCAAACACTTCAAATGGGTGTTATGATTAGTAGTTCAATTAGGGAATTCATATATTTATCGTATGATATTGGTGCTGTCAGTGCAAGAATAATCAATGTTAATGTGACGATTTTGATACTTTGAAAACAATAACTCTCGAATACTTTTTCAAACAGACGTATCTGATTTTGCAAACAAGGAAGAAAGATTCAAACGTAAATTTCTCAAAACTCTCAGCACCCTCACGGAAAGTAGGGAAATGTTATTCCTGGTGTTGGTTGCCCTAGTTTGAATGAAAGTGCCAAAGGTTTTAAGAATTTGACGTTTGAATCGTTTTCTCCCTCCTTGTTTACATAATCAGATACGTCTGTTTGAAAAAGTACACGAGAACTTTTGAATTTTCTTTATGGTAAGAAAATATCGTCGTGAACATGTCACAATCACAACGTGTTAATCTTCGGGAATGAACCCGCAGAGCAAAACGATAAGTTGCTGCTCAAAGCTATAGCCTATAGGTTGGTAAGAAACCATCCGGACGAAACGCTTAAATTTCTGATAGTCTATCAGAGAAAAAAAATCAAGAATTAGCTAAGAAAACGATAAGGTTGTTGATTTTTTTTTTGTCTTTATAAGGGTGACTTTTAACCTCCTGGGTTAGTTCGTCACCTAAAGTTGTTGATTGAAATTACCATCTATATGTTTTCCATAATCGGAATGGTCTCACCAAGTTCTACTTTTCGATGAAATTTAGCTTTCTAACGAAATATGTTCCTTTTGAAAATCAAAAGAACTCCCTCGCGCGGTGGACGCATCGGCTCCGATATTCATTTGTTTGTTTTTGCAAGTTTTGCTCCTAGGAAATGTCAATACTTTAAAGTTGTTTTTAATTATATATGTGACTTTTAGCCTGAGTCTGGTTCATCACTCCAGGACGACGCCTGGACCCTACATATCGAACCCATCTAACCATGGACCTGGACCGTGATTTTTTGTCTCAGAAAATCCCAATTGATACCAGACCAACTGGAGTGAGCAGCAACCACGCTTGCCACTGTCGGTAGTTTTACTTTTGCTTGAAAAATCAATAAAACACGGATACGATTAATAATCTAGCCATTCTAATTAAAATTGTTATACTTTTTTACCTCTACTAAACATCGAATAATGGGTCTACTCCTAGTGGATCTAGCATTAATTTATTCTGATTGAACCACAAACAATGAAATATCGGTTTGGAAATGCTATTGCGATTAAATTCACTAAATACGAACTCAATTAAAAGAAAACTCTTTCTGCTTGCCACATTATATGGACTTAACTAAGCGCAGTCCTTTTGAAAATTAATCTAGCTAAGGTTGAGATTTCGATGTGTATTGTATGAGAATGTCTCAATATTTCGATACAGGTAAGACATACGTTTAAAACATTGATGTTAGAATATCAAACTTGTTTTTTTTTGTTGGTTTCTCTACTGTTTCAAAGTTGTAATCCACAAAGTAGCAGTCGAAAGCAATTTAGCAGAGCCTAGTTTTTCTTCGGGAATAGTTCTGCCGCTCATAATAAGTCTGTCCCATTGTACTTATGTTATTGAACCTATTTTGTTAGTCACGTTCGTTTGGTTGTTAACTTCCTAGCGGCCAGTATGTCCTTTATGTACAAGAAGTCGCCCCTTCAATCTCGATAGGTAGGGTGTATGTGATTGGGGTTTGGCAGTGATGTCCATATCCTCAGTGTGGTAAGAGAGATTTAAATTTTTCCACACACTCCTCCTACCTCAACGAGAGCTCTTCTCTCTTGTGTATATTCACTCCGTGTTTGCTTGCGGGTAGCGCATGTGAGTGTAAAAAAATGGTTTTTATTCACACAACACTCGATCGCTCTAGAGTGAGAAGAAGAGCTCTCAAATTCACAGAAGTGAATGCAGATAAATTCCCTGACGCGTGCGCCCAGTGAGCTCACTGGCGTGGGCTCTTCTGCTCATATACAGCAGGGATTGGGGGGGAGGGAAAATTCGCTTTGGCGCTACATAACAAAGGAAGAAAGAAGAATGTTTATTCCCGCTTAGCTTTTTCGGACATTTGTTACAAATCCGACGAAGTTTTCACTATCAACCGCACCAGCGAATCACAGAGAGAGCACTGGGGCGTTCTCGCCGCAAGTGTACGCGGCAGCGATCGCAGGCGAGAGCACGTGGGTGAAGACAGATAAGAGCACGTGAGAGCGGTCGTTTAAAAGAGAGAGTGATTCACTCACTCCAAACCATCCCCTCACTGGCGCACACTTTCACTCTGTCTATGTGCCACCGAATCAAAGAGCACTTAGCATTATCTGCGGTGAGTTATGGTTGTATCCTCTGTGAAGGTACAAATCTCACGCGCTGGCGTAACATTAGTGCGAAATGCCATCTCTGAGGGGGCGACCCCGGCGTAGTGGTTAACATCAACACCTTTCACGCTAAAGTCACGAGTTCAAATCTCACCCCCAGACAAGTTACGAAAAACACCCAAAGGAGTGTTTCAGTAACTACGGCGAGGAAATGAACCAGCCCGAGACTGAAAATCTCGATAATACAGAACAAAAACAAACAAGTGATGGTGGTTTTGTTAGGAAAACTAGGTTAATTTTATTAACACTTGAGCCGCACCCGGATGCAAGCCGCTGAAGGTGATTCTGCGGCCTTCCAGAATTCACTCCGGAGGCAATCATCGCCGAGCTGCAAGCAGCGGCACTAAAGCTTCAGGAGGTGTTCCCCAACAGACGCCAGAAGGGGGTCCACCTTGGGAAGGTTTCCGTTACGATAGCGGACCTGATGAAAACACGGGCCTCTTGGACAGGACATTGTCCGTTGAGTGGAACCGGTATCGCCCGAAGTAGCACGACGTGACGCAGTTTGGCAACTGCCTTGCGTTTGGTCACGGCACCCGCAACTTCCACATGGAATCGCAGTGTAGCATTTGTGATAGAGCGCACGCCACCAAAGGTTTATGTCCCGATGGTTGAAGATGCCGCATGGGGCCTGCGCAGCCGGTAACAATCTATCGAGGGCAGCAATCGGGCCTGCCCCAAACGTTCAGAGTTTTTGGGCGATTCATAAGCAAGCGTCTACCAAATCCCAGCCTGGTCAACGCGATCCGACCCCTTCGACAAACGAGGAGCACTTCCCGACCCTCCGGTTCCAAGTGCAAAACCTGCCACCGCTCCAATCAAACCACCACCATTCCAACGACCCGTAAGCCTCCGTTAAGCAACGATTCCCAGCAGCCACCGCCACCCCCATGCCAGATCCCCGTCCGGGCTGGTGCACTCCGAGTTGCAGTACCTCCGCACAACAGCTCGCCGATGGACAGCTCTACGACTCGGAACAAATCCAAGAGCTGTACCGCCAACTACGTTCCTGTCACTCGAAAAAAGAACTGCTCAAAGCCGCCTACTTCCGGGACGATGACATTCCTGTTGAAATATGGAACCGTAAACGCACCATCAGCATCTAGAGTCAGAGATGCTTGTTCCATCCGGAACAAAGTCATTGAGCTCGGTGACTTCCTTAACAGGAAGGTCATCGACATCGCCACCGTCGGGGAGACGCACCTCAAGCTCGAACTTAGCTTCTCCATCCCAGGCTACCGGATTGTGCGACTTGATCGTTGCTGCTTTGATGGAGGTGGAGTCGCGATCGCCCTAACCAACAACATCAACTGTTACCTGCTTCCTAGCTTCCAGCTGCAGTTTATCAAACCCATCGGAGTTGAAATCGAATCTGTCGTCGTAGTTGAAGTCGAATCACCATCACTGCGGCCTATTGTCCCAATCAAGCCAGCTCCGCTAACGGAAGAGAAACCCGTCCTACGAAAAGACATTCACAAGCTAAATTGGAGGCAGCGGCAGTTTTTAAGGAGACCTGAACGCGGAACACGAAACCTCGGGGAACACCCAGTGCAAGCGAAACGGTACCATTACACCGTCCTAGGCCCAGATACTCCCACCCAGGTTGAGCAGATCTGGTGTTCACTCAACGATCGACATCTTCCTGACCAACATGGGAAACAACATCGCCCAGCCCAGCTCAGCTCGGACCATTATCCAGTGGTGGCCGAAGTTCGCTCCTCGGTCAACCGGTATCGAATCACCAGACGAAACTACCTTCGCGCCAGATGTTAGAGGTTCCCACGACAGCGTCGATTTCGACGTGCACCTCGAGTTGGTTGGCATCGATCGGCAACTGCAGAGCAACGAGCAAGCGATCTCGCAGACCCGGAAGCAACACATATCTGTAATGATTTAATACAATTGTGAAAGGCCACCCGAAGGCAATACCAGAGAACTGGTCTACCTACCTTAAAAATTCATTGTAATCGAATGACTAAAATGATCAAGGCCAGAATAGTGAATCTCAGATATAATGATTTTGCCCACAAGATTCGCGCTCTCACAGCTTGTACAGAACCCTTTAGCAAGTTGAATAAAATTTAAAAAACCAAGCCAAGGCCCATTCCATCGTTGATCCTACTAGACAGCAATGGCTCTAAGGATCGCTTGAAACTCCTGTAGAGATAGGTCAACACTTCGTCAGCTCCCAGAATCTCGGTCAAAACATCGTCAGTCTGCATGAAGCTGCCGTTAGCGAGATTACGTACAACATCCATCTAAGTCCCACCGATTTTCCGGAGGTATTGGAGATCTCAGCTGACGAACTGTTGACCTTTATCAAAACCTCAAAGAACATGAAGGGGCCATGAAAGGGTTTTGACAACATCCTGAACTTTGAACTAAAGCATTTAAGCCTCCAGTTCTAGGGTCATCTGAGACTTAGCTCAGCTAAAGTCATCCCCATCCGGAAACTCGGGAAAAATCCTTCCTCTCCCAAGAGCTATATACCAATCAGCCTTCACGCAGGACTATTAAAGTTGTTTGAGAATGCAATCTATCGTCGGTTTCTCCCATCTGCCGACGAGCTCAACATCCTGCTCGACGAACAATTTGGCTTCCGACCTGGTTGTTCAACAATTCACCAACTGGACCGAGTCACCAATATCCTCGGGCGGAACAAGTCTGTATTAAAATTATCTGCCATGGCACTTCTCGTCATCGAGAAGATTTCGTGGGGCATGATGGCGCCTGGTGTCCAAGCTAAAACGATACAATCTTCCATCTTCCTTGTAAAGATAAGTAAAAACTATCTGTTGGAAAGCTTAAAGGGCGATATGGTCAAAATTTGGTCAATATCAACTTGACGTATTTCTTTCAATTTTGCATTTAAAAAACCTGAACACCCCTCATTTTGAAGGTGTGTGTGTGTAGAATGTTGCTCCTATTTTGATTTTGGAATTCACTCTTCAGTTGTCAAAATGCCGTCCAAGCAAGAAGAGCAGCGTATCAAAATTTTGCTCGCGCATCGCGAAAATCCGAGCTACTCGCACGCAAAGTTGGCAAAATCGCTAAAAGTTGCCAAATCAACCGTTACAAATGTAATTAAAGTGTTTGGGGAACGTTTGTCGACAGCCAGGAAGTCTGGATCAGGGGGAAATCGAAAACCGGAAGCCGCTGAGACGACAAAGAGAGTTGCCAGTAGTTTCAAGCGAAACCCTAACCTATCTCTCCGAGATGCCGCAAATAAG
Organism: Aedes koreicus; assembly: GCA_024533555.2. NCBI lineage: Eukaryota > Metazoa > Arthropoda > Insecta > Diptera > Culicidae > Aedes > Aedes koreicus. The sequence continues at coordinate 179,144 of JAHHFK020003391.1, forward strand.
CTGGGTGTATCGTCTACAACCGTGCATCGAGCCAAAAAACGAGCCGGACTATCGACTTACAAGAAGGTAGTGACTCCAAATCGCGATGATAAACAAAATACGACGGCCAAAGCGCGATCCCGGAGGCTGTACACGACGATGCTGACGAAGTTTGACTGCGTGGTAATGGACGACGAAACCTACGTCAAAGCCGACTACAAGCAGCTTCCGGGACAGGAGTTTTACACGGCAAAAGGAAGGGGAAAGGTAGCAGATATTTTCAAGCACACGAAACTGTCAAAGTTCGCAAAGAAATATCTGGTTTGGCAAGCCATCTGTACCTGTGGCTTGAAAAGCAGCATTTTCATAGCTTCCGGGACTGTCAACCAAGAAATTTACGTGAAAGAGTGCTTGAATAAACGTCTGCTGCCTTTCCTGAAGAAACACGGTTGTTCCGTACTGTTTTGGCCGGATTTGGCATCTTGCCATTACGGTAAAAAGGCCATGGAGTGGTACGCCGCCAACAACGTGAAGGTGGTTCCCAAGGACAAGAACCCTCCCAACACGCCAGAGCTCCGCCCAATTGAGAAATACTGGGCTATTGTCAAGCGGAACCTAAAGAAGACCAAAAAAACTGCTAAGGACGAGCAGCAGTTCAAGGCAAACTGGCTTTCTGCGGCGAAGAAGGTGGACAAGGTGGCTGTACAAAATCTGATGGCAGGGGTCAAGCGTAAGGCCCGGCAATTCGGATTTGGAAAAGCGGAAGCCTAACTGAATATTTTTCCTGAATTTTATACTAATTGAACTTGAAAAAGAAATTTAATTTGATTTTTTAAATAAACGATTTCACCGATTTACACGCGTTTTCCCTTGACCAAATTTTGACCCTATCACCCTTTATTCCGTGTTTCGCTGCATGGTGCAGTTTCCAATGGGCAAGAGATGTCTGCCGGTGAAAGTCCTGCAAGAATACTTCATTGAATGGAAGATCTGTATCTACGCAGTGAAGAACCATCCTCTTCCAATACTCCAAATCTCCAAGACTAGTTCCGCCTTATAGCATAGCATTTTCCGAGCATACACTGTCCTGGATTGGTTATAGAGAAGATGGAAGCGCCAAAAGAGCTGTCTTGAGTGTGACAGGCTATTCGTCCATCGTTCTCTTTGCTCAACACCTGGCCAGGTCCTCATGATCAGCAGGAATGGGAGATTAGTGTCTACTTAAGAAGATGACGAGAACTCATGCTTTCATAGACCATTATAGACATCTGGAGTTGGAAATTGTATGGGATTGTGTGAGAGGCTTTCCTCGGCGAGAAAGCATATGCATATTTGCTTTGATATGAGATAAGTTTTAATCCCAGACTTGTTCCACCTCATGATAATAAAATCTTGGCGTTTTCCTAGACAGCAAACTGATTTTCAGGGAGCAGATTGACAAAACTGTCACTAAGTTTAACGTTCTGTTGAAGCTACTGAGCCCATTGATCAACAGAAGATTTACATTGTCGTTGGAGAACAAGCTTGCTTTCTGCAAACAAATCATACTCCCCGTCATCGAATACTGCATATCAGTCTGGCAGAGTTGCGCAAAACACATCACCGGAAGCTTAAGAGTGTTCAAAACAAGTTTCTCAGGTTGAACATCTGAGATCGTTCGTCTGGCCGGAATAAAAACACTAGAGGATCGCTATAGAGAGATTATCAATCGATACAGGGCACGTTGTCAAACATCGGACCACTAGGTCATTTGAGACCTCCTTCCACGCCCCTAGTGTTTTCAAATTGTAGTCTTAGTAGTTAGGTAGGTTATCAAATTAATTAAATGAATCTAAATATGTCAAAGGCAAAATTGTAAAGAACACAAATAAGACACGTAAACATAAAACACATAAAAGAAAATCTAAAACAATGCAAAGCTAAAAAACCCTTACGGCTAACAAATTGAGAATTAAAAAATCGGTTAAGATAAACAAATGATTATGAAGATAAACTAAGTAATAAAAAAATAAAATAAAAGGGACAGGCCCTTTGGGTTGTTCGAAATTATGATGTAACACTACACTACTAAATAAAAGCCATTTTTTGTGTAGAATGCGGTATTCTTTGAATTAATATACTTTGTTAGATAAGGCTTAAGCCATAGCCGGCGTCGGTGGTGTAGTGGTAAGCGTGACTGCTACTTGGCACCCCAGTGGGTCTGGGTTCAATCCCAGTCGACGTCGGTGGTTTTTCGGAGGCGAAAAAATCTGGTTACGTCTTGGTCCCGTTTTGGCCGTTGATCCCGGTTCATATTCATGAGTCGTTATGTAGGGTCCAGGTGGTGGAGTCGTCTTCCTGGCGTCGGTGATTGTCACCATGTGAGGAAATAGGCCCACGTAAAAAAAAAGATAAGGCTTAACATTTATTAATTTTTCAATAGCATGTGGCCCGAGATCAACAATGTCCTCTATTGGGATTGATGCGTAGAAACGTTCCAGATCGATTGGAGCAAATATTTTGAAAATCTTTGGGAAAACAACAAAACCTCATTCGTACCATTTTATGAAAATGCTGATGTTAAATTAGGTATAGCACTTTCATTCGCGACAAATTCTTAAACAAAAATCTCGCATCCTTCAAATTTAGGAAAAAATTGACAGCTTAGGGAAACACGTCTACTGCGATCCTTTTGCTTGCTGTAATCTTCTGACATTTATTAAAATATTTCCAGTAAGATTAAGGAATATCGCACACTTCAACGACATACGAATTATTGATTGTCGTCAGGGTCTTACATTTCTGAAGCCTTCGAAGCTTTATCAATTACGTAAATGCAAGACTTGTAGAGTAAAATCTAAAAGATTCGGATCCAAATTCAAATATAATCGTTGAAAAAAGAAAAAGAGGAACGAGTTATTTTATCGGCACGAGTCAAATCGAATATTATTTTGAAATTCCACACAATACACGATTAAAAAAAAATCCCTTACTTCAGACGATCGACTCCATCCACCTCACCAAGCAGCATAAAGACCCCATTGCGCCGGTTAAAGCAAGCTTCCGGTTGCGTTCATTCAAGCGCAACAGACGACGAAGAAGTCGACGACTGACGCCTTTCCTTATTTCTTTTAAACTTGCCACTAACGATTTCCAGAGTCGCACCTCCATTCTGAACGCTGTGCTGTGCTTTCTGTCTGGAGAACTCACCGAGACGGCGGGAGGGGTGGCAACCAAGTCGGATTTAACACGTACGGCAAACACACAACTCAAGATGTTTCATTTTGCAAAGAATGTGAACTCGCTCTTCGCCGCACACTCACTCACTCACATTGAATTTGATTTTATTGAACAATTTTCCAACCCCCAAATAGCGCAGACGAAGCCGAGGGATCATGCTAGGAAAATCTCAGGACACTCCGTGCAACCGGTTGGAGGTGGCAGCGTTATCTTTCTAGTGGAAAATAGTTGCGATGCACTGCACTGGGGGGTGAGTTCGAGTTACATACTTTCTTTTGCATCGTCGTCGTCGTTGACGTCGTCTTGATAATCCTCGTTCCTCATGCTTGAACATTCTTTGAACGTTCGCTTTTCCTCCATTGGATACTTTGAGCAGTTCTAGTACAAAACTATCTGCTTCTTTTGTGTAAAAGAAAACGAGCAGCAACTTGTTCTCAACCATCTCGCGAGCACTCGCACTATCGAGATGGTGATTTTTATGGCGTATAACATATTCATTTTCCGTTCCCTTTCTGCGGTTGGTTGGTCGTTCGGCGACGTCGGTGTCAGTGCGACACGCAACCTCTCGCTACTAAGTATGTTTTCACTTTCAACTAGATGCTTGAGTGGTTAGGAGCAGAAAGGATGAAGCAGTCATTTCAAGGAACATTGATTTTAAGTGCTAGCTCAACGGTTGTTCAAAGACGCATGCAACGTCGCCACGTAATCAGGTACTGGGAGTCAGTCATTTTTCGGATTATGCAGTGTTTTTATTCTTCGACAAAAATGTTTTGAAATTTTAATCTTAAATTTAAATCAACTGCTCCAAGCAGCCTTCGATCGTTCACACGCACTCGACCGTCTCAGTGCTCCAGGGAAGGTCTGCTCCTTTGATGCTTCTGTGCTGCTACTATTGCTGCACCCTCATCAACGCCCTTAACGATGTTTACACACAGAGGAGAGAAAAAAAATCATCCTGATCTTGAATAGCAGCCCCATTGGGGTGTGGGCTAGCTCAAAACTTTCACCTTTCGCTCCAGCTGTCATCCGGGGAGAGTTTATTAAATTGCACCACTCAAAACATCAGTCATCCGCTTCCCGTCTTGTTGTTTGATATGAAGCAAAACTGCACAAAGAGTAACTTTTCCGGGGAAAATTTAAATATCTGATTAATTTATGCTCGTGCACCGTCTTCCGGAATTTCCGTCACCATCCCCCAGCAGACTACAGAGAACATCGATAAGCAGCTTTGCTTTGGGAACGAGAATTTTCTCCTTTGATCGCGACCTAGAAAAAGTCTCATTAATATCTTGAACGACAGCCAGCGTCCGCTGTTCGTGCTAGACTTCTTTGTTCCGCGGTGGTCAGCAGTCGAATTATATCAATAAAGCGATAAACATGGAGACAAGGCTCTATCTATGGATGTATATATATGGTTGGAGTGCTATTTAGCTGAATATTCCACGGATTTGTCGTCGACGTCGTCTGAGGTCAGGTTCGAGTCGTCATCGTCAGAGCCGTTAAATGTTAGTGCAAGAATCGCGTGTTTAAGTTTCAGGTTTGGCTTTGCGCTACTAAGAGGATTAGCTGCGAGAAAGACGGTTAGTGGCTGAGTGCAATGGTACAAATAAAATGGAATAAGTTCACTTTTGAAGTGCCCATTGTCAGAGAAAAAGAAAACAGGAAAAATTTCATTCGGTTAGCATCAACAGATCCAAAATTAATTCATTTTTTTTGGATAAACCGGTTGGTAGATGTCACAAGATGTGAGTAATGGTAGTGACCTTTTTGTCGAAACCAAAAGGAAGAGGAATTTGAGATCTTCGAACTTTTATGTCGTTAACTATCATTAAATTCCAGTAGAAAATGAAAATCTGTCTAAGTCTTGCCATAGAAGATTATGGCACTTGAGTTATATTCGTTTACCGAATGCTGTTTTCTGGCTGCTTATTTCAAAAATTTTCAAAATTTTCAGAAACAAAATGCAGTTTTCTCGACTTCAAATACACTATTATTAGTGTTTAGTTTGGAAAATGTTTACGTTTTCAGTATTTTTTTAATTATTTTTTATTGGGCATTTATTTGTTTATATGCTGAAACCCCAACGTGGTCAGGAGAAATGATAACAAAGGTTTTCAATTTTTGTCAATACAAAAATACAATTCCCAATGGAATACAATCAATCCACCAAATTTCCAGATTTGTCCAGATTTTCGTCCCATCGAAAAATTTTGGGCTATTATCAAGCTCAAATCAAAGAAATATTGCAAAACAATCAAAATATCGTCTGATTTTGAGGAATACTGGAAAAAGACAGCAGATAATGTGGACAGTACTGCCCTGGGATGCATAGTTGACGTAAGCGCCAAGACGACCAAAATTCACTTTTTGTTTTTTTTGCATTCTTTACCCTATAATACATTGCCTCCAAGCACAAACAAAAAAAGTTTCTTCGAAAAGATTGTGAGATAAATTGAAAAGAACGCTTTGGCGTAAGCACCATTTGGTCGCATGAATGACGACTCTCCACATATATGTTGACCCATAGCTATGCAAAGCTGACCGTACACATCACGGGTGGCTGTAAGCGAAGTTGAATGCACCAGGGAAAGCAGATTAGAGATTACATACATACTTGCCATCTATCGATCTGTATCCCTCATACTGCCTTGACAATTGGAGTTGAAAATGGGATAGAATTGATGGATTTTTTTTCGTGGCGTAGTTAAAACCACAGGTACTAAAATTTCTCACAGCTCTCCGAGTAATTAAAAGCCCGCCATAACACCACCTCGGCCTTCCTTAGGGCCTTCAAAAGCTCTGCGTGTATGCGCGTAGGATTACAAAGCAAGACCATTCTGAAGGTGCCTGGGTTCGATTACCGGTACGGTCCAGGAAATTTACAGGTAGGAAATTTTCTCGACATCCCTTGAATTAGAGTATCGTTGTACCGGCCACACAATGATACGAATCCATAACCCAACAAACATCGGTGTTGAATTAGAGCTTGTTCAAACAAATTTGGAGAAGCTATTCAGCTATTCTAGAAGAAACAGCTGAATAGCTTCTCCAAATTTGCTTGAACAAGCTCTTATTCAACACCGATGTTTGTTGGGAAATGGCAAGTTTGGCATAGAAAGCTCTCAGTGAACAAATGTGGAAGTGCTAGGCGATCGACTTTTTTTCAGGCACGAGAGGGTATTCTGGTACTATATAGCATCGGCCACGCCATTTCGGCAAATGGTTTTCGACCACACTATGCCTCAGGATCATTACCTTGTTGTACTTGCGGTATCGGCTGATTATCGGGAATTTCCACCGTCAAATCTGCATCACTCTCACCGTCGTTATCTGAACTTGAATAGGACAGCAATACACGGAAAAAAAAACCGTGCCCGGATCCGTGAACTGCAGTCATGAATTCGAGAACAAGCAAAAATACACCGTGAACTGAATCACGTAATCATGAACTAAATCACGTTTTTAGGTAAAAATCCTGAAAACGTGAACTAGTTCACGGTCCGTTTTCATTTTCGTGAACGCTTTTGTTTCTGTGTAGAGACAGAGCACCTTTGTCGGACATTTTCAAATGAATTTTATTTGTTAATCACTGAATTTTCGGAAAATAATCTGACGTTTCACCACACGCGACCTGTTGCTTCACGATTCGTGCATGTACGAAATATTATTCAGAACTTAGCAGCCTGGTTTTTACGCCAAACTATGAGAATAAACGTTTAGTAATATGCCTGTTTATTCACATAAGTTGGCGTATGCGTTTTAAAGATGATAAAAAAATGAAACTATTCTAATTATCTTGCTGGCCAACTTTCATTAATAAAACTTCATCAAATGGACAGAAAATTTGTCCATAATTGTTGGTATACATTGCATTTCAGCTTAAATCCGGAAAAACGCATTCTCTCAACAATCGGCATGATGGTGGTTACGTCAACTATGCATCCCAGGGCAGAGTAGTACTGTGCAAATACAGAGTGTTTGGTTCCTTATCAAGAATCTTTCAGGGGCTGAAAGAAGATCATATTTGATGAAAAAAATCATTCTACGCATATGGTCAAATCTCAACTAGCTGCTGAGAGGAGATTTTCTTTTCCCATTGATTTCGTGTAGGTGTCTCTGCTTAAGAATTCGTTCATTCGTGCTTGGACCTTCATACAGGAGCATGAGGATCACAAAAAAAAAACCAGTAAAATCTTGATCAACTCGCTTTTTTGGTTATTCCAGCCTGGCTACAATACAAGTACACTGAAGTTTTTTTCTACGCGGTTTTTTTACGCGGTCCGCGTAAAAAAAACCGCGTTATTTCAAAAAACGACGTAAAAAAAACGCGTTATTTCAGAAAACGTAAGAAACGTAAAAAAAGTCAAGGAAATAAAAATTATATTTCATATTCATATTGAAAGGATATGGTCATAAAAATGTATTGGTAGTAGAAAAACATGGTTCCAGTAATATTGACCACCGGGAATCTGCTACAAATGGATAGAGGTTGTTAATTCAATGTGTGAGCAAAACAGTCCAGAGTAGTTATAGAGAGTTTTCGTCTTCGGCAAAGTTTCTCAGTATGTCATATCATATCTGTTCCAAATCATGCCGCAGAGATGGCGCTGTAGTCTATCTTTTCCAAATGAGGCGCTAGAGAAATGCCGTCTTCGGCAAAGTTTCTCAGTATGTTGTTTGTCGTCTTTTAATATTATCATATCTGTTCCAAATCATGCCGCAGAGATGGCGCTGCAGTCTATCTTTTCCAAATGAGGCGCTAGAGAAATGCCGTCTAAGGCTAACTTTCTCAGTATGTCATTCGTCGTCTTTTGATATTATCATATCTGTTCCAAATCATGCCGCAGAGATGGCGCTGCAGTCTATATTTTCCAAATGAGGCGCTAGAGAAATGCAGTCTTAGAGTAACTTCCTCAGTATGTTCTTCGTCGTCTTTGGACATTATCCAATTAGTTCCACATCATGCCGCATAGATGGCACTGCAGTCTATCTTTTATTAATTGTTTTTGAGAAGGAAATAATTTCTCATCACACGTGAGGCTCTAGGAGTAGACGGCACTTTTTTTGCTAGAACAAAGTTGTTAAGAGAAAGTATTGATAGTTCCGTTAGCGCACGGCAGGCTGTGAAGATTTAATAGAAGTAGCTTTGAAAATTGAGCGGAGGGCATTGCGAGGTAGTATTTCGAAACAAGCACACAATCTGCAAAGATGTTAATTGTATATAATAAAGGCATTCAAAATAATCACGTTAGATCCAGATCGTACCTCAGAGATGGCGCTGCCATATTTGCGGCATAATTTAGAACTAATATGACAATGTCAAAAGACGTCAAACAACATACTGAGAAAGTTACCCTAAGACTGCATTTCTCTAGCGCCTCATTTGGAAAAGATAGACTGCAGCGCCATCTCTGCGGCATGATTTGGAACAGATATGATAATATTAAAAGACGACAAACAACATACTGAGAAACTTTGCCGAAGACGAAAACTCTCTTAACTACTCTGGACTGTTTTGCTCACACATTGAATTAACAACCTCTATCCATTTGTAGCAGATTCCCGGTGGTCAATGTTACTGTAACCATGTTTTTCCACTACCAATACATTTTTATGACCATATCCTTTCAATATGAATATGAAATATAATTTTTATTTCCTTGACTTTTTTTACGTCGTTTTCTGAAATAACGCGGTTTTTTTTACGTCGTTTTTTTAAATGACGCGTTTTTTTACATCGTTTTTTGAAATAACGCGGTTTTTTTACGTGGTTTTTTTTCACGCGGTACCATTACCGTCGTAAAAAAAACTTCAATGTAGATAGTGGTATTTCACCGTCATCATCATATTCAACCATTTTTCCAGTGTTATAATCGTTCAGTTTGAGTATGAATAATTAAAAATCCGATAAGCTAAATTTAAATTGTCCAAATCCAGACAGCTTCCATCTAGGAAACAATCCCGTTTCAAACATAATTTCCACGTATGCTATACAGAATACCAGGGACTCCATAAGACACATTCCCATTTCTTCCCTGAATGCAGATTTAAGTATTATACTGAGAGTAAAAGTACCTAACAGGAGTCTAAAAAACCTTCCGACAATCCCGACAGAAAAGCAATCTTCCTCACAAACCACCCTCAACATCCAAGCCATCAACTCTCAGAGCAACATGCAGACACTCTGTTGCTGTCGATACAAAATGTTACGATTATTGCCCTGGTTATTTCGATATAACTGCGCTGATGGTTATTGCATGGGAATTTATAGAACTTAAACATCGATAAGAACACGCACATATTGACGACATGGCTTCTGCCTCTGACTGTTGCAGCTACCCCCCAAAAAAAAAGGCCAAATGTCATCAACCCTTAGGTCAAAACCAGTCACATTGAAATTCCTACACCAATTTCGACAACGAACGACTGACCGGCCAACCGAAAAGACAGACTGCCACCGGTCCATCGTCCGGTTGGTCGTAAAATGTCAATTAAAACCTACTCTAATTACTCCCGTTTACGATAGAAGAGAACCCTCTGGTAAAAACTTTTTGTTTTTAAATTCCATCCAGACGAGTAAGATCCGAAAAATAAACTACCATTAAGCTCGTTTGTTCCAGGCTCTCGCCATTTTTTGTACCAAAAATTGCCATTTCCCTCCGAACACAATGAACAACGAGCCACTCACCGACCCGTGGACCGGTTAAGGACATGTGGGAGTGCTAAGTTTATTATGCCGGCACTCACACCATCCGCCGCACACGTCTTGGCAGAATGTTTGGAAAATTTTCAAGTTTACACAGGAAGTCGTTGCTTCTTTTTTTTTAGTCAAACTGGATGTAAAATCTCAAGTACCGTGGAGAATGGCTACTGCCAAGGTGCAAACCACTCTCCATTCAGTCTCTTCGAAAGCGGATTTTATATCTTCCAGACCTGTTCTGGACGTAGTCGTTTTAGTCGTTGTCGTCGTCATCGTTGTCGTTGTTACTGAGAAGCAGCAGAAAATTGCGGAAAACGGAACGAACAACACACCCGGTCCAACTGAAAATGGCATTGCTACTGCTGCAGTAGTATGGCAGGAAAATATGTTCTCCAACTCGAATAAAACCAAAATTAATACCTCCTGGGACAATGATGGTTGCAGTCAGTCGATGGCAAGAAAGAGAAAAAACTGCAGTACCCATCAAATAGTTCTTTGTTCTTTTTTTTTTTCATACATTCTGAGAGTAAGTTTTGCGTAGTTTCTGTACGCCATTTTCCGAAAGAAAATAAGTTTTTCGATTTGGCTCAAATCGAGATATTGGATTGGATTATTTCAGCCTTCCTTTTTATATTTTTTAAAATCGCTAGTAGTTTCTAAATTATTGCCGCAAACTTTGCTTAGACCATGGCGAAAGTTAGTGTCAGCGATTTCGATTGAAATTGAATCTTAACATGGACATTTTTTGTGCGAAAATGTCCCACTTCGAATCGAACCACACGAATTCAAAACAGAGACAATAACTTCAACTTTGTTCAACAACAACCAGCTAAGCTCTCCCTCTTTTGGGTGAAACCACTTTTCCAAAATCTACCACTTCACACCAAAGCACACCATGCGGCAAAGTTTCACCAGAAAGGATTCAACTCTGACTTTGCTATATGAACCGCTTTCTCTTGCAGTGTGCCTTACCATGGTGACCTCCCGAAAAAAAAACCTTCATAAATATGTTTTACAGCACTACCCTCCACCCTTCACCCCCGACTTGAAACTGAGCGATGTGATAATCTTCCTCCAACGTCGTTCGAGGACTTTTTCCCACACACACACACAGAAAGTTTCAACTGGAGGACTCGCGGTGCGCTGGCGGCAGCCCACAAAGCAGCTCAGTCACCCACCCATCTCTCGGCAAAAAGATGAACGATGAGGTGCCATAAAATAACTTTGTTACTTTTTATGTTTTTGTTTTAAAACACTTGGGTTCGGTCGGCGTTTCCTCGGCTCCGGTAGCAGCGGCAGCAACACCACGCGCGCGACAATGTTTCAGGATGCCGCTTCCTTAGAGCGGGCGTCGTCGGCAGACAGGCACGTAGCCGGATTCAAAACACGCATTTTCGGTGGCAGAGCTCAGTCAGTATCAGCATTACTCAAAACTCTGGCTCGAGGCTTTCGCCACAAACGAGCGATTTACCACCGAAATTTTGTGTTGCGGCAAAGGATGCGTTTTGAATTTTTCGCGAAAGCAAAACAACGAAAAATATGTGGCGAGATTTGGGCTGTCGTCGTCGTCGTCGTCGTCGTCGTTGATATGGAGCAGCCCTTGCGAGGGGGATATGTTGTTGACCTCTAACCGTCGGGGCTTTGGATGATGATGCGATAGGACCCGATGGTGGTAGGTCGTAAACTTGGAGTAGAGAAGTGTTGCTGTTGTTTCCACGAGATACAAATCGGCTTGAAAACTAATTCTTGGAAAGAACGATCCGCAAATCGTGCCATCGATGGCTGATGCTGGTGGGGGGAATTTTCGGCAGCCTCTGAATGGATACCTTGTGTTTTTAATCTGCTGTATCCCTTCCGTTTCAGGAACGCGACTAATGGAAAGGTAAAATGGAAACACTAATTTGGAAACTGTCGCTTAACATTTAAAAAGGGCCAATCCTCTTTGATTGATGCTCTTTGTCGATTTTCACAGCTGCATAATCAAACATGTGGCTCTGCCTAGAGCTTAGGTCTAGTGAAGAGAGTTTGCTTGTACATTCAAAAAAAGAAAAGAAATCGACGAAAGAATTCGATCATCGAGGACAGAACCTTTTCAAATGTTACTCAAGATATTTCAATATCAAGGTTCATAACTTTTATCAGCAGTTTTGCATTTGAGCTTGAAGTGCAATACCAAGTTGAAAGTAGATATTCCCAGTTGGACATCGTTGAAAAAAATATTCAGCTTGGTGCCGCACCTTCAGATTGCAAGTGGGGCCAAATACAAATCGTATCGAACATTCATTCGACATACCATCTTGTTTCAGAAAAAGTTCATTGGGCTCTAGAACATTAAGATACAATTTACGTGTCTTGTGGACTGTCCCACTGAATCAACTGCTGATGGTGATTCTTGTTGTATGCAGATTTCCGGAAAATATGATTTTTTTGTCATTTACATAAAACAATTATAGATCGTTTCTTAAGAAGATATTTGGTAAATGGGTTGGGTCAACTTTTTCATCCATTTGTTAAATAAACAAACTCATGACAAACCATACTTTCAAATTTATGTTCAAACTTTCCTTCCAAATTACAACCAGTGTTTAATTCTGTTTGATACTTGTTGAATTGACTTGTGATATTCGTGCATTTCTGCAATTATTTTTACTTCTCTATAAGTTGATTACAACGTATTTGTCTTTATTATAGCATCACTACCTAGACAAGAAATCATCATGTCAAAAGCATGTTATCACAGAAAACAGACATTCATCTTCGGTCTGCTACTTGCGTAAAACTTTAAACCGACATTTCAAATGTCTCCTGGTAGGCGGCGCTGCAGTTGTGAGATAACTGTCATGTAAATGTTTATAAATAAAAAGCCTAGCACATAACCTGAAAAGTTTTGTTTGTTTTTCTCTGCACTTGCTTTTTATACCGGCTGCCAATATTAACTTTTACATACGTTTTTCAAGAAAAGGTATATGGACATCATTGTCTGTTCTCTGTGTTATATGTTTTAAAAATATCAATTTATTGCACTATTTTGATCATATTTAAGTCAAATGTTAAGTCATGTATACTATAAAAATTCACGACAACATTTTCTCAGCTTTTTTTTAAATTAATTTCTAATACTCTTGAACAACAAGCTCTTACTGTCCTGATGCGAGGGAGATAGAAGCTCTTACTGATCAAGAAAATGTTTATGGTGTTACATGGAATACAACTTATCTTTCATTTCAGAAACAACCAACTGACGATCATACGTAATAGATTCGTAATCAAGCAGTATTTTTCACTTACAGCAATGTATACATTAGTGTAAGAATATTGTAGGCTAATAGTGGGGAATGGGAGGGACCATGAGGGCACCCGATTGAAACAGACTGGATGAAGAGAGTGGGAAGGTCAACTCTCCATTGTAAATAGCGGGCGTTGTTTAAAATGTACTGGTTTAGTTAACATCTATGTGACTCATTTTAGTCACAGCCATATCTGGCTGTTGTATGTGTTTGAAACGCACGGATGCAGTTATATACTACCCAAACACATTTTTCCATTTCCCAAAAAAAAGGCTGCTAAAACATTTATTTGAAAACTTTCCATAAAGGTTTTTATAATTTTTAAGGGTCAACCAGCAGTCAACATGATACGTAAAATTCGATACGTAAAATTCGATGCGTCATCACTGCAAGAAATATGTTGCTGAAATACTGAGTCGATTGCGTCTTAAAAGTGAAGTTTTAATCTGTTCTCATTAAACTGACAATATGACCGTTTGATAGATTTTTTATATTTTTTTTAACAATTTCTTTTATTTAAACAGGTTTAGTCGAATCACCGTAACAGAACCAAGTTTTCTCCATCAATATACATGAATGATCTTAGAAATAACGGTAAGAGAGGAACTGCCGATAACATGCGGCCGTCTCACGGTTTGTGGGAATAGGTTTTAAGCAGATTAGGAAGGGGAGCGGTAATTTAATAGATGATCTACAAAATAAGTATTTTTAACTGTATATTGTCTTTTTTTAAATTTTATTTGAAAATTTTCTAGAGTGAAAACAAAAACACTAAGTTTAAAAAAAACTAAAGGTGAGAAATGAGAGACATAGTTTCTGACACGCGCTCTCAGATTTTCAGTGAGAGTGCTTTGCTCGTAAAGCTTACTTTTCTACTCTCTCGCTCTCTGCTTTTTTATCCTGTGGAGCGTACACCTAAAAGCAAGCACACACAGTAAATGAAATGAGTAAATTGACTCTCACTCAGAGCTGGTAAATCTCACGGCCATCATGCGACGACGAGATGAAACGAACTATCATGAGCTTTCTTGTCATTCTCACACCATCATGTAGTCATAAGATTGTTTCTCATACGATTTTGTTTCGCAAATATCTAACTAGTCCACTTGAATCCAGCCAAGCAATAATACGTAATCGACATTAAGGGTGTTCCGATCAAAATTTGGTCGACTTAAACTTGACGCATTTCCTTTCATCGTGCATTAAAAAATTTTGCACACTCCTGATTTTGAAGATGTGAGCGTGTAGCATCATTTTGATTTTGAGATTGGCACTCCAGTTATCAAAATGTCGTCGAAGGAAGAGAAGCAACGCATCAAAATTTTGCACGTGCATGGCGAAAATCCAAACTAGTCTCACGCCAAGTTGGCTAAATTGTTGAATGTGGCTAAATCAACTGTTACCAACGTATTAAAAGCGTTCCGTGAACGTTTATCGACAGCCAGGAAAGCTGGATCGGGGGGAAAACGAAAGCCGGAGGCCACAGCGACGACAAAAAGAGTTGACCGCTGTTTCGAGCGGAACCCCAACCTCTCCGTCCGAGATGTCGTAAAGAAGCTGGGAGTGGCGCCTTCAACCGTGGATAGAGCTAAAAAACGAGCTGGACTGTCGACACACAAGAAAGTGGTCCAAATCGCGACGATAAACAAAACACGTCGGCCAAAGCACGATCGCGAAAGTTGTACACGACAGGAACTTTATACGGCAACCGGGCGGGAAAAGGTGGCAGATATTTATCTGCTTTGGCAGGCCATCGGCACCTGTGGCTTGAAGAGCAACGTTTACATTGCGACCGGAACCGGAAGGAAATTTATCTGAGCGAGTGTCTACAAAAACGTCTACTGCCTTTCCTGAAGCGACACAATTGTTCCGGTCTATTTTGGCCGGATTTGGTAACTTGTCATTACGGAAAAAAGGCCATGGAGTGGTATGCTGCCAACAACGTTCATGTGGTGCCCAGGGACAAGAACCCTCCCAATCGAACAATATTGGGCCATCATCAAGCGGAACCTTAAGAGCGAGAAACAGTTCAAGACAAACTGGCGTTCTGCGGCGAATAAAACGGACAAGGAGACTGTACAAAATCTTACGGCACGTGTTAAACGAATGACCCGGCAATTCGCATTCGGTAAATAGAAAGCTTAGCTGAATATTTCTCCTGTATTCTGTATTAACTGAACTTGAAAAAGAAAAAGAATTTGACTCACACACATTACTGTTTGACCAAATTTTGATCGGATTTTTAATTTCATAAAACGCTTTGTGGATCAAAATGGGCGGAATTGCCTCTTCCGAATGATGAAGGTTTCTCAAGATATCATTGCAAAAATTTCAACATTTGCGTGTCTCATTTTTTGCCACATTTTCAGCTTTTGAGTGTAGTTTAATAAAAAATGTTCTGCCACAAAGAGTTATGTTAATGACAAGTCGATACAGTACAACAATCAAAGGTGTCACAGTGCAATTAAAAACGTCGAATGACTAATCAACAATTAACGCTAGAGAAATTTTGCTTGATTCTCGTTAGCAAATATTATTCCTTGGGAGTGGATAATATCTGCTAAAATAACTGCATGCGGCTTATTTAGAAAAAAATCACCAGTTTTTCAAATATTTAACCAACAGCAAACATCTGGCAGAACGCTACGGTCCTGAACTTCCCAACGAAAAAATCACGAACGCTCCGGAGGTTAACAGCACACATGAATCACCATTTTCAACCCATCAAAAAGTGGTAGTAGATGCAAACAGAACGAAATAGCCAGGATAACAAAAAAAAACCTCTAACGTATGCAAAATTTCGAGGTTCAAATATTCCGCACATTTTTCGCACTTCAACTCCGCTGAACCAGCTGAGAACGATGACGACGATCTCTCAAGAGCAAACGCCAAAATCCTGCTGAAATATTCATATCGCTTCCCCGTGCTTTCCGTCAGACATCGTCGTCATTGTCGTCGTCGCAGTGCCTTGGTGGTCCCGAGCCGCAAAAACCAACCAGCGAAAAAAAAGAAGAAGAAAACACGGGTAAATAAAAGTTTATTTTATTTGCACACGATGTAGTACAATACTTCATAAAAGATGAGCATTGCACTTTTTTCTGTGTTAAATCCTCGTGCACAGCGCGACGGTAAGAGGATCAGGTGCTGCTGCTGCACACAGTCATTGAAATTCCAACCAGACCGGGTCGCGTCCTCGTCGTAACGCAAAAATATGGACGGATTCCAACGACTGCTGGGGCATTTCCCACATGGGATGAGCCTAATTAGATTTCCCATCTTCTCGGATTGAATTTCCTCGAATGTGGGGCGATGTGCGATGCAAATCTAGTTTATTCAGAAAGTGCATCAAACGCCATGGCAGTTGACAGCAAACGTGGTTCGAGATGATTACACAACTCCTACAAGCTTTAACCTATCACTCGCTTGAATTAAACAAGCTCTGAACTACTCCCAGGATAAGCATAAGACAAGGAAATGGAAAGCTCCCGGAGTTTGGGGCGAAGTGGAAAACGAAACAAAAGAAGATTAAATTTATCATTTTCCCGGATGGAATAGGAACCTTGCCAGCGCGGAGGAGAAGGTCGAGAGGTTATGCTCATAGTAATCACCTCTCAACCGGTCGGAGCTGTCATTCCGAGAAAGAGTGCCACTCTCGACGAGTCGTTTATTAAAATACGATAACAAACTACCCAAAGTGCACTTGTTTTAGTTTTTCGGTGCTTTGAGAGGTGGATATGAAGTTGCCACCTACTGATTTTGAGTGTGTCTGTCTGGCTGTCTGCTGTTCGGGGAGGAAATATCTCATCAACAAACAACCCCGGCGAACAGCTGCGAGGGGCTGACTGATTGGGGGAAGGGTGCGCGTCTTGGCAAGAGTTGGGTTTGCGAAAGCATACTTGGCGAAAGTTAGCGTCCTACCGGGAGTATTTAGTGAGATATTCTTTCTTTCGCCGCCACGTTCCTCGGCGCTTCGCATGGCAAAGTTCGCTAAACGGTGAAGATTTAAATATTGATGGGACTTTTAGCCCTTTTCGCGGCGGAATCTGTTGTGGGATTTCAGCGATGGGATTATAAGAATATATAGTAGTTGTACTTACGGCGGTGGTGGGGAGAGAGTGGAAATTGAAGTGTACCAACCTGAAAATAGAGGAAGAAAGAGGAATATTAGCTTAGGATTGGTTTGAGATGGATTACTGCAAAAATATTAGAATGATTTGTCTTTCTGTTAGAGGAAGTCAGAAGGTTCTCAATTGTGTTGCACTTTGCGCTGTAAATTTTCTACCAGAATTATATTAATCTTAGATATTTCAGTTATTGCCAACCGTTGAAAAGCCGATCTTTTAACGGAATTTGTGTCTACATTGTAAATTGGGTTGTATGAAACCCAATTTCTACTTCCCCAGATGTACCTTATCTTTATATGAATACAACCCACCAGAACAAACTACCAGACGACGGTGCAGCCACACTGCAAGATCTCATCAAATTCTCGCACCTCAGCATTTAAAATTCCATTCAATTACACTTCATCTCCGGTATGGAAAATTCCATCTCATCTCAACATTTCACCGGAGGTAGAAAAAAAAACCCAATCCAGCTGGTGGCGAACAAGAGTGCAACAATTTCACGCCAACATTTGCATTTCTCCCATTTATAAACATTACTCAATCATCGCTCATCGTCGTCGCCGACCACGCCGACAACGGCGGCCCTTTGTGGGCGTCAATCTCTCGTTCTCTCTAGCCCCAAAGAGCTTAGCAGGACTTCTTTTCACGTACTGCCGACGAGTGGTAGTGTTTCCGACCTTTCATGGCACCACAACCTGACACGAGACGTGTCGACAAATTGCATTTAACCAACCGTCGTCAGTAACGACTACCCCGGCCCCACCCGGATCTCATCTCCCACCTCAAGCACCAGTGACAATTGCCGGAGGAAAATGAAAAAAAAAAACGTCAAATACCATCATTTAAATTCATAACGAAGCATTGGTCGTCCTTCCCAGTTCCTACACCCCCCTCCCCACACTCAGTCGAAACTACTCCCGCTGCAGTCGCACTCTAATCCAGTGTATTTTGGCCAGGGCAGGGCAGGGGAAAGAGGAGGAGCGACAATCCGCAAGTACAACCACACTTTGCTAATGCCGCTATTTGGATGCACATTTCGCCGGTGCGGTGGAGACGAACGAATCCTATCAAATTAAATGAACATTAAAATTGTGTCCCGCGCGTCTCGGAGGACTCTCCCGAGTAGAGTGGAATGGAATTTCTCCGATCCAGCCCGAGCGATATCCGTTCCGTTTCCGAATTTTTCGGCAACGGCATTATAAGCTTAAATAAGGATCCTGGTGATTTTTAAGCTGGCTTTTGCCAATTTCTTCGCTCGTCGATTTTTGCTCTTTCCGGGCGAAAGTTCACTTGGCGAGGGGTAGCAGCAGCTTACTTTTATGGACGTATAAAATTGATATTAGTATCGTCGTTGTCGTCGGTGGCATCGTCGCCATTGCAGCATTGTACAATGGGGTTGCGCTATCTAGTATTTATTGATGTTTGGGGAGGAGAGTTCTTTTCTTTCCGAATCGGGGAAAATGTTGTGGCGTAGCATTCCGGGAGTGGTTTCCCAGTGACGATTCCTTGGGACAGAGTTTGCAGTTGGAATTAAACTAAGGAGGGTGGATTAGTAGCCGTTTTAGATGCAATCGAGTGGTTTTATCGCGAGTTATGGGAAGTTTGTGCTCTGATGGAGTACGCAATTTACAATGAAATTTGACTGTAGAGTTCTGATTGTTGGATGCTGAGCGAGTAGCCTTATTTGTTCCAACTGAAAAAGGAGGAGAAGGCCAAAACGGTCAGGGGGCTCTACTATACCCAATTATTGGGCCGCTTCACCGCCGAATTGCAGATAAAATGGCCCCATTTGGCGAATTAAAGAGTGCTCTTCCACCATAACAACGCACCGGCTACAATTCGAATTCTCCAGATTCTGCAATTTGTTTCGAAATTTGAAAACGCGGCGGGCAGAAATTTGAGTCGAATGAAGTACGAGCATCGCTGGGTCATGTGTATCGAGCTAAAGAGACTGTGTTGAGAAATAAATCACCACTTTTCCAAAATTTGTTTTGTAAGTTAAATACTTATTGGACCACCATCATACAGTCGTTGTCGGAGAATCGCTAATAGGATTTGGTGTAGCACATTTCGATTGCTGGAGACTAACATTCTTTGAACTAGACGCTGAATCATTCGGGCAGAGTTGAATATGATGCCGTCCACGACATTTGTGGAAGTGGGTAGAAGACAAACAATCCCTCGAAATATGGCTTTTCCGCAGACAATTCCCGTACAATCTTCCAACCGAAAGTTTCTTAAAACTCCTACAAAGATAGAAAAGATGATGATCATACACTTTCGATCGTTGACTTGGCCGAATCCGTGATTCGAGACAGAGCGCTGAACAAACTTCTTCCGAATGGTTTACGCTTGTGATTCGGTGGACTTTATTTGCATGGATTTGAGCACCGTGACACGTTCCTGAATAAAGGATGCTAGGTCTTTGAAAGTGATTGCTTCGTTAGTTGAAATCTTACCTTGTTGTTGCATTCAATCAAATGCTGAGCAGGCGGATTAACAAAACGTCCCAATACTTCGTTCGTTCACCCAACTGATGCAAAACACTGACCTTTTCCTCAAAATTTTCCACCAGACTATGGAGCTCCGAAGCCGACTCTCGTTTGAGAGATGAAGTGGCCAAATACGAATGGTTCAATCAAGCAGGGTTTTGGATCAAGCAAAAGATTCCATGCCACTGGGTTGTTGTTTGTGCTGATTGGGATCGTTTGGATCAGTTGTAGGACTGCATTCGACAACGGGGACCGAAAGTTAATAGAACTTTTCGATGTTTGAAAGACCTACCGATGAATGAACTAGCGACTCAAACAAATCATGGAAATTCATCTAACTCGAACACGGGTAGCTCAATGAAAAGCTAGAATGGCCCTTATTTTGAAGAAAAAAAAACGTACTAAATTTAGAAGGTTCTACGTTGACATTTTGAGGTCGCTCAATGCGCTTAAAGATATTTTAGTTTAAATCACCTCCTCTGTGCAACGGTAGAGCACGCTACTTTAGTACATGCTCCATAGGCATCGATAAGATCACGGTTCGGAATGCAAATAATTGAATACATTTTTTAAAGAAAAGATTCTCAAACCAATTAGATAGTGATATTGTGTTTATTAGTTATTCTTATTTTTGACGGTATTCCATCGAGTTATAGTAGAGTGCATTTTAAAAATTTTCGCCTAATGGATAGGAAAAAATAGAGCACAGGAAAGTATTTTTACTCTTGCAAAAAAACGATATGTTAACGAAGATTTGGAGTGTACCTTCTTTTTATCTGGCAGCTTCTTCCGAAAATTCCACGTTGAGCAACAGTCTTTGGAAGTCGTGTTTTATTTTCGTCACATCTCTATTATAATCGTGCATCAGCTTTGTCGCCCTTTCTGCGTGTTTGTTAACCACTTCAAGGTTAAAGACCATTTCTTCACCTCTTTGATAAGCCTTATTTGTGCTCCATTCGCTTACTGGTTCGTCCAAAAAGCTGGTGTGTATGTCCAAAATCTTGAAAAATTCCATAGTATTGGTCCTCAGTAGAACGTCTAGAGAAATGTCACTCGATGGATTTTCCGGTTCCTTTTTCAACAAATGGAACACCAAGAAGCTGAGCTGTGTTTTTTCTGTCACCAGAATAGCTTGACATTACCATCCCAGTACACTGTAAACACATTGATGGTTATTCCTACCCGAGCAGAACACAAAAGCATATGAATACCTAATTTTGATCTTGATATCTGGCCTTGGTATTAAAGAGCTCAGATTAAGAGGTAAAATACCTAAGCAAAATACCTAAGAATTGCAAGTAAAATGTCTCTAGAATAACTAAACTTGATATTCCGGATATCTGGGTAAGTATCTGGTCACCTTAGAGGTATTATTTTGGTATTGTCTTACCTCAATTCGGTATTCGCATGACATTGTGGGAACAATTTGATGGTATTATCCTCAGGTATTTTACCTCTTAATCTGAGCTCATAAATACCAAGGCCAGTTATCAAGTTATTCGCTTCTGCTCGGGTAGAGTCGAAGTGACGTTTATCACTTGGTGGAGTGAGAAAAGTCACCTGCAGTGACGTGACTTCTGGCTGACTCTGGCCGATGTTTTTCATGAATAAGAAAAAAGTTTTGTGGATCGGTGCTGGTAATAGAAGGCAGCAAGCACTTGACGTAATATAGGAAGGCGGGCTCCTGGAATCCCAAGTAGCACACTACATACAACAGCGTTCCCGAAAATGAAAACGGACCGTGAACTAGTTCACGTTTTTAGGATTTTTACCTAAAAACGTGATTTAGTTCATGATTACGTGATTCAGTTCACGGTGTATTTTTGCTTGTTCCCGAATCCATGACTGTAGTTCATGTATTCGGGCACGGATTTTTTTGCGGGGGGGGAAAAAAAAAAGTGGGAAAAGATAATGAGACAGAAAGACATATTTTTGTTGTCCACCCCGAGGGGGCACGTGGGGGGCCAGGGGGGATTTTACCAAATTGGCCCCCGGAATTTACCCTTGGGGGGACCCTCTCTCTCACGCGCAAATTTTGTGGGGTTTTTTAAACACAACACAAGCTGTGGAATGGACATCCAAACGAGGGGAAAAAAAAACTCCCACGTACCCCCAAAAATGTGGGTGCGAATAAAGGGTTCCACGTTTTGTTTTGGTTTTTATTAGGTGCGCAACTAAGTTCCCACTGTTTAGCAATAGATGGCGCCAGTAGTAAGTGCTGGTCGAATGTTGTACATCTCAAGCGTCATAAACCAAGCTCAGACAAATGGTAAACAAACCGTTTTGCCATATCAGTGATTTTGGTTTAGTGTTATGTATTTTGGTTGTTTGAAGATGTTCGATTTCGTGCCAAATAATCGTCATTTGTGGGAAGTGTTGATTTTCTTCTTTCATTCGAAGAAAACGGCGGAGAAGCACATCGAGAGCTCCAAATAGTTTACGGTGATGCTGCTCTGAGTGAAACAACGTGTCGTGATTGGTTTCGTCGCTTCAAAAACGGTGATTTCAGTGTTAATGATCGTCCGCGTGAAGGAAGGCCAAAAAACTTCGAAGACTCTGAATTGGAGGCATTGCTCGATGAGGATCCGTGTCAAACGCAAGAAGAGCTTGGTTCAGGATTAGGAGTTTCCCGCCAAGCCGTTTCTAAGCGATTGCATGCGTTGGGAATGATTCAAAAGCAAGGAACTTGGGATCCTTACGATTTGAAGCCAAGAGATGTTGAGCGTCGTTTTTTCGTCTGTGAACAACTGCTCCAGCGGCAAAAAAGGAAGAGTTTTCTACATCGCATTGTGACGGGTGACGAAAAATGGATTCATTACAGTAACCCAAAACGGAAACATTCATGGGGACTGCCCGGGCATGCTTCAACATCGTCGCCTAGGCCGAATATTCACTCTGCGAAGGTTATGCTGTGCATTAGGTGGGACCAAGTTGGTATTATTTATTATGAGCTGTTGAAACCAAACGAAACCATTACCGAGGAACGGTATCGAACTCAATTGATGCGATTGAGCCGAGCACTGCACGAAAAACGGTCACAATACGAGCACAGACACGAAAAAGTGATTCGTAAGCATGACAACGCTCGACCTCACGTTGCGAAACCCGTGAAAACCTACTTGGAAACGTTCAAATGGGAAGTCCTACCCCACCCGCCATATTCTCCTGATATTTCATCGTCCGATTATTACTTGTTCCGTTCGATGGCACATGGTCTCACTGGTCAGCAATTCCACTCATATGATGACATCTCAAAATGGCTTGATTCTTGGATAGCATCAAAAGACGAACAGTTCTATCGAAATGGTATTCACGTTCTACCAGAAAGATGGGAAAAAGTCGTAGCTAGCGATGGGCAACTAATTTGAATAATTCGTTTGTAACCTTTGTTTTCAAAAGGTATTGAAATCATTCTCATTTTTTTTTGAACACCCGTTAATACGCGGGTTCAAGTCCACTCCTTTAAGTGGGCCTCGATTGAAGCTTCATCGAGCATCTAAAGCTCACTATGGGCAGTATTGTAGTCTGACCACAATTTGATCAGGTTCTCCACACGGACAGGGCGGACGAACTTCATCAGCTCGCGTCTCATCGTAGTTGTCCACAAAGGCCTTGGTTAGATTTAGCGATATCGCCAGGCTTTCGAGTTGCAAATTTAGCAACTTTACGCGACGCTCGGTAGACATTGTATCGATGAGAATCTGTGAAAAATGGGCCAGCGTAGTACGCAAACTGGAAAGTAAAACTATTAGGATTTCTAAATACCTTCTTGAGGTTATAGCTTTGCCTTTGGTTGTAATAAATTGCAGTCAAGTATCCTTTTGAAAGATTGCGTTCCTCAACGAAAGACCCAACTAGTATTATGGTGTTTTTTTTTTTTAAATTCCTTGGCCTCACTTGCACAGTGGGCAAAAATGGACCCAACATCCCATTCATTTAGACGGCGCAGGGTAGGAGTCCTTAAAAATAGCTTATCTTATGACAAAAATGCGGGAAATCGAATGATGTTCGTCTCATTTAGGGTTGACTACAGTTAGTGTCCCATTTTGCCCATTTCTCCCCTAATTTCTGATGCAAACTAGAATTTTTACCCAAAAATTCAACTCGGTGCAACTATATTGAACCCAAAATGCACTGTACATTTGCAGAAAAAACTGGAGAACTGAATGGAACAAATTTTTTTTTGATCGGATGCCAGGAAATGGACCATTTTATCCGATTTCCCTCATACATGCATAAACTCATACACCATGCAGTTCTGAAGATTCGGCAAGCAATATTACTCTCACTTGCACTGTACTTATGTAAAAATGTTCGGAGCATCGAATGGTCAATCTTCGGCTTTTATAACAGGGAGTGTCGGAAGAAGGTGTAACCTCTGCTACCAATTTTGGGCGTTTAGTGTCGTCGATGAACGAGGGGATCTTCGATCTTACAATTACAATTACACACAGATGGCGCGACAATGCACTGGAACAGCACAGGAGGAAATAATCATTATGCTTTAGATATATTGAAATACCCGCTACAATCCCGGTCAAGCTCTGGGTCTAACTATCAACTTATCTGAAGATCGGTGCCCCCTCTAAACCGTTTGTCTCAAGTTTGCTCAAGTATCGGAGATTATGTTAACAAATCTATCACTTGGCTTTTGAGTATATCGTCGAAAATTGCTCGCTCCATACCCTGTCATAAATTTCTCCTACAGAACTGCAGCCATTCGACCGATTAATGGCGTGTGAGCAAATTTATAGTACCCGATAGCCACGCCGGTCATCCGTTCCATTGCGGCGCGTTCTTCTGGTGCGCTATTATCGGGAAGACGCTCCCAGACGCTCGCACTGAAACCGGAGAAGCACAGCGAGGGTGGTGATTTATTGCCCAGCTCGTCTCACGTGATCACTGGACGGCAACGATGCCAGTTCTACCGATTTCTGTTCAAACAAGTGAAATGAAATACATTTCTTGAAAAGAAAGTTCTCACTTCTCAGAAGTTTTCAAAATTTTCCAGGCGTACTCTGTCGAAGCTCTTGCACTCCAATAGAGCATTTATTAATGAGATAGGTTATAATGAAAGTTATAAGCAAAAATATGCTACCCAACCCCAGACACATACATCATGTTGGTGTGGATACGTGAGTACACATGGCCCGTCTGTTTCTCGATAAGGACTCTGCTTTTGAGGTTAATGTTTCAGAAATTATATCACCATTAGTTCGAATTTCTGCTGCTCATTCTGCATTCTAAGAAAGGAAAAAAATTAACGGGATATCCTTCGTTTTTGCGGAGCAACGCTAACTATTGCTCGGAAATGATAAATTCCCGTCTAGAAATAAACGGACAGAGAGGGAGCAGAGCTCAAATAGCAAAAGGTAAAAGTTGAACCACCTATTCTCCTGGCTCACAACTGATTGGCTTTGGAGGATGGACCGGAAAAAAAGAAAAAAAAAACAAGCGTACTCATTTCTCCACTATGCGCCAAGTCAGCTTATTACCGAGACCGAGAAGAGCGAGCTATTATTACCACTGAAACGAGGAAAAGGAAATGTCACAAGGACACATTCGATTGGAACCGTGTGCGAAGGATTATTGGAGGAAATTGGAAAAAGGAAACCATACATTGACTGCCAATAAAATCAAGCACACACCGACACACACAACATACAACTACGCGCCCACAGACGGGACTATTCGTTTATTCTGCGAACGTCGTCATCGAGACAATGTCGTCGAAAGGTGCACCTCCATCGAGCGTCGGTGTGCAACGTCGCACAAAGGATCGCACGGAGGCAATCACGATTTGAAACTGCACTTTGCTGGTTATGAAATTCAATACCAATGCGCTGTTTTGCCAGCTGAGGTGAGTAGTTGCATGCGCTTGCGTTTTTTTTTTCGGAATTAATTTCATTTTAAGAGGTTTCTGGTGATTAGTGCGAGTAAACAAGATACAAGGCTGAATAGGGGACGAATGATGTGGGGTTAATTGTAGCGAATTACCGTCCCACATGTTCCCCATGAATTCACGCTGTCAAGTTTAGAAATTGATAATCTTTTTCTTGACTATGAAAATTACAAGTTTCGAAAATATTCCAGTCCATTAGCCCGAGCGTCCCACTACTGGACCGAAACCAGCCCCGCAAGCAAACCGATTAAAGTTTCGTTAATTAGCCTGAACATTCGCCAAGCTCGTTCGCGACCATTAAAAGCTCTTCGATTTCGCTGACGCGGTTCGCACATTTAATCCTGAAGCATTTTATCGTCCGCTTGGGCTCCGTTGGGTGGTGAAATTACCACGCCATTTAGCAACCGTTGCCATCTTTTCCAGATCCGGGAGATATTGGAAATTTCCCACAGCTCATTAATGCCGTGCTCGTGACTTGGAGCCAACAGCACGGAAAACAAAATAGAAGTAAAAATTTACAACTTTTAATTGGAAATTGCTCAACTTGAATTCAACGTGTACGAGAGCCGGTCTCCAGCCATAAAAAATAGAGAAGTCTTCGGAGGCTCGGTTTGAAATGGGAAGAAGTCGCGGAAAGAAATTTATAGAATATCCATTAAATTAATTGAACGTTATTCATCGTTCGAGCGCTTGCGGGGTTGAGGATTTCTCTCTGCTTCTGGCGTTGTTCCGGTTCGAAAGTGACAGCAACAAGGATGAACCTGACCGTCCGTAGCTGCGTGGGAAAGTTGTTTGCTCCCACTATTTTTGATTTTCTCTTTTCGTTTAGCTGCAATTTTCTCATTCGAATGTTGGTGGGGAGGGGATGCTGCCATTGGAAATTCCTTTATGCGATCCGACGAAGGTGGTCAAAAACCTCCATCCGGTGTGTCATTCATTTCCGGAATGGTGGGTTGAATTTAATGGAATCCCATTCCGGGAACGCTGAGAGGTTGAAGAACAGTATTGCCATTATTGGATAACCGTTAGAGAAGCTTTAAATCTACCGTAAAGCTTCTTTTATTCAACCCCGAACAGGTGAGACGCCATCGATCAAAAAACCCACCGTTTCGAATCAATGCCGTAAACATAAAACCAAAGGACATGATAGTTTTATCTTAGAGCACACACACACATACCTGAAAAGCGTTCTTCGGGGAAGCAACCAACTTTTGGCTACCGACCATGTTTGTGTTGATCCGAGAAGTGAAAGCTCCAAATCAGCATTTCTTTCATGGGTTTTATTCGTCAGAAATTGGATTTTTCTGATTTCTGTCTCCTAGCTGAGGTGGGGGAAAAATGGAAACCAAAGCACCAGGTGGCAACACCTTAACGCGAGTGTTGCTTCTGGAGCTGTGTGGCGAGGAAGGCTCGGGTCACGTCGGAGGATGAGTGATGATAAATATAAAAGTCATCATATTTTTTTTCCGTTGGCAATAAACCATCGGAGAAAAGTTCCTTCGTCGGCAAAGCACAGCAAGGTAGCAACATCAAATTTTGTTTATGTTTACCTCTGTTGAAATAAGATTTTCCCAATTTTCCTACTCTCGCTGTGTGTGTGAGTATGTTTGCTTGAGAGGGTGGGAGTGCGGGAGAATTTTGATGACATTGCATACTGATGGATTGGTCGCCTCTCGTTGAAAGGTGAACGAACGTCTAAATTTGAAACCACCAAAGGCGCAACTTGCATGCAACGCCCGTTAAAAGCGAAAGGAAACGTAATGCTCACTAATACCCTTGTTCGGCGAAGTGATTCCTAGGAGGCAGCCCATGTGCCATCATTCCGACATCCTGGTGCTCTGCTGTGTTCATTAAATCACCTGAACACACGCGAGTTCGTTGTCACCCAGATGACAAAGGGAGCAACTGAAAAACGGATTATGCCAGTTTAATCGGATCGGACTATGCCATCCTTTTCGTCTCACCGGGAAATGAGGCGAAAATTAAAAGAGCATCATTAGGCAGCGAGGTGCAAAAGTAGGAATCGTCTTAAAGTCACCCCGGCGAAGGGCGAACGAAAATCCTGAATTACAAGCGGATTAGCGACTGATGGCTCCCTTCGCCGGTCCAAAGCCCCAGCTGCATTCCGGATAAACAAAGGATTTAGATTCCCTACAGCGAGCATGGAAACCGAAAGGACCCAAAACGATACATCCGAACTCCATGGGAAATAAATATATCCTCATCCACATGCATTCACTCGTAGCTGCCAGTGTCAGGTTCGGGCCGGGCAGCAGAAGGCCACCATCATGTATCGGTGAGGTAGTCGCTTTTTACCACTTTTCAGTTTCCGTTTCGGTGATTTGGGTTCATTTTTATTGAGGAGAAAAGCTTTTCTTTTCTTTCGTTTGGGGGTGGAGGATGGTGATGTTGATTCTTCAGGGGGCTGTAGTTTGGGAAAGAGGGAATGAAAATCGAAGGGTTTGTCGATGAGTGGCAAAGTACATATTTTTTGCAATTCTGGAAGCAGGGGGGGGGGGGGGGTATTCAAGGCAAGAATGGTGCAAGAACTTGGAACTAGTACCATTCCAAATTATTTTTTAGTTCTATTTGCATTAAAATTGTTATTTTATGACCAAAGAGAATATTAATTAATCGATTTTAATATTTTTTTTTTTTTTTTTTTGTAGGCATCACAGTGGTAGTAGGTCTTACTTTTAGAAATCTGCACTGGACCCTTTTATAGGTAAAATTCGCTACTATGAGCCTCTATTTTAAATCAAAGACGTTCCTAGGCTACGGTGCCAATTGGGTCCCTGTTTTTTCCGGGAGGTTTCAATTAGTTTTAAAAAATTTGATCGCTTTCATGTATTTTGTATGTTCTTGTCCATGTTGAGTTTTCGTCGGTGTACTGTGTATTTCTTGTCTTGTCTTATTCATAATAATGTGTACGTGATTATAGTCTGTTATTGTGTTTGATAGATACTGTATTTCAATTTGACTCCTGGATTAAATTGTATTTATTTATAACCAAGTCTCATATACTCGACATCCCCTTGCAACCCTATAAAATTTTCTTTAGAGCTTACCTGTATGATGTGCAGCAATATACTTACTACCTAAGTCACATGCGACGCTGGCTGAACAGCTGGTTTCTTTATTTCTTTGACTGGACATTTTGAGTCACTCTAAACTAACCATGAAGAAAAAGAAATATATAATAATTGCTTGGCATAAACCCTAAATTACAGCCTACTCTACAGCTTGTGATCTACTTGCTATCCCAAATTTAAATATATTTCATATAAAAGCTAATTTGAAACATTGAAAAGAGCTTGTCTACCTGCTACTTAGCGGGTTTATTTTTTATTTGTTTATCCTTTCTATTAATTTAAAGTGTGATGTGAAGGGTAAAATCTCATTGCCTCGCATTACAACCGATTACAACCGATTTGCCGTTTTTGAACTTTACAAATAAGGAGGTTATACGGAACGTCAACGAAACAACGACCGTATGGTATTGTATATGACTCATTTAACACTGCTACAGATATAAGCCACATGGATAGGTTCTATTCTATAGCTTCTAATGGTGTTTCCTAAGCGGACCCTCCGCGTCCTATCTCGAATATACATGCTTGTCATTATCGGTCTGATACCCTGATCATAACATTCACCTCCCTCGAAAATAGTGCAATTACATTCAGTTATTAGAAAATTAGTAAACCAGATATTTTGATTATTCATTCCCTACATCAAATGGATGAACTACAACAAAAATTGCCACGAAAATGAAAAGTGTACTTTAATTCTTTTCCTTCGATTGAAGGTAATAAGTCTAAGCGTGAATTGCATAACTCGCCAGTATCACACTTATGTCAGTGCCTTTATATAAACGTTCTACAACGTGGCAGTTAAAAAATGACTAGAATTTCTGATACTTTCACTATTGGTCAAATTCTTAATCTAACATGCATGTTTACAGCACGAGAGGGATAAAAGACTATTAAAGCAAAGCTAACCGATATAGAGAAGAATTGTTCTATGACCTCAAGGCTACTCCCTAAGCGGACCCTCCGCGTCCTACTCTTTTCATAAAACCTTAGCCTTTAATTCTTTGTCAGCATCTCCTCTAAGTAACATTTTTCGATGACCTTTGTTCAGTTCGAGGAGTCTGATCCCTAGCTTAATAATATGTTGTTAGAGTTAGTGCTTTGATCACGGCTGTCGTATACTTATTATTCAGGACTTATTATTAGTTGCTCACTATCATGATCAAAACACTCACCCTTTTCAATAATGAAGCGAACAATAAGATTATTAATGATACCAACTGTATTTTGATGTTTAATGAATGACAATTAGAGAATAAGCAACAGTGAAAAAAAAAACTGTCAAGCAAATGAAAAGGAACTTTTTGTCGTTTCGCTAAATTATTTGATATCAGGTATATGTAGATTGTTCCTAGCTTCGTCTAAGAGTGAATTGCGGTTAAGCCCGCCAGTATCGCACCTGTTTCAGTGCCTTCAAATAAACGTACTACGACGTGGCAATTTGAAGAAAGCATAGTGTGATACTATCACTCTGTCCTTGGTCTCCCATGCTGGCCTTTTGCATGAGATTAGCCCTCCCACCTACGACAAGGTGACAACCATGATCTTCGAGAGGGGAAAGTGAAAGGCGTAATTTAAATCAAAACAAACTCGGGTAATTCATGATTAGGGCCGAACAGTTAATGGTAATGAAATGACTTTAAATGTTGATCTCTCACGAATCACTGGAATTCATCGATATCCAACTACTCTATATGGAAAAACTAATATTCCTCTTCCAGATGTTGGTATCAATTCACGAGAGAGATTTTCGATTGTTGGTTTTATTTTTAGATTTGATTTAGCAGGCCATATTTAAGAGTGTGGTCGAAAATCTAAAAGCTTCGTCTCTACCGGAACTATCAATAAGAATTTGTACGAGGAAGAATGTCTGCAAAAGCGGTTGCTACCGTTTATCAGAAGCCACGACTCTCCAGCTCTGTTTTGGCCTGGTTTGACCTCTTGTCACTGTGCGAAATCCGTTCTGGGATGGTATAAGGTACAAGTGGTCAAATACTTGGCAAAAACCGCCAATCCACCAAACTGTCCAGAACTTCGCCCAATAGAGAAGTTCTGGGCTCTGAGATTAAGCGGAAACTCTTTGAAACTAAAAAGAAAGCAAGTGGTAACGATGATTTCCAACAGATGATGGAGAAGATGAACAGATGAAAGATTTCAAGGAACAAATGAACAGTTCTGCTCAGAATATCCATAAACACAAACAAATGCACTTGCCTATGGCGTTTCGTGAACTATTTACAACAGTGTACGGTAGTTTAGCAAGTATGTTTCCTTGTTCTCTCGTTCGTCAAACCACTTTTCTAAACTGTTAGAGCATAAGGGCAGAGAAGGGGGGGGGAGAGAGAGAGAGAGAGAGAGAGAGAGACGAATCACGGCTCTTTCACAATGTTGCCTCATGCCAGGTGTTTTTTGTCGCTTCGCTGATTCAAATCTATTCTCCATCGAATTGACGCTAAAACAACGGCAATTTTTCGGAAATCAACACAGGTTATAAACAAAATAAATTCCATTTAGATGACCTTTTTTCCCTGTAAATGTTCAGTTATTTGGTATAACAACGCGTTCGAATCGGAACAAAGATTCTTGAATTATTCATCAATATTCAAAGGGAATTTTCCCTCCGCAGCATTCGAAATGACGTCGTTCAATTTTTGAGGGAATTTCAAGTCTTCGCCTTTGTCTTCTACCTGCGATCTCTAACCCAACCGTTCTTCCCGCATAAAGAAAGCTAAGCGCAGGGATCTTCCCTTTTTTTCGACTTTCTTTGCCCTTTGCCAAGTGCATTTTCAGTCAGTCAGTGTACGTGCCATTGCCGTTTACGCATTCACCGAGTATATTTGTCACTATTTATAGCCCGACGAACGGTAACGCCTTTGAGTAATTGTTTTATTTCTGTTACATTCCGAGAAGGCAAATCGAGCAAGTGCCTTAATCTCACTTTCGCTCTCTGCCTGAGCTCCTCTTGGGTTGTGAAAAGGAGGGATGACATTCCAATTCCGATTCAAAGGAAAACACTGCTAACCCGTTAATAACTCTCGTTGTCGAGTGCTTTCGGAACTCGGATCGAAAAAGGGAAAACAACCCGAATCGTAATCTCGGGTGTTGTTGGTTCGAAGAACAAAGGAATCACAACATCCTACATTTAGTCTCCCTCTCTGCCACTGGCAATAACTGGTGGAAGTGATTCAGTATTTAAGAATGACGTGGGTGCTGTTTGGCACCCACCCCCATCGAATAATTGCACTTTGAGTCGAGGAATGAAATATTACGCAATTGCCCTCTTGATTAGCGCACACAGATGCTGTGGGTAGACATCTCTGAATTCCCACCCTTATACTACCTCCTGGTTTTGGGCAAATCAATAATAATTACAATTCTACCTAGGTGTGTATAGAAGTCTCACAAGCATTACTTGGGTAGAAATATTGGACGATTGGCATGTTGTTTGTATACACATTTGTTGATACTTTTTTGCTCAGGTTCTAATAATAGAATCACTTTGGATCCCTCGAGTGGTATGAAAAAGAAAAATAACCCGCAGAGGAGATTCTTGCAATTTTCGGGTTGGTTTAACCGCGCAAAAAACGACGACGACGACAACGACGATGACGGTGGTGGAAAATTATCCCGTGTGGTGGGAATGTATGCGCTGAAGTTAGGATAAAGCAAACTCTCGAAATGGTTATCCATTGTAGGAATGCCAAATTTAGGAGCAATTCTCAACCAAATGAGTAAACGACTCAACTTGACCCTCTCCGATTTGGATGAAACTTTGCACATGTTTTCGGTATGAGAAATCATGTTTTTTCACTAGGTCAAAAACATTTTATGACTCAAGACTAATTTTTCAAAAGGGCGCATGTGTTTTCATACGTGAAATCGCCAAAATATCATAACTCCAAAACCGTTGATTATAATGAAAATATGCCTCAGAAGAAGGTGTAGATGATCATTAAAGCTTTTAGCACCATGCCTCTATTTTGATTTTGAGATTTGCACTTCTGTTATCAAAATGTCGTCGAAGGAAGAGAAGCAACGCATCAAAATTTTGCACGTGCATGGCGAAAATCCAAGCTACTCTCACGCCAAGTTTGCGAAATTGTTGAATGTGGCTAAATCAACTGTTACCAACGTATTAAAATGGTTCGGTGAACGTTTGTCGACAGCCAGGAAAGCTGGATCGGGGGCCGAAATCGAAAGCCGGAGGCCACAGCGACAAAAAGAGTTGCCCGCTGTTTCGAGCGGAACCCCAACCTCTCCGTCCGAGATGTCGCAAAGAAGCTGGGAGTGGCGCCATCAACCGTGGATAGAGCTAAAAACGAGCTGGACTGTCGACTTACAAGAAAGCGGTGACTCCAAATCGCGACGATAGACAAAACACGTCGGCCAAAGCACGATCGCGAAAGATGTACACGACGATGCTGACGAAGTTTGATTGCGTGGTACAGGACGATGAAACCAGCCCTAAGTTTGCACCTTTAAACTGAAGGAATGATCCATGAAAAATTGAAATTCGTTCCATAAAAAACGTATTTCTGACCCATAAAGCTCTGATGAAAATCCATAACAAAATTAAAATGATCCATAAAATACAGCAATGTGATCCATACTTTATGTAAGTTTTAGCAATAAAATGTCAAAAATGTACCGTTATATATCTAGGCTATGATCCATAAAATTGTACCGATTACCCATAAACATATTGCAAATTATCCATAAAAGGTTCAATAACTTTCCTTAAACTTGTAAAATTGATCCTTAGAATGTAACGTTTGTGAACTAAAATATATGCACATGATCAATAAATTATTGAAAATATTCCATAAATAAATCGCCAATGATCCATAATAGGTTCGAAAATGAACCATAAACTTCTAAATATGGTCCATAGCAAATCAATTTGTGCATTTAAAATAATATGTATGATCCACAAATTATGCCGGAATTATTCAAATTTGGGGTTTAATTTTTTTTTAATTTAACTACGGGAAAATCGATCCTTGACTGTGCTACTACTCCAATTTATTAAAATGTCCGTTCCTTTATATATGAGGCTTAAATATTGCTGTAGAAGAAGGACCACTTTGGAGAAGATTTTTAATTTTCAGAAAGCTGACTTACTTTTGCGATCTCACGTTCTTTTACGACCGCAACTGTGAAATTTGTTCCGCAATAAATTTAGTAAAGAGCACTCGTGCACGTAAAGAACTACGGCAGCCCTATTTTTGCACCTTTAAAACTGAAGAAATGATCCATGAAAAATTGAAAATAGCTACATAAGACTCTGGTGAAAACCCACAAAAAAATAAAATAGAAACGATCCGTAAAATTCATCAATTTGATCCATACTTTCAACAAAATTTAGCAATAAAATTTCAAAAATTAACCGTTTTATATCAAGGGAAGAATATATAACATTTTTCGGATTTCCCATTAACACATTGCAAATGATACTTAAAAGGTTCAATATTTTTCCTTAAACTTGCAAAATTGATCCTCAGAATGTTACATATGTGCGTATCATCTATTAATTATTGTAAATGTTCCATAAATAAATTGCCAGGGACCCCTGATAGTTTGTATAACAAATCATAGTCTTCAAAAAATGATTCATAACAAACCAACTTTGTGAACTTAACATTATTTGATCTCCCCGCAACTGCGACACATGTTTGTCAAGAAATTTGGTAAAGAGCTCTTCTGCACATAAAGAACTTCAGGTCAAATTTATGACTTGATTAAACTGTTGTTTCAGAAAATTTGATTTAAATTATGCCGGGCAGACGCTTGCTGTCCAATGCTTGAATCAGCCGTTTGCCTGGAATCTAATCTACGCTATGTTAACACTTCGGATGTCGGAAACATCGACCGTTTAGTTCTTCAATCCTCAACACGGCTACGCAAAAACTTCTCAATATTTCTTTAGCAGTAATACTATATCCGGATACCTGAAAGAACGGACATGTAACTAAATTTGAATAGTAACGCAGTTGGAGATCAATTTTACAATCTTTAAGGATCGAAATTAAAAAAAAAGTGCCCCAACCTGGAAAAATGCAGTCATAATTCATGGATCATACCATATGGTTTAGCGAACAAAACTGATTTACTATGTATCATTATTATAAGCTTATGGTTCATTATTCATCATTGTATGGATCATTGGCAATTTATTTATGGAAAATTTCAAATAATTTATAGAACATGCGAATATATTTTATTGCACAAAGGTTACATTCTATGGATCAATTTTACAAGTTTAAGGAAAGTTATTGAACCTTTTATGGGTAATTTGCAATATGTTTATGGGTAATCCGTACACTTTTAACGACCATGCCCTAGATATAAAACGGTACATTTATGATATTTTATTGCTAAATTTGTTATTAAGTATGGATCACATTGCTGTATTTTATGGATCATTTCAATTTTTTTATGGATATTCACCAGAGTCTTATGGGTAAAAAATGCGTTTTTCGTGGCACGATTTTCAATTTTTTATGGATCGTTTATTACTTTTTATATGCAAAAGTACGTTTGCCTTTTTTTCATTAGGGCGAATCTAACATTAAGAGACTCTGTTTGATTACTTTCTCTTTCATTCATATTCATATCACCTTTACGTTTTTCATTCTGCTATTTGCAGAGTATGCTAGCCAGGACTGTTGTGTTTTAAAGTGTACTAACGAATCCCTCAAAATTTTTATAATGGTGCTGTAATAAATGAAAGAGAGTGATAGAGGAGAGGATCTCTCATTGTTAGCTTCGCTCTATTGAAAAAAAAAACCCCTTAAGTAACACTCTTAAACGTCCTCTGAATTTCCCCAACCCTACATGACCGCCATTTCCCACTGACCCAAAGGAAGCACTCCATTCATGCGGCTTTCATATAATTTGCCAACGTAGAAACACAACAACCATCTAGCACTTCGTACCAAGTGACACCCGCCTCTGGCCAGCCCCGTCCCCGGAGGAGCGCAGAATGCTTACTAGGTCCTCGTGTGTCCCATAAAGCACGGAGCACAGCACATTGCGTTCGCTATAATTTTGCCAATAGCGCAGTTCTCCCCCCTCGCTACAGTGCCTGGCAATATCAAAAAGGTTGTCCGATTGGCTTGCATGCAGCTCGGTATGTGCCTCTACCGAAGAGTACTTACTGGGAAAGCAAAACAGAATACTTGGTACCCAAATCGGGTTGTCATGATTTATTTTTATCGAGAAGCGTTCATGCGCTTGTGGGTGTAACAAGTTATACGGCGACGAAGAGCGAGAGCACTCTATCTGTATCGATACATACTGCCGCTCGCAGAAGCAGCCACAGCGCAGCAGTTCGTGGTAGACGGAGTCTCCATTATTGCTACATCCTCGTCGTCGTCGTCGTCGTCGTCGTCGTCGTCGTCGTCGTCGTCGTCGTCGTCGTCGTCGCCGTCGTCGTCGGTTGTCTACGGACGGCCAAAGTCAGTCTATTTGATTATGCCGTGTTCGTGTGCAGCTGAAAGTAGCGAGTAGCCGAGTTTCCTACATTGCATGCATGTGGGAGTTTTGTCTGTGTTGGAAGGCACCCCACAGCACCCAAGTATGAAGAATTCCGCCGCATACGTATGAACGAAAACTCGACCCCGGTTTACGAGTGTGGGGAGTCGAACGAAAGCACAGACAGCAGCATACAACGGAACGTGACTGTGTCGTATGAAAATTCGCTGAAAACTTGCTGACTGCACGGTACGCTTGGCCTACGAGTGTGGTGGCGAAACATAAAACGAGAGAATACCCGCTTTTCTTTCATTACGTAAGGGGATTCCCAATATGTACAGTGAACTGAACGCACGGGGACGGGAAGGGGGACAGCAGGGCGAAGGGAGCCAGGTTTTACGATCCGGCAGAATCGAGAATGGGATGGAATGGGAGGAGAAGCATCATCGCCTTTCTACCCTGATCCGAAACCCTAATGCCCTTCCACGGCACAGTGGGTCCATTTGTTCGGGGGAGCGGTCATTATCAATTTTCTATTCCGTAGCATTTGCTTAGTAGTGGAAAATAAATATAATTGTTGAGGTTTAATTTGCTAATATTATATCATTTATTTCTTTTTTGAGTACTGTGTTTTTGAGAAAGTATACACAATGTATTTAACATTTCTTGAGGTGTTTGTTTGATTTTGATGATTTTCTTATGCTTGTAAGAAAAGGACCAGAATTAAATAGTAATGATTATATCGCACTAGGCAGTGCCAACTCGTTTTTAATTTCGATTTCATTCGTTCTATTTCGCTCATCTTTATCAAAGTTTATAAGTATTGTGTGGCCTCAGATAACTCTGTCGGTAAAAGCACGGTTTACCAAGCTAAAGGTCGATTCCCGATCCGGGTTGGAAATTGGTTCGACTTCATTGTGCTTGTCACACAATATTCAAATTTACGCATTGGTGTTGACTTGAAAAGCTCTCGAATAATAAATGCGGAAGAGCCTCTAGAAAACTAAGTTGAAAGCTGACGAAACCTCCTTGAAAAGAGCATCAAGGACAGTTAGAAGAGAAGAAGTGTTTTGTTCATAGCCAAAAACATTTTGCATCGATTGGAAGTGTCCGACTCACTTCGACAGTGGCCATGCTTTATGAAGGGCTGTATCATGAATGAAACCGTGTTCTACTGAGACCGTGCGATGTATCGTGTTTCATATAGAAACGTTTGTTCTGCTTCTGTGGCCCTACTCGGTATTATGATACGCTTTAGGAAGCTGTGTTGGAAATGAATTGAATTGGATGCCAAATCAAATTGATGGCATTTAATTAGGAAGGCTGTTGAATTTTACGGCTCAATAAGCGTTATTTCGGAGGCTGTTTTTGGTGAGATCCGCCTGATTATAATTGTACAACAAAAACTTATTCTCAATTGGATCTGCAATAGAGCTATGACTTTCTACTTTCCGGATTAAAGCTGCTTTCAATGGTCACTTAAAGAATTAACAGATTTCTTCCGTAATTCCATTGCCGGCCATTAGGTTGAACACACACACATAATTAACAAAGAAAGGTTCAAAATATGAAGCTCATACTAAGAATGGTGATAAAATGTATAAAAGAAGGGAAAACGGACGGTTTGAATTTAGTGTAACCACCTTATTTGCAAATATTTCATAGAATACTTTTTTATACCTAAAACGATCATCTGATGGCTATTTTGCGGTTAAGAACACTCAAGAACACATTTGAAAGATAATATGAATTTGAATCACTTGGATTTGGTAAAGTTATAAAAACACCTTCATTCCTACGCACAACATTGATTCCTAAACACTACAGCTGTTTTCTATAGCCACATACAATTTCAAAGTGAAATTCATGGAACAGGTAAAAAATAAAATTACTTGCTCTGATACTTCAGAAAATTGATGTTTTCGAACACAAAATTCATAACAAAGCAATACGTAACAATAGAATCATTATTCGCGTATATGCATTTCCTAACAATGCCAGTGAATGACAATTTAAGCTTTGTAATAACACAAAACCGTTGAATTTACCGGTCACTGGCGAGATCTACGAAAGGAGCCAGAGTACATTTCGACTCGCCAAAAACTAGAGAAACCTCAATGATTTTACCGTTTCCCACTGCCGTGCCATGTGTCAGCGCCGGCGATGTAGTGCTAAGCGTGACTGCTACTTGATCAACCCCCCCCCCCCCCCCCCCCCCCACCAGGGGTTCTTGTTTCAATCCCAGTCGAGAACAGTGGGATTTTTCATAGGCGAACAAACTTCTGATCACGTCTTCCTTCGGAAGGAAAGTAAAGCCGTTGGTCCCGGCGCATGTGTTGATGAGTGCGATATGTAGGGTCCAGGTGTTGGAACCGCCTTCATGGCGTAGGTGGTTGTGCCATGTTAACGTTGGCGAATTCCAGAAATGTTTGTTAGTCCGTAGGAGTTGGATTTGGAGCCTTGTTCATTTTGTATCGAATAATGTTGGGACTATTGAGCAAAACCTTGCAAACTATTTCCTCGCAAACTGGTAGATTCAGTGTGGACTTGATTTTCGGTAGCGAGATGGTGGAATTTAAGACCTTTTTCACAATCTTTCGCGTATCCCCGATGACAGTTCCGATTTTTTCGGCCTTCGTTTGGTTGTAGCATGTGTTGTGGATCCTTAAAATAATTTCGGATAACTTTATGCGATCTTCCGATTTTACACAGGATTTCTCTAAAAGAAACTCATTCCTGCTTATAAGCTTCTCTCATCCCCTTCTGTTTCTCACTCAGACCACTTCCTTTAAACATGTTCATTCTTTCCGATCGAATTAATTCCATAAAATCCAACTGATCGAAGAAACACTAACAGCGGCCGCGCTGGAAAATGGACGCTCGAATAATTGAAACCACGTTTGTTTGACATATGTGACACACACAGAGGCAAAATAAAATATGAAAAACATATGTTCCACAAATTGCACCATAAGCATTGCTAGGTGCGTAAAAACAAGATGCGGCTGTAGGAAGTGGTCACACAGAAACCGAAGCGTTCTCAAAAATGTAACCGGACGTGAACTGGATTTTTACCTAAAAACGTGAACTAGTTCCCAATTACGTGATTCAGTTCACGGTGTATTTTTGCTTGTTCTCGAATTCATGACTGAGGTTCACGGATCTGGGCACGATTTTTTTTCCGTGCAGTGTGAATACTAAATACCACTTTTTAATATACTGAAATTATAAGAAATGTTTGTGTCATGGTGGAAACCGGCGTCAAACCACTATTTTTTTCTACGATAGAAAGGTTAATACCCGAAAAATACTTGCTTTCCGAAGTTATTTCGAAATTGTTAAACACCATCCCAAGTATCACGCTCTAATTTAAAATGTTCGTCAAACAAGTTCACAAAAACAATTGTTGGAAAATTTTTGGGATCCGAACCTAGAAACAAACAAACTTTTTTCCCTATTTTTGACCCCTTCCGGCACCACTGTGCATCTGGCAATGTAGGTGGATGTTGGAACATTGTTGCGAAGTAGTGGTAGTGGAGGTATTTTCCTGAAATTGGAATTACTATTATAGAATGCCGGGTTAAGCTGTGGGCGAAAGGATCGCTGTCAGACTGAGGGGTGCGAGCGAAAGGCCGAAACAAGAGCGAAGGTAAAAGTCATTTGACCCTCGTCGGTTTTACGAGGAGTTGCTCCCCGGATATTCTCCCTGGATGCGGGAGGATCGTAAATGGTTCATGGATAGTTTAAGGAGCTAAAATACATTGAAACAAAAAGGGAAACGGAGCGAGCTGAATCCAGAGCTCATTTGCTGGAATCGAGGTAAATTGCGCACATTTATTTTGGTAGTAGTTCTAGTTTAAAAGGTGACCACTCAACGGAGAATTAATTGGAAATATGAACATAATAAAAAAAAGATTGGATCAATTTCCATCTCTATTTAATGAACTCAGATAAATCTGTCTGTAAACACTAATTGGGCTAGATTTGCTCAGAAGCAAAGCACCTTAGGGTCTCGTAAATTTAACACAGACCTGTAGTATTTTACCGATCAGAATTATAACGTTCCTAACATCACTTTCCAAAACCATCAGAGTCGAGAAGTGCGACAGTTACGTGAATTGGTCAGAGCTTATATAAGTTTCTAGAAACTGAACAAACTCTTTAAAAATTATTTTCTGAATTGCCATAAACTTCGGAATATCTATGAATGGACTTGACAGAAGTTGATTAAGCTTCTCGGAAATTGAATAAACTTATTGGAAGTTCCAAGATAATCATGTAGTTTTCACGCTCTCTTTCGAGAAGAAGAGTGGTGGAACTTCAAAGAAGTCCATTGAATTGCCGAAAAATTCTCAACGTTTCTGGAAACGTGGTTAAACTCTCAAAAAAGTTTACTAATCACCCATGGCATAAAACCACTTTCTGGAAATTGCCGGAACTTTGAGAAGCAGATTTAGCTTCCCAGAAGTTATTTGGACTTCCAGTTGGTACATCTGTTATGATAAAAAGCAGAATATCACAAATATTTTAATAATTTACGAGAAATTGAAAAAATCTGGGAAGTTGGTCGATTTACAAAATTTTCAACAAGTTGGTGGAAATTCTGTGAAATAAATAGCATTTCCGAGATGTTTTTAGAATCTCCAAGATTGTGATACGGTGGAAATTCCGCGAAATTTATTAAACATTAAAAAAGTAGTTGATTTTTTTATTCTCGTTTTGGTTCGGTACGAAAAATTATCGTGTAGTAAGAGGTTTATGTTCTCCTTAAAACTTAAGTACTATGAGCTTCTGGGATGTTTCCTGAACTATTGGAAAGTTTCTTTAGCTTCTGGGATGATCCCTGATCTTTTAGGAAGCTGCCTAAACTTATGGAAAAATCCTTGGAATGTTTGCTAAACTTTTGAGAATGCTCCAAAATCCTTTAGAAGTTTTCTTGAATGTCTGGGAGTAAACGTTCTGAAGAAGAAATTCTGAATTTCTGGCGTCATGAAGGACGTGATCCTCT
This sequence comes from Aedes koreicus, assembly GCA_024533555.2. Classification (NCBI taxonomy): domain Eukaryota; kingdom Metazoa; phylum Arthropoda; class Insecta; order Diptera; family Culicidae; genus Aedes; species Aedes koreicus. Next base: position 220,423 of record JAHHFK020003391.1, read on the forward strand.
CCGTTTTTCCACTGCCAAATTACAAATCAGCATTATATTATATCGTTTTAATGAAATGCATGCATTCACACACTCACCTTCAGACAAACGGAAAGGGCAAGTATTCCTCGTTTTCTGCTAACGACGCACTACTGGCAGTGAAAATTATTTGGTCAAATCAAATAATTACAAACATTTTGTGAAACATCTGCGATCTCTTAAAAAAAACTTCTGATCTCTAATGTTGAATGATTGACAGGATGTCAGGTGTTGGCGGGTTTAACAACCAGAAATACAACACCGGTGCGGGGAACGCGAAGTTGGTCTATTTTAGCTGGTTCCATTCAAGTTTTTCTGATGCAAATCAAGTATGAAGTTGTTCCAAACATAGACCACCACTGAAGATGCCCTAATCGGCGCTCTTTGCTCAGATTTTATGATGTTGGCCACAGTAATCTCCGTTTTGTGATGAGCTAGCTTCAGTTTTCTGGAGTGCGTCCATCCCTTCACTATACGAATGAAGTGTGGTCGTTATTTCCACTATGTATGGCAGTTGATCTTGTCGATTTGTCGACTTGTCAAAGTACAAAAATGCACTAACATTTTAGTGCCTCTACTATTGACGGAATTGAGACGAAAATGGCTCAAATTTGAGCTAAGAAGAGTGATTTTCACTTACTTTTTTTAAACACCTTCACGAGCGTATCAATAGAACAATTTCAATTGGAAAACTAGGAAAATTTAAATTAACACTTCACTTGATCACTTGTTATAGAAAAAAAAAGACTAAAACACCTTTCAAACTAAATATAGGCCTATATCGTCTGCGACTTACAGACTTTTTCAGTCTCAAACAAGTCGAACACACAACACTGAAAAGGTTGAAACGCTCTTTATTTAGAACAGAAGTTCAATAATGTTTGTGTTAAAGCTGTATTTTAGTAAAAATCAAACCATATTTTCATTTTGGGGTACAATATTTATTCAATATTTATTCAAACGGAGAGATCGACAAAGATAAGTTTCATTTTAATGAGACTCGGCTTTTTATAGACTGTTCTGATAATTATAAATACACTTCCGTGATCTTTCTCTCGAGCAAAGAAAACGGATTGTGCACAAACGGTGCACCGTCAGTGGTCTTTCGATCAGAAAACTGGATATGGAAGATGGTGTGAGCTTTGGAGCAGTTCAAACCGCATTGCAGAAGTATCAACAACAGTGCTCTTTCGTAGATTTCCCGAGACGGGGTAGAAAACCCGGTCCCGCTGACTCTACAATCGACCGAAAGATAAGGGACTATTTCGAGCGTCATCCTTCAGCATCAGTCCGAGATGTGGCGAAAAAGCTAAGTACTTCGGCGACTAATGTTATGCGCGCCAAGGACAGAAAGGGCCTGCAGAATCTTCGGAAGCAGAAGCAGCCAAAACGAAGCACCAAACAGGCTGAATCTGGAAAACCGAGGGCTCGAAAGCTGTACGGCAAACTGCTGACCAAAAAATCAGGCTGTGTTATCATGGACGATGAAACCTACATAAAACTCTGCCGGGACCACAGTTTTATACCTCGCCGTAGGGAAAGGATGTTTCTGGATCAGTGAAAGCCATTTACACCGAAAAATTCGGTAAGAAGGTGATTGTGTGGCAGGCCATATGTGGAATCGGAAAAATATCTCGTCCATTAATTACGACAGACACAATGAATGGTCAAATGTACGTGAAGGAGTGTCTGCAAAAAAGGTTGCTACCCTTGATCAAACAACATAACAATTTAACATCATTAGGACCTAAACTTGGTCTGTTGATGTATACTTCTAATAAACAATAAACAATAACAAGCCTACAATCTTTTGCCCTGATCTTGCTTCCTGCCATTACTCTAAATATGCACTAGAGTGGTACAAAATGAACAATGTCGTATTTGTACCAAAGGAGATGAATCCACCAAACTGCCCAGAGATTCGCCCTATCGAAACTTTCTGGGCTTTGACGAAGGCGAAGTTGATAAAACACATGAAACCAGCGGATAGTGTTGAAAAATTTAAGAAAGATTGGCCAAATGTGGTGAAAAAGGTAGGAGAAAGCACTGTGCAGAAGCTTATGAGTAGTGTTAAGGAAAAAGTTAGAGAACTCGCCTACCCTACGAAAAATCATGCAAATCGAAATGAGGCTGGAAAGAAAACATTGTTATTTACTATGTTTGAGAATAAAATAATAAAAAATCAAATAATGGTATTTTTTATTTGAGAAAGAAAGTGTATTTATATTTTTCGGAACAGTCTACAGTATAGACCTTGATTCGAAAGAAACGTTTCGTTCTCATTCTCTCATGTTACAGACTGCAAAAGCTAATCTCAGGGGAATTAAAATAGAAATTTAGAAAACTGCACGATAGTCTATTGAAAAGGTTATCCAGAATCCAGGGTCATCAGTATTAATAACTGAATCGTCCTGTGCTGAATTCAAAATTGAAAACCTATGCCATAAGTTTGGCGGACTATCTTCCCCTTCGTGAGCCGTTTGGGCAATCTCTAAACTTCACAAGTTCTCCAACAAAAGTTCAATTACCACCTTCTATTTGGATGTTTCATGCGAATCCGTCCATCGGTTTTAAAGAAGCACGTTGAACTTTGTAGCTATCCCGAAAGAGTAGAGACCTCGTCGAACTGAGTTGAATAGCATAGGACACTTGAAATCATAAAATCTCGAGTACTTTTTCAAACAGACGTATCTGATTTTGTAAACAAAGAGGGGAAGTAAGATGCAGACATTACATTCTTGAAACCCTTAGCACTTTCCTGCAAACTAGGGCCACTAACACAAGGAATAACATTTCCCTAACATGATGGTGATGCTACTTTCCGTGAGAGTGCTGAGAGTTTTGAGAAATTTACTTTTGAATCTTACTTCCCCTCTTTGTTTACAAAATCAGATACGTCTGTTTGAAAAAGTACTCGAGTAATATCGTTTTGTTGATTTCTCCTCGGGTTTTCACAGCATCTAAACCAAAATCTTATGTTTAATAAAACGTTATTGAGCCATAACGTCGAATCTAAGACCACTTAATAACTTCATTCAGAAATATGGCCGAACACATATTTACGTTGTTTAAGCATTAATGTTCTCGATGCATAATCAATTCACTGCTTACGACGTAAAAGCATGAATTTAAACATTGTACAAGAACAATCATGCTCAGTGTTTACGGAAATCGAGAATATTTCCCACTCGACGGATCTACTCTATGTAGGTATTCATACTAGCCATATAAATGAAAGAATCAACACCGCAACTCAAAGAAGAAAAATACTCCCCAGAATTCAATATTAATCAATCATGTAAACAAAGCAAAGTTTCACTTACTTATTTTGGTAGCTCCCTTCTTGCGTGCCATCGTGATGAATCGAGTCTGTTGAATCTCCACCGGAACAGTTCGGATCGCTCCGGTCGCTATCGCTTTGCACCACCACTTCCACTTTTATCCTAACACAACGAATCACACAAACGATATGTTTCTTCTTCCGGTTTCCCCCGGTGCTCAATTGGCCGCACTTCTTCTGCTTCTTCCTCTTCTTATTTTGCTTTATCAGTATGCACGGCCGCACATATGGAGCCTGCTTTCCTCCCCACAGCCCCCAAGACAGCCCCGGCCAAGTCAAGGTGGGCTGGCTCGCTCGTTCACATGTACCATTCGCCGATTTCCCTGACTGATTATCTTACTTCTTGCTATGGCCAGCTCGGAACATTCTTGCTCTTCTTTTGCTTCTGCACTCTCAGCGATCGACCACGACGTATGGGTGCTTCTAGTAGAAGAACACACACGTAAACAAGTGTGATGATGCAGCCCCAGCCCAGCGGAAAACACCTCCAGGTTCAAAAACATACGCGCGCAAGCACTCACATTGAATTCGGATTACGACGAAGGACCGATGCGTGTGTCTGTTATTGTTGTTGGATGCAAGCCCCAGGAAAGAGCAACGTAAAAGAAAATCCACGTACGCTCCCCTACTCGGCCTTCCACCCCTTCGACACTAGCGAGCCTTTTTTGCACGGTTTTAAATTACAGCACAGCTCGCTCTGTTGCTACTTCTGATGACGATGACGGTAGCGACGACGACGACGATGATGGCTGGCTTTCGAAAGCCCCCGCCGCCACACTGCACACATACACACCGTTACGGCACACTTACAGCAAGGCGGCAGCAGACGATCATCACCATTCCTTAGCTCCCCCAAAAGCCACACGGCCACGGTGACTCTGTTGTTGCGATGACGACCAAGGCGGCGACTGCTTTGGCTAAACGCTTCTTCTGCCTTACATTTTCGCCTCCTCGGCTCGCTCACTCACTTGTTTTTCCACTTGATATAAATTTGAATTTTTACGCTCGAGCAGAAATTCCTCGTTTCCATTTGCATAACCAGCACATCCTCATACTCCTACTCACTTCCGGAAAGCACTGTTCTTTGTCTCTGTAATCAACTTTTTCCTACTTGGTCCTTCCAGGAGAAGTGTTCCACTCTCTGCCGCCACCGGAATCACACAAAGAGGAAATGACAACTCACAAAAAAAAAAAGAAACCCAAAAGGACACGCACGTAGTAGGCGACGGGAAAATTAACGCGGAGCAGCAAAGGACGACACTCACGGAATTCCCTCCGTTGTTCCTATCTCTATCACTCCTCTTTGCACATACTTGTACTGGTGCTGATCCAAGCCGACCGTCCGCCGATATCAAGTGCGCTCCGTCGCACCATACCAAATCAAAACCATACAAGCAAGTGCTATGCTGTATGCAACAAGAGCAAACGCTATAAACAGGCTGGTGGACCTGGGCTGCTGTTGCTGCTGCCGATGCTGATGATGATGATGACGAATGTGTGTGAAAACAACAACATCAACAACGACGACGGCGACGACGATGATGATGATAATAAATCGATGACTGTTGTGTGGTGTTGTGTACACAAAAAGGAAAATACTATGGACCTGTCGCGCGCTGCAAACAATCCGGACCGCTCTCTTCGAATGGCAAACCTTGAATGAGCGCGAGACGCTGCTGGCTCGGCTCTTGGACCCGCCACTGCCACTGTCTGTCGACGCCGTATAGTGAGTGAGAATGGTTGAATGAATCGCTCTCCACTCTGCACGTTCGAATTAGAATCTACTACCACCAGTATACAATGAGGTTCGTATCGTTTGGGACGAGCAGCAGTTCAATTCGAGCAGTTCGTTTGCCTGTATGAGAAGCAGCTCGATCGGCGAGTGAACTCGAGGCAGCAACATAACATAAACATTTACTTATCAATCATGCAAGCTAACCGCAGCGGATTGTTTTCGGTTGTAGACGGCGACGCGCGGTTTGTATCATCGCGGTAGAATCGACTCATGGAATCATCGTTTTCTTCTTCGATCGAACGGTGCTTAGGGGGCATCCATAAAATACGTCGCGCGTCAAGGGGGGTTTAGAAAACCTTCACGATTTGTGAGGAAGGGGGTTGGAAGTTGTGTGACGTCACATGGAGAATGTTTCATTATAAAAATAACATTGTTAGATTTGATCTTAATTTACATGTACTGAGCTGCATTTAAAAAAAATCTATGTCTATATAAAAATGGATTTCTGTCTGCCTGTCTGTCTGAACCAATTAGGCACGGAGACTACTGTACCGATCGGCGTGAACATTTGTATGCAGGGGTTTTTGGGGCCGGGGAAGGTTCTTATGATGGTTTGAGACCCCTCCCCTTTCTGTAAGATGGGGCTCCCATACAAATGAAACACAAATTTCTGCATAACTGGAGAACTAATCAAGCAAATGGAACCAACTTTGGCATGTGGATTTTTTGAAGGAGAGACATAATTCTATGGTGGTTTGAGACCCCTCCCCGTCCTAAAAGGGGGGGGATCCCAAACACATGAAATACAATATTCTGTATAACTCGAGAACTAAAAAAGCAAATGGAATCAAATTTGGCATGTGGAAGTTTTTGAAGATGAAAAATATTTCAATGATGAATTGAGACTCCTCCCTTTTCTGCAAGGAGGGGCTCCCATACAAATGAAACACAATTTTATCAATAACTGGAGAACTAATCAAGCAAATGGAACCAAATTTGGCATATGGATTTTTTTGAATGAGAAATATGGTTCTATGGTGATTTGAGACCCCTCCGCTTTCTAAAAGGGGAAGGAGGGGGGATCTCCCATATAAATGAAACACAAATTTCTGCCTAAGTCGAGAACTAATCCAGCAAATGGAACCAAATTTGGCATATGGAGGTTTTTGAAGGAGAGAAAGGTTTCTATGATGATTTGAGACTCCTCCGCCTTCTGAAGGGGGGCTCTCAAACAAATGAAACACAGATTTCTGACAACTCGAGAACTAATAAAGCAAATGGAATCAAATTTGACATGTGGAGGTTTCTGAACAGGAGAAATGTTTCTATGGTGATTGGTGACTCATCCGCCCTCTGGAAGGGAGGGGGCTTCCAAACAAATGAAACACAAATTTCTGAACAACTCCGGAATTAATAAAGCAAATGAAACCAAATTTGGCATGTGGATTGTTTTGAAGGAGAGACATATTTCTATGGTGGTTTGAGACCCTTCCTTCTGAAGGGGAGGGGGGAGGGCTCACACAAAATGAAACGCAAATTTCTGCATAACTCGAGAACTAATGAAGCAAATGGAACCAAATTTGGCAGGTGAAGGTTGTTGAAGGCATAAAATGTTTCTATGATAGTTTGAGACCCCTCCGCCTTCTGAAAGGGGGATTAAAATATAAATGAAACACAATTTATTGCCTAACTCGAGAACTAATCAAGCAAATGGAACGAAATTTGGCATGTGGAGGTTTTTGGAGGCAAGAAACTACAAGCAGGGGGGGGGGGGGGGGGGGTTGTTAAAAAAATAAAAAATTTTTGATTTTTGAAGAAATTAAAAAAAAAAGAAAATGGGGGGTGGTGGGGGGGGGTTGGGGGATATATTTTTTTTTTTTTTTTTTTATTTTTTTGTGGGGGGGGGTGGGGGGGAAGTTTTTGGGGGGGTTGGGGGGGGTCTCGAGTAATTCATGATTAGGGCCTAAAAGCCATTTGTAAACAATGATTTTAAACGTTGATCTCTCACGAATCACGAGAATCCCACTATATCCAGCTACTCCATATGGTAGAACTAACATTCTTCTACCAAATGCTGCTTTCATTTCACGAGAGTGATTTAAGATTCAAGAGAAATCGAAATTTAAAGTCATTGTTTACAAATGGCTTTTAGGCCCTTAACATGAATTACTCGAGTAATGATTGTTTGAGACCCTGGAAGACCCCGCTTTTGGAAGGGGGGAGGGTTTCCATACAAATGAAACACAAATTTCTGCATAACTTGAGAACTAATCAAGCAAATGGAACCAAATTTGGCATGTGGGGGTTTCTGGAGGCAAGAAATGATTCTATGGTGGTGGTTTGAGACCCTTCCATTATCTAGAAGGGGGGCTCTCATAAAAGTTAAACAGAAATTTCTGCATAACTCAAGCACTAATCAAGCACTAATCAATCAATATGGAACCAAATTTGGCGTATGGAGGTTTTTGAAGGCAAACAAATTTTCTACGGTGGTTTGAGACCCCTCCCCTCTTTAGAAGGGGGGCTCTCATACAAATGAAACACAAATTTCAACCAAACATGAGAATTATCCAGGCAACTTAAACACAAAATGTGTATTTCTCGGGTAAGCTCCATGTTCTGATAGAAGTTTGAACCCCTTTTTAGTCAAGAATGGGGGATGCTTGAGTTGTGAGCAAATGGCAAACCTGTCTTAAGCGCTGGTATGTTGGTATAGGCTTTTGAAGTTTTTTCAAGATTTTAGAGTTTCCAGAAAGGTTTGGAACTCGGATCTAATTTTGACACATTATTTTAAAAATGTTTGTTCCTCAGGGCAGAGAAGCGTTTTTCAATTTGTTTTTGTTAATCTCGCCATATGACATTCATAGCGGGATCACGTGTTCTTTGATATTGACGCCGGTTTTCGCCCCAAATCGTATTCGGAGTTGGCAGCACCCTCTCAGATTTCAACGAAACTTTCTGGGTGTGTAGACCATGACTAGATAAGACACTTTGCATACTTAGTTTCTTAATTTTTTTTTTCTAGACTGTCTTTTGAAAAGGGCTAAACTTTTTTTTATCGATTTTTTTTCAAATGACTACTCCTACAAAAAAGTGTTGTATGGGTGATTATCACAAAATAAGTCAAGTTTTAAGAAAAAAATATTGAAAAAAATCCCAAATAAGCCCTACACTGAAAAAAATTATAAAAAAAAAATCAAAGTCGATTTAAAAAAAAACACCATTTTTGATTTCGATGAAATTTTGTCTCAAGATAGGTAATTATATTCCCTACCAACCGTTTATACATCACAAGATGGGAACTCTTAAGGAAACAAAGTTTTTCTAACAAAAACTTTTTCATGTCCCATTGATTTTTTTTTCAGTGTATTTTGCTATCAAAAACTAAACCAGTGAAGGTCATAACCATCCCAGAATCCAATGAAACTCAATTTGTTAGGAGATTTTGTCCTATTTATTCAATCATTTGGAAGGGTTTTAATGTTTGATCGCAATATGTATTGAATTTCACTTTTATATATTCATTTATTTATAATGTATCATATATGCATATTATAATATTTGTCTTAGAGCTATTTTTAAACATGTTCGTTTCTATTTTTTTACAGATCATGGTAAATATGTTTGGTTCATCTCCAGAAATAGGTAAAAAATTGTTTTGGCGTTATTATATATTTCTTCGAGTTCTTCTGACATTTTAATGTACTGTTCAGTGGATACGTAACAGAAATTTAAGTTGGTGATATTTTTATCTGTCTGTTCAACTGCCCAGTTATATAACTCTCGTGGGGTTGTTATGGTATTTCCATAATCTCGAGCAAGACTTGCTCTCTTTGCCATTTGCTTGAGAGTGTCACCAATAGCATCACAGGGACCTTTTCCATGGGACGTTGCAAAAAAATGCCATTCTGCTCTTAATGCATGCTTTGACTGGAATCTACATAGACTAGCAAAGTTCTTCTTATTTTTGTATTGTGATGCTGCCCTATCAGACAAATAAATTTTAGAAAAGTTCGTTAATTTTTTCATAAAATCTATCATTATTGAGATGAACAACTGAACTGCAACTGTATCGTGAGTCATTACTTCCGATATGATAATGAAGCTAACATTTGCAAGTTTATTATCTTTCTTATAGTAAATTTCAAATGGGTGTATTGTTGCTTGCGAGTTGTTCCAATGATATCCTTGAGCAGAGTTTTGAATTATAAATGAATAATTTTCAGAGAAATCACAAATCGCAAGAATTTCATCATCCTTTAATGAATCTTTTTTATTTCTGAGAAATGATGATTGTTGTTTATTAATAAAGTCATGAGTGATAAGTTTGTCAATTTTATCAACGAGATGCGGAACAAATTAATCAACAGGTTTAATAATCGTTTCTAAATTACAGCGATCAGTATTCAACCACTGCTGAAACATAACATCTTCTTTGTATATCAATGTAAGTTCTTCTTCAATATGTTCATTGAAAGCACACTCTTCACAAGCACGGAAAAAGCATTCATCTGTTCTGGTGGAAATATCGCAAAGCATTTTTTGTATTATTTCATCTTGTGAATTCTCTTACTAATTGTTTTGTATCGTCATCAATACCATGCCCCCTTCTTTTTTCGGTAGTACAAAGAAGTTCATCAACAAGATCTTTTACCTGCCTCACCATATACATTGGGGCGTGAAACTCTCTTACGATTTTATTTACCGACCAAGACTTAGGCAGTACCGATAGTATTTTAATCTGTTCGCTTCTGTCAGTTGTATGGTAATTGAACTTCTCCTTTAACTGCATAATTATCTCGTCATACGCCTCCACTTTGCCAACATCCGTTGAATATATTCCGAAGATATTTTTTCGCACTGCTTTCGTAATCTGCAATGATTTGTTTATGCGATATTCCATACTTCTTATGTTTCTAGATGAGATTGGCGATAAACTCAATGTTTCAGCAATGGTATTAAACTTTTCAACATTATATGGACCCTGTAGTTGATCTGTTGACGGGATTGACTCCAATGATGGAATTGATGGTACCATATCTGTAAGATAAAAAAAAGGTTAAAATTATAATAATGAATGCAGTGGAAAGTTTATAAAAGAAGTTAACATGTTGAAGAATAGATTACCTAATTCATGTTCGATTTGTTGACCACTCGTTGACGGTTGTATCTTCAAAATTTGCATCCTTCAATGTCCTAAAAGTCATCTAAACAAAGTTTTCAAATTTAAATTGAAATAAAAAAATTAGAGCAAAAAAAACTGTTTTTTAAGTCCCACCCTAAGGACAGTAAGAAAAACTGTTATAAATCAAAACGTAGATGAGAAGTTAGGTTTTTTTCTGCAAAGTTTCATTAAATTAAATTATCTACAATTCTCTAGGAGCAACAATTCCTCTAAATCATAAGAATAAAAAGTTAGAATTTTTATTATGAACATGAAAGGACCACCCTAGTCACCACCCAAAGCAAAAGATAGATCTTTTTTCAAAGATTAAATCTACCAACGACATCATATGTCTAAAGTTAATGGTTTTCGAGTTATCGATTTTTGTCGTAAAATTTGACTATTCGTACCATGATGCCATGGAATGAATTTTGTCTATTATCCTTGATGACATGGTACGTAGGTTATGACGGTTGTATTTTGAATTGTTCATTTTTGCACAGCATTTGAATCTGTTGAATTTTGATTTACACGATTGTTCCATCATGACACTTTTCAGAACTGCTTTTAATAACCTTTCGCAAAGAGAAGTAACACGTTGAATTTCACTGATTCACTTTCTTGTTTAGTTTATATTTGGTTTAGGTACAACTATTGATTCGTTTCTTTCGATTAGGTAGTTCGATTCTACTAAATAGCCTTACCTAGTATTAGGTAAGAAAAGGAGTAGAAACGATTTGGTAGAAATTACAGCAGCACGTAAGAAATACGTGTTCTAATATTGTATATTGAGTCGTACTTCTTGAGTGCTGCTGCGTGAATATGCGTGCTTCGCTTTGTCTCACATCACAAATTAAGTTTCATTGCATTTTGAGATTACTACATAGTCGTATAACCTTCACTGGTTTAGTTTTTGATAACAAAATACAATGAAAAATAAAATCAATGGGACATGAAAAAGTTTTTGTTAGAAAAACTTTGTTTCATTAAAAGTGTCCATCTTGTTATGCATTAACGGTTGGTAGGGAACATAATTACCTATCTTGAGACAAAATTTCATCGAAATCAAAAATTGTGTTTTTTTTTAAATCGACTTTGAATATTTTTAAATGATTTTTTTTCGTATAGGGCTCATTTTGGATTTTTTTCAATATTTTTTTCTTAAAACTTGACTTATTTTGTGATTATAACCCACACTAGACTTTTTTGTAGGAGTAGCCATTTTTTTATTAAACACATTTGAAAAAAATCGATAAAAAAAAGTTTAGCCCTTTTCAAACGACAGTCTAGAAAAAAAAATTAAGAAACTAAGTACGCAAAGTGGCTTATCTAGTCATGGTCTACACACCCAGAAAGTTTCGTTGAAATCTGAGAAGGTGCTGCCAACATTTGTTCGAGTTGGCGCGAAAACCGTCAAAATCGTCATCAATTATAACTGAATCGAATTTAACCACGCATTTTGGTACTGAAGCAGCTCTTGCTCTACCTTTTGAAAAAGTCAGAGATTCAAGAGCACCCAGACAACCAAAATGGACGTATAGTGTAATGAATAGGCAGAGGTTAATGGTAACACGTCTTTATTCAGTAAAGGTTTGAGTGGAAGAGAAGTAAAAACTAGAGCCTAATAGGCAAGGCTAACTCGATACTTGTTATTTAATGTTAACGGTCGGTTGCTACCCAACACCCCCGCTCAACCGAATAATCCTAGCTTCGCTCGTAGTTTTTCGAAAGGTCCTCTTGGTAAGCCCTTTGTAAAGATGTCAGCAGCTTGTTCGTTACTTGGCACGTAGTGAATCTTGAAGCTTCCATCTTGCAGTTTTTCACGAAGGAAATTGTAGCGTATGTCCACATGCTTCATCCGTTTGTGATCGCGAGGCTCCTCAGCAATACGGATGCAGGATTGGTTATCCTCAAACAGTGGTACCGGATGATCCACTTGAACTCCAAGCTCCTCCAGAAGATTTTTAAGCCAGATCGCTTCACAGAAAGCTTGACTGAGTGAAACGTATTCGGCCTCTGTTGAAGACAGCGCTACAGTATTCTGCTTCCGAGTCATCCATGATACGGTTCCACCATAGACTTGGAACATGTTGCCCGATATTGATCGACGATCTTCCACGTTGTTTCCCCAGTCAGCCTCAGCGTAACCAAGCAAGGGCGATGTTCCTTCACGTCATCGATATATTATACCGTAGTTCAAGCTGCCCTTCAAATACCGGAGAACTCGCTTGAGATGGCTCCAGTGAACATCTATTGGAGCAGATTGAAATCTGCTAAAGAAGTTGACGGCTGCACTTATGTCCGGCCTTGATGTTAACGCCAGATACGTCAGGCAACCAATAAGCTCCCGGTAGGGTTGCGTTGTCACTGCTAATTCCTTACTTCGTTCTAGCTTCGGGTTTGGATCCAATGGAGTCGACACCGAGTTGCAGTCCGTCATTCCAAATCGTCGTAGCAGATCCGAGACGCATTTCGGTTGGCTGATCTTCATCGTCCCCTTACAATGATCCTGTTCCACCTTGAGGCCCAGAAAATGCTTCAGCTCGCCCATGTCCGTCATTTCAAATCGTTTGCGCAACTTCGTCTTGAATTCAGCCACCAACTCCAGATGGCTAGACACCAGGATAATGTCATCTACATACAGCAGCAGGTAAATAACAACGTTCCCGATTCTCTTCCAGTACGAGCAGCTGTCCAGATCTGACCGTTTAAAGCCAAGTGTTAGGACAAAAGAGTTGAACTCGTCGTTCCAGCTTCGTGATGCTTGCTTCAGGCCGTACAGCGACTTCTTGAGACGGCAGACGAGATTTGGATCAATCCGCTCGAATCCCTCAGGTTGTCGCATGTAGATTTCTTCCTTTACTGTCAAAACTGTCTTCACGTCCATTTGGTGAATGTGGTACTGCTCGTGATTTGCGACAGCGAGCAGCACACGTACTGTGGTGATTTTCGCCACCGGTGCGTACGTCTCATCGTAGTCGAAGCCATGTCGCTGCGAGTAGCCCTTTGCTACAAGCCGAGCCTTGTATCGGTCGATGTTGCCAGCTTCATCGAACTTCACTTTGAAGACCCACTTGCAGTCCACAAGGTTCTTCCCCACTGGCTTCGGAACGAGATCCCACGTTTCATTCTTGTGCAGCGATTCCAGCTCGCTGCTAACCGCGTCCTTCCAATGAGGCCAATCGCTCCGTTTCTTCAGGCCATCGATCGTGGTAGGCAGATTTTCCACGAATGCCTCTGCGTTCAGTGCATACGCCATCACCGTGTCATCAGTTGTTTCAGTAGAACCTGCGAAACATTCAGCGGCAGCAGATGCTCCAAGACCAGTGATAAAATCAAAGAACTTACCAGGGATTCTGCGCTCCCGTCCGCTTTGTCTCGTGGACACCTCTGCTGGGCAGTTCACGTTCTGATTGCGAAGGGAGCGCTCCGGTGGGTTCGTCTTCTTCATCTTCATCTTTAGTCACGTACTCTTCATCGGATTCTTCCTGACGATCATCTTCTGTCGAACGGGCGTCCGCTTCTTCTTCTGGCTCCAACCTCACCAGCTTCACGGGCTCAACGGATGGCTCAACGTCGACACTCCGTCTCTCATCAAACACGACATCTCGTGACGTGAACAGCGCCTTCTTTCTGGGATTCCAAACACGATAGCCATTCGTTGTGTAACCGATCATCACAATCTTCTCGGATTTCGGATCCAGCTTGCTACGCTTCTTCTTCGGAATCCAGGTGTAGGCAACAGAACCAAAAACTCGCAGTTTGTCAATATTTGGCTTCTTATTGTACCACTTCTCAAACGGTGTCTTCTTTTCTTCTAGGGCTGACGTCGGACTTCGATTCAACAAGTATGCAGCAGTAAGCACTGCCTCGCCCCACAAGCTCTTCGGGAGACCAGCATCCTCCAACATTGACCGGGACTTATCCAGAAGAGTCCGGTTCATCCGTTCCGCTACTCCATTCTGCTGCGGACTATATGGAACAGTAGCCTACATGCGGATTCCTTCAGTGCGGCAGAGTTTTCGAAATGACTTGCTCATATATTCCCCACCGTTGTCGCACCTGAGTCTAGCAATTTTTGTCCCAAAGAATGCTGTGACCTGCGCCCGATACTGGTCGAATTTTTCCTCTACTTCATCCTTCGACTCCAGGAGATAGACCACCTTAAAAAGGCTGTAGTTGTCAATGAACGTGACGTAATAGCGCTTCCGATTCGACGTTGTTGGTGTGAATGGCCCGCACACATCCGAGTGGACCAATTCCAATGGCCGAGTTGAACGCCTCTCTTTCGTCTCTTCGAATGGCTGCCTAGTTTGCTTACCTGCCAGACATACACCGCAAATGCACTTATCGGGCCAGTCCTGGATAGTCGCAGAAGTGTCCACCATCCCATACTTCCAGAGGTTTCTCATGTTCGCCTCTCCCAGATGGTCGTATCGACGATGCCACAATTCGAAACCGTCCTGCTTCGAAGACATGGCACTCGCTTCCACTGATGCAGTCGCATTCCGAAGATAGATGTCCAGCGCATATAATTGGCTCTTCCTCTGACCAACAGAAACGACCCGATTGTCTTTCTCGATGGATACCTTCCTATTGGCAATTTTCACCGTCATTCCGATGTCTTTCAGTCTACGAACCGAAAATAAGTTGCACTGCAGCTCTGGTACAAACAGCACTTCTTTCACCACAGACGGATACTTCCTGCCATCGATGAGCATGTCCACCCGTACTGTTCCGGCCGACTTGGCTACGAGCATCTTTGCCAGATTTTGCCACCGCAATGTGAACCGGTCTCGCCAACGGATGCAGCTCTTCGAAAAACGATCGCTCCTTCAGCATATGGTCCGTGGCGCCCGAATCCAAGAACCACTCGATTCGCTGTTCAGACATCACAGCTGGCGTCGAAAAAGCACCGTCGCCTGTAGCAGCAACAAACGCCATCTCGTGTTCTGTCACCACATTCGCACCGGATTTTTGCTTCTGATTGAACTTTCCAACGGTCTTCTGGTTCCTTTCCCGATCTTTCTCTGGATTTTCGGGGCAATCCGCACGCTTGTGCCCGAACCGGCCACAGCCGAAGCACTTGATGCCGAACTTCTTACCGGAAAAAGCTGATTCGCTGGAATCTTCCACCTCGCTTCCTGATGGATTTTGGTGTTCCCGTTTTACCTGCTCGTCCAGCAACCGCTTCTTCACGTATTCCAGTGTCAACTGGTCGGGCTGGATCGTCTCCAACGCAGTGATCAAGGCATCGTATGACTTCGGAAGTGCCAGCAACAGCTGACACACAACGTCCTCCTCGTCCATTTTTACTCCAGCCGCCTTCAGCTCTCGGAGAACCTTCTCGAACTTCATCAAAAAAAATCTTGACCTGCTCACCGTCTCTCAACTTCAGCTCCTGGAATTGCTTCCTCAGGAACAGCTTCCCGGCGATTCCTACCCGTTCGAACGCGTTCTTCAAACCGTCCCAAACGTCCTTCGCCGTGACTTTGTCTTTCACGTACTCCAACTGGTCTTCCGCGATCCGATGGATGAGTAGGTTCTTGCACTTCCGGTCTCTGGCAATCCGTTCCTCGAGTAGCTTCTTCTTCTCCACTTTCACAGCAGCAGTGTCCGCCGGTAGATCCTTCGCGTACTCTTCATCTTCTATTGCCTTCTCCAGACAGTCCAGCAGTCCCTTGTCCTCCATCAGTACTTCGATGCGGAATTTCCAATTTCCAAAGTTGTTTCCGTTGAACAGCCAAAGCTTTTCTTCGCTCATTTTGAGAGTGGTGGTTTCAACAAAGAATCTTCTAGATTTTTCGAACTACTTCCGTTCTCGCAGCTGGGCCCATAACCTAATGAATAGGCAGAGGTTAATGGTAACACGTCTTTATTCAGTAAAGGTTTGAGTGGAAGAGAAGTAAAAACTAGAGCCTAAATAATAGGCAAGGCTAACTTGTTATTTAATGTTAACGGTCGGTTGCTACCCAACATAGTGAAAGTTGTTTTCCTGATATACAAACATATATGTAAGCAAACAAATCGTATAGAATGCAAACATATGACTTATATGTGCATAAGTGGAAGCCATATACGAGCAAATTCCATGGTTTTCTTAAGCGAGTTGATTTGACATCGTATGCAATTTAATCTGCAATAAAAAAAAAACAATTTAAAAAGTCTAACGACGTAAATCCGATTTAGTTTGTGACGCAGTGCGATGCTTAAATGACACATCGTATTTAACTAGAAAATTTACAATCTTTGCGATTACCATAATGGCCACAAATAATATTTGACGCATATAAATGCGATTCTGACTTAAAATGTAAGAATATACGATAGTATCTGAACTCTGTTATACAACTTCTGGTTGTCTGGGCATTATTTATTTCATTTTTTTGTTTGCAATGGAACATTAGGACCAAAGTTGTATTCCATATATGTTCGATTTTGATCCCAATTAGCTCTATGGTAGTTGAAACACAGAGAACAGACGTTCATCTTCGGTCTGCTACTTGTGTAAAACTTTAAACCGATATTTCAACTGTATGTCGTTATGCTCCTGGTAGGCGGCGCTGCAATAGTGCGATAACTGTCATGTCAATGTTTATCAATAAAAAGCCTAGTACATAAACTGAAAAGTTTTGCTTGTTTTCATCTGCAATTGCTTATTATACCGGCTGTCCCCCATGTACTTTTACACACGTTTTTCAAGAAAAGGTATATGGACATCAATGTCTGTTCTCTGTGGTTGAAAGTAGAACTGATGAAATTAGAAATGATTTCTTGGGATATTTCAAATGTAACTCGAAGGTGATCAGAACCGAAGTCAGCATGGGTAATCAATTGACTACACAGTTGACATGAATCAGTTAGGCCTAAATCAATAGTTGAGGGATTTCTGGCTGGAGAAAAGCAAGTTGTGCTGTTTGGGTATTGAATGGTGTAATAGCCTGCAGAACAATGATTAAATAGTATATTACCATTGGCATTGCTTTGTGAATTATTCCATGAGCGGTGTTTTGCATTGAAATCACCAATAACGAAGAATTCAGACCTATGACGGGTAAGTTTCTGAAGGTCACCCTTGAGTCAGTTCTTTTGCTGGCCAATGCATTGGAAAGGCAAATAGGCAGCTATAAAAGTAAATTGGCCAAATTTTGTTGCAACTGAAATCCCCAAAGTTTCAAATGAAGAAAGAATGTGATGTTTGATACGTCTATGGACAATTATGGCAAGGCCACCACCAGCTCCATATGGATCTCTTTTCACCTTATGGGCAGGTTTGAGATAAGTCTCAGTTATAACAGCAATATGCACGTTATAAACTTTTAAAAAATTAAATAGCTCATCCTCGTTATCTCTGATGGATCGAGCATTCCAATTCAAAATATTTAATGAATTAAAATCCATTACTGAACTTCAATGTCATGGCAATATTATTGACAAATTTAATACCAGTTTAGAAAGCATCAAACATGGAATTGGTTTTTAGCATATCGGTTATCATATCGATTAACGATTGCTGTAAAAATTCTAATTTAGGAGCGGAAATGCCACCTAAATCAAATTCGTCAGTTTTGGTCAGTTTCTACCCGCTGCAACGGCAGCATAGGTAGGTCCATTTACATGTTGAACATTGTTAATAACACGATTGGGTACGAATGTAGGGTTTGCAGATTGAACCCTGTTGATGCCTGTAGGTATCGAAATAGTATTTGCTCCTCGTTGAGCGTTTGAAGTAACAGTTGCGGATGGAAAAACCTGTCCGTTGTTTCATGCCGACGGTTTTTGTACGAATTTGTTCTTTGCTGATCGATGTTACCAGCTGTAGAATCAGTAGTAACTGGTCGGGAACGTGTATTGTTTCCTACCTGGCGTTTTGTGCGCGACTGCAAAATCGCTTTGCGAGTCTTGCACTCCCAAAAATTTGATTTAAGGTTTTCACCACAATTTGAACATTTAAATTTTTGAGGAAGTTCCTTCACAGGACAGTCGTCCTTAGTGTGCGAGGAATCACCACAATTCATGCATTTACCAATCATATGGTAATGCTTTGTTCCGTGACCCCATCCCTGGCACTTACGGCACTGGGTGAGGCTTTGGAAATTTGCTCCAGTCTTCCTGAAATGTTCCCACTTCACTCGGACATGGAGCAAAAGGCTTGCTTTTTCTAAAGCTTTAAGGTTATTAAGTTTACTTGACTTGAAGTGAACTAAGTAAAAATCGTTTGAAATCCCCTTGCGAGAATCGCCTGGCCGGGATTTCATTTTCATTTTAATTACTTGGACTGGGCTAATTCCAAGTAATTTGATCAACTCGTTTTTGATTTCCTCCAGAGATTCATCACTGGGCAGACCTTTGAAGACAACCTTGAAAAGACGTTAAAAGATACTCAAGAAGACGTTTGAATCCGTCCAAGGTTTCAGCAAACAACCGGCATTCACATCGTCTGGAAATTTGAAGGGAATATTTCACGCCTTTAACAAATGATATGATTTCCTTGCGAAAAGCATGGAAATCCGAAATTGTCACCACAATAGGGGGGACTTTTTCCTTTCTCAATCGAGAAAATTTATTCAAGTTTTGGTTAGATGATGGATCACTCTCATCATCTGTGAGCATATCAAATTGATTACTCACATTAATTTGATTTGAAGGCGAATCAATAGATTGCCCTTTGCGTTTACGTTTATTTGCCATAGTGGCAGAAGAAATTACTCCAAATAAACGTCCAAGCAGATTACTATTAGAATCCATTTCCAATCGCTTTCCAATGCGATATCCAAGCCGGGTTACCCGAAGGGCCTAACAATGATCGAAAAAGAATAAGAGGAAATCTAAAAATTGTAGGTAGTATTTAGCACTGAAAAGTGCTGTATAAAATATGTTGTAGCGTTAGGCAGCAATAGCACTTCCTTCAGCAAATAGAAAATAGAACCGCACGACATGAGAGCACAATGCAGACTGATTTTGTGGTTCATTCTTTTTCCTCATACACCGCCAAAGATGACCCTATGCACAGGTTGTTCAACAACTTCAAATGCTTGCAAACCCCTCCTAAATTGCTTCAAAATGTTGTCGATCGGTCCATCCAAACAATCCACTCTTAAAGGACTCTGTCATCCGATAAACTTACCAAACATCGTTCTTCTTTTAGTCACATTTTATTTCACACTCCAACTTATTCGCAATAATGCAATCAGTAATCTATCGTCCACTGCTTCTCCTACACTTACGACGATGACGACGTCGGCGGAACAGCTATAATTATTCGTTACCTTTCTTTCTGATTATCAGACTATTTCCGCGAGTGCGCGCGGCTTATTTCCACTAAAACTGAAAATACCCTTCAATCGGAACGAGAATATGCCAATGCTTAAGAAATGCTGCTGTTTTTTTTTTTTGTAGTTGACCCCCCTGTGCTGCTCTGTATTCGAGGGAATGTCTTCTGGTGTCGCGCGATTCGGGCCAGGCTCGAAGGATGAGAAAATAAGAGAGAAAGGAGACTTCGACGGCGAGATCACACGCTTACTTCTCCGAGCTTCGGCCGGCGATGGCCCTCAGCAGCCGGTTGCCGCAAAGGAAGGTTAACAGCGCCAATGGAATGAGATAGCGAATGGTATCGAACATGTTCAGCTGCAACCAGAACACTCCGAACAGAGCCAAGATGGCTCCCAATCCCAAGTGGAAACCGACCGCACTGAGCGAGCAGGGGAAATTGCAAATGTTGGCCCGAAGTTTAGCCCACAGCAGTAATAGCAATGCAAGCGGAGCCAAGCACAGACCGGTGAATAGATCCGAGACCAAACGGGGTGGGCGTTTCTCCGGAGCGCGGAATTGGTGAATAATTTCCGGTAAGGGTTGACGAACCGTGTTGGCCGTTTCTGAAAAGACAGACTTTAAAATTTCAAACTACAACAGCTTATATTAGGAAACCTACCTTTGGTAAGTTCTCCTGTGAACTTCAGGCTAACATCAGCGAGCAGCCAACGGAAGGAGTTGGAAATCAAGGCATCACCGACGATCAATTCGACCGAGTAGACTCCACTCTTGTAGCCGAAATCGTTACTTCTGGCCCCGACATCCATCTCAAACTTGTACGCCTTGCTAGAATCTGCTTCGGCGACGAAAATAATCTCCTGATTGGTTGCCTTGTTCCGTAGCAGAACAAACGCTTGATGAACACTGACCGGTTTTCCACTGACTTCATCCACGAGCACCGTCTTCAGGACAATCTTCTGCTGTGAATCAGCTGCCAATTCCGTGTCCAGCTTGCTGCCATAGGTAACCGAATGCTTCTTAACGGCGGAGGTGCTGTCCGAATCTCCTACGCCAATTTCCAACGAGCTAACCTTGACTTTGCCCAGGACGTTGATTCTTAGCGTCTGCTTGTAAACTCCAGCATCGACAT
The DNA here is from genome assembly GCA_024533555.2 of Aedes koreicus. Taxonomy (NCBI): domain Eukaryota; kingdom Metazoa; phylum Arthropoda; class Insecta; order Diptera; family Culicidae; genus Aedes; species Aedes koreicus. Next base: position 241,082 of record JAHHFK020003391.1, read on the forward strand.
CAACCTTGTACTGTCCACGAGCTGGCTTCGCCGTCTTCAGGTTGTACGTAAATACACTTGGGTCGCTATTGCTTGGAACCATATTCACCTTGCTCACCAACGGTTCACTTGCTGCCTTCGAAGTAACGGTAGTGCTCACAACGGCCAAAGCCGGAGTCAAGGGCTTGCCCAGCAAATCGCTTACTTTCACCATGAGCATGGGAGATTCTGGCAAGAGCTGTCCATTTCCGGACAATTTGACGCAAATCGGTGCGATAGCCTTCTGAGCGGACAGAGTATTCAACGCTTCCAGCAGAATGCTCACTCCCTTCGGAGTCTGAACCGAGGAACGAGATAGGAAATAACTAGCAAACTTGACAGCCTGATCAGCATTAATTGGTGCTGGCTTTTTAAGACTATCGGTCAACTTGAACGCACCGTTCACAATCAAAGCTGTGATGCTCAATCCACCCTCGAACTGCAGCATCTTTCCATCGACTTCATCAGCCTGGACAAAGGCATCCTCGACACGATCGTAGGCAAAAGCTCCATTAGTTCCCAGCTCAGCTGCAACAGCAAACGCATGGCCAAGACTGTTCAAAGAATCGTCCTTCTTCAAAACAGTCTGCAAGTTCTTCGCCAAACGTGCCTTCGTGGCTTCATCCACAGCAACACCCAAATACTTCGCCGAATGCAAATTGAAGTAGACTTCCTGCGCGGAACTTGCATCCTTCTGCAGAGCGGCCTCTACCGTTTGCTTAACCTTGGTCGGAACCGTTTTACATCCGAAATTCTTCCACGACCCAGTGTAGTAGAAATTCTTTTCGAAATCATTAAACTTCGACTCGAGGTAAACGGCATCCAATCGGCTGCAAGCATCCGGGGACTTTTCGGCCACATTCACGGACGAAAAGTACACCGCCTGTAGGTCGGACGATTTGAGACCATCGATGAAAATTTTCTGATAACGATCCTGATCCGCCGCGGTGATGTATTTGGATACGGTTCGCACCGTCCAAACGGACGATACCAAACAACTGCAAAGCAGTATCGCCAAACCTAACGGAACAATAAAAATAATATTGAATCAATTTTCCACACAACACCCCGAAAGCAAAATCCGACATGTTGATGACGAAGAGGACGAGAAAGGCGTTCGCTTACCGGCTTCCATGAGGGTACTAATTTTCGATTTTTTACCGTTTTTCAACCTAAATTTTCGGGAAAAATTGCTTCTTATTTTAGACTTACCTATTAGTTTCATTGTCGCACCTAAATCAACCCGCACTGATACTTAAATTAGGATGAAAAAACGAATTTTCTATGCGGAAAATGGTTTGCTCCCGGTGTGAACAAACTGCAGACAGACTAACCACGTCAGAAGCTAAACGTTGACGGGAGATGATGATGATGATGACAAACTGCGGTGGCCAGGACAGAGGCGATCGTGGATTGCTTTGCCCCCACCAATGTTTACTTTTCATCAGTCGAGCTACGTAGGGGTGGGGGAGAATCGATTGCATGAGTCGAGCGGTTGAAAAAATGAAGAAATAATAACCCTAATAAATTTCGTATGGTTATTTTTCTTAACGTCCTATTTGGGGTACTGCCTCTCCCCAATATTTCTTCCCGAGTCCAGCATCCAACCACATGCACGATGCCAACTCCTCCAAAGTCCGATTCTTGCGTTCCGAAACGCTGTTCTGCCGGGGGAATATGGTGCGATAATTGTTGAAAAAACAATGAAACACGACTTTCAGTTCTATAACGCATGACATTTTATTTCAATTAAATGGTTTTATTATATTAGTCCATCAAAGTTTATTATTTCAACAAATTCGTTTAGTTGATTTAAGAAAACATTTTGTTTTGAACAATAAAACACGATGTTCAATTCTATATAGCATGATGTTTTATTTCAACTCAAAGGTTTTGTTGAATTAGTTCATCAGTTTCATTGGTCCATATTCAAACAAAATTCTTAGTTGAATTGATTCCTCTTTTGTATTGGTATAACCAACAATCAATATGCAACTAGCGATTTGAAATTGGTTCACTGTTGTAGAACCCCTTGGTCCGAAGTACACCTTGAAGCCAGCACCTAACTATACATATTTGTGCCTTTGTTTTGATTTGCTGTGTTATTTTGACAGAATATTTGAGAGTCTGTTCGTGTGAGTTCATTATTAGGGGCGTATTGGTGAGGGGGGGGGGGAGCGGGGGACGGATGTGGGAGGAGAGAAAGAAAAAAAAGGATGTTGGGGGGTGGGGTAGCCACAGAGAACAGACGTTCATCTTCGGTTTGCTACTTGTGTAAAACTTTAAATCGATATTTCAAATGTATGTCGTTATGCTCCTGGTAGGCGGCGCTGCAGTTGTGTGATAACTGTCAGGTAAACGTTTATCAATAAAAACCTAGCACAAAACCTGAAATTTTTTGTTTGTTTTTCTCTGCACTTGCTTTGTAAAGTGGCTGCCCATATAAACTTTTACACACGTTTTTCCAGAAAAGGTATATGGACATCAATGTCTGTTCTCTGTGGTATAACTATGTCTTTTTTTTTTGTTTGGGGGGTAAAAAAAAAGGAAGGGGGGGTGAAGAAAATGAAGAAGGAGGAGAAGCGAACGGACTTGATGGAGAAGTTCGTCAATGACACGGCGGAGTTCAAGAGCGCCTTCATTAATTATTTAAATTCCCAAATTTGAAAATCTGAAGGCTGAATCACCCATTATCATATTTGTCTTGACATTTCCTGAAGTAATATACATTCTGATTGCTGTTTTTTCAACAATGATTTCTCGTAAATGCATGAATCGTTGCACCGCCCGGGACTGCTTACGTTGATATAGAGAAAACGGTATCTATAAAAAAAAAGCATTTGTAAAAGCAGGGGAAGTGCACATTTGGTATACATACCTGTAATCAACTAAAGCTAGTAGAATTGTTGAATACTAACCCTTGTAGTGTTGTTATAATAATCAACCGCGTCTGCTGCAAGAGGGTGGATTTCGATATGGCAACCATCTGCAATTCATTAAAATGTATCAGTATAAGGGGTCGTGGGAGTGTAAGTGTAACATAAATTATGTGAATTTGATTGAATTTGTCTTAAATTTTCACTAGTTTTTTAGCAGCAGGCATTAAGCTGCATGATGCAGGTAATGTTTACAATTTTCTCTTCTTTTGGCTGGTAGTGATTAGTACTCGTTGTAGAAAATTGTCTAGATATCAATCAGCATGTAACTTTTATGTGCTCTTAACGCAAAATTTAAGGAAAAAGGAGGACACGAAAGCGACAAATGCATGAAAGAAATAAGAGAAACAAAGCAGCAGGTTCGGAGACCGGTTATTGTTGTGAGATGCACTTATTGTTATTCTAATCTAGATACTATACCGGAAATTACTAAAGGACTGAAAGGTTTGAATTATAAACATTTGCCTATCGCACCCAAGCATTGTGGAAACCCCAAAACCTCAAACCCATGAACACATTCTTCAATTTTTGACCGTGTCAGCGGAAAATGTGTCAGGTATAATGGCCACAAGATACGCCATGCCTCATCACAAAACTCCAGTAGGATACAACATACTGTAGATTTTCCTATCTCAAAGAGATTTGCAATGGTTCGGTATTCGGCGGACGATCCTAACGAATACAGGGTGACCGCTACCCTGTTCAACAACGAAATAGCTTGACGCAGATTAGTCTCAGCTTTTGCCAAAGCTGACAACATGTGGCACAAGCTCTCGAAGTTTTTCCGATGCATCCGAAAGTTCTGCTTGAAGGAGTCATCGCCGTTTATTTGACAGTCTATCTCCCAAAATAATTTCGTTCTTTCCTAAAATGTTATAATCAGCTGACGTAGCCAAGTAGAGTTGTTTGAAACTTAAAATTGTAATACTTGCCAAGCTCCACATTCTTGTCAATATTTCACATTCGTTTACGGCAAGCAAAAGTAAATACTTTTGCATTTTTAGTCGTTGGAGTTTCTCGATATGCAACTTCCTAAGCCTCATACATCGCAGAACATCGTTTTCATACATTTCATTTAGTTTTAAAATGGTATCATTGACAATATTGAGGAAAGCAAAACAGGTTTTCGCAACAACTTCGGAACTGGTTTCAGCCATTTTTTCAACTTTGTAACACATAAACATTAGTTTTTTTTCTTTTTTCTTTTTTTTTCTCCCTTGGAATATCAACGTCATCTTATATCACCTTCTCGCAGTGTGGACAGTTTGGTTTTAATTTTATAACATGATCGTTATAATATCCTGCATAATCACAAACCATTCCTGGACCATTTCCCTTAATGTTGAAAACTGTTTCCGTTACTGTTCCGAAATTTACCCTAATAGTTGACAACTATAAACTAACAATCTCCTAAATAGTTTTAACAATATATCAGATGGTAAAAGGCCAAATAACAATATGCTGAATAGGCGGCTAAGTCAGGTTACCATAAAAAAAATGTCAATTTTCACGAACAAAATTGTTGCTTTACTCTATGCCAAAAAGTTGGTATATAATCCAGACCGAGTGCAAACAATTAAAAACCTTTCAATGGCTACACACAAAGAATAATGATTATTAAAATTTAAAAAAACGATTGCCAAAATTGAAAAGTTGCGTTGGTTCTTTTTCGTAGAAAGCAGTTTACTTTCAAAACCAAAACCTTCAAACCGTCAATTCAAAATTTTGCTGCTCTACATTTAAAAGTTGAAATTTTTAAAACAAATTGTAGAACTGTCAAATCGAAACCGTGGCATCGTTGAAAATTAAAGCCAATTATTTTTATTCCACAATAACCTTTCATCCAGAAAGTGTCGTGCAATTTAAATAAAAGTATGCTGCAAAAATACTTTTAACATAAAAAGTTTTTTTTCCAGATGAATAGCAGAACTGTCAAATCCACACCGTGGCATATTTGAAAATGAAAGCAAATTATTTTTATTTGAAAATGAATTTTCAACTAGAAAGTATCGTGCAATCAAAATAAATGTATGCTGTTTTGATTGAAAGAAAAAATGGTTTAACATAAAAAGGTTTTAATTTTCAAATGAATTATTATAACTTTCATAGAGACCGGAACCGGAGGTTGGCGTCGTTCAATCACCAATGTTTCCATCCCGAAAGATCCAAGTTGAAATATTTTCTCCATGTCTTCCGAATGTACCTGAGCCAGCTCTAGCATCTGCTCGTCGCTTGTGCCACCGCTGCAAAAAAAGGGATTATTATCAGTGACATGGCCTATTCCGTTTGCATGGTCCGTTCGGAACTTAATAACGCCGAATGTTTGTGAACTTTCCTGATAAGCGATTCGTTGGGGCGATTCGCCAAGAGGGACATTTTGAATGTGAAGCTTTTGTATTATTTGACAACAGTATAGAGAAAAAATCCATACGACGATTTGCTTTGTGTTGGTGGATTTGACAGTTCTACAATTTTCATGGTAAAAGAATTCAGTTTTAAATTTACACACTGAACCGAAACATAACACCTTCAAATCAAACGAAGAACTTTCGTGGTAGATAATTTTACTTTCAATTTAATGAAAAATAAATACTTTTCAGAAGTAAAGTGCAAAACTTTTAATAAAACAAGATTTATTTTTTGTGTGTATATGGCATACATTAACAATATGTGTTAATGTAGAGGTTGTACGGTGAAAATGAGATTAAACTATTTAATAACAATAACATAAAATGTGATAATATATCTTACATTCGAAATATAGTTTTGACTATATAGCAAATTGTTTTTCGTTATGCGGGATGTTATAACTCTCAGTCTGAACAAGGCATAAAAGTATTTCTAGATAATTACTTGTCCTATCCTAATGCACTTTTCTTTTGAGCTGCATACTAGCCTTTTGAGTAGTAATCAAAACTGCTCGACTAATTATACCAATCAAGATAGATTCGCGCAGTTTTAAGCATGATTCACTCATCCCAATTTTTATCACTCTGCATATCGGCCTTTTCAATTATTCCACCCCTGTACACCTTCTGACAGTGACAACCGACCACGAAAAAAAAATCATCATCATCATCATTATCGGGCTCAGACGGTCACGCACTTTTCTTCATTCGTCTCGTTGTTCGGTTCGGTCGAGCAAATTGCACTTTTATTTCACGGGACCGGTTCTAAGGTTGGACTTATCGGTCCAAAACTCCGAAAGAAAAATGACCGCACCACTCTTCCGCGTTGGTTCGGTATTGGTTGTGTGTACCTGGCTGCTGGTATCGAAGCTCGCCACCGCCAACGAAGTGTTCGGCTGCGGTGGTTTCATCAAAAATGCAAACTCCGACCTGGATTTCAGCAAGGTGGAAGTTGGACTGTAAGTGGTTGTTAATTAAATTAATGAAAGTATGGTGATTTGTAACTTTTGTGCATCCGTAGGTACAATCCGCAGGGAAGTTTGAAAATCAAGACTGATTGTTCGCCCTCGAATGGGTATTATTTTATTCCGCTGTACGACAAGGGAGAGTACGTTTTGAAGGTTATTCCTCCGCCCGGATGGAGCTTCGAGCCGGAGCAGGTTGAGGTCAAATTCGATGGGACTACGGACATCTGTAGCCAGGGTAAGGATGTGAATTTCATCTTCAAAGGGTTCGGAATCACTGGGAAGGTGGAGATTTACGGGCATGATGTTGGGGCTAAGGGAGTGCAGGTAGAACTGCGGTCCGAGAGCAATACGAAAATAGGTCAGACCTTCACGGACAGTAACGGGATCTTTTCGTTTACGCCAATCAAATCGGGCAAATACGTGATCAAGGTGAAACATGACAAATGGCACTTTGTCAAGCCGGAATATGAAGTGACGGTGACGACGGGAAATACGGAGATTCCGACAAAGTCGTTGGTGGTGTCCGGATTTGACGTGGAAGGACGCGTTCATAGCGATGGACAGCCGTTCGGAAATGTCGGGTTCTTACTGTACCCGGAGAAGGGAGCGAAGGCGATGCTGAAGTGTTCAACTGATAATATTCCGGCAGTGTCGGGGACGAGTTCGAAGTTCAGCTCAGAACCACGCTGCTTCACGGAAGCAAACAAGGCGACGGGATCGTTCACTTTTGCTGGAGTGTCATCTGGAAAGTATCGGGTTGTGCCACACTTTAACAACGAGGCAATTAAATTCCATATTAAGCCGGAAGCGATGGAGTTCGAATTGGGACGCGATAGTTTGAAACTGTCCGAGAGTTTCGAAGTCACCGGATTCAGTGTCGGCGGAAGGGTTCTGCAGGCTGCCGATGGACCTGGCGTACGGAATGCCAAGGTTAAATTGAATGGCCGAGAAGTGGCAACAACCGGAAGCGACGGAAAGTACACACTGGATAATATTCAGGCTGGAACGTATACTATTCAGGTAACAGCGGATGATCTGCAGTTCAAGGATCATTTGGTTAAGATCTCGATAAGCAATCCGGCGCTACCGGATGTCGTCGTGTCTGGATTCAAGGTAAAGAGTCAGCTCAGATTTTAAATTTGTTTGATCTATATCTGTTGTCTCATTCCAGGTTTGCGGTCAAGTAATCTCTAAGAAATCCTACCGAGTGGCCATCACGAAAAAGGCTTCCACCTTCCACGTCGAGGTGATGTCAAAAGAAAATTCTGCAGGCGAATGGTGTTCCTATTTGGAAAGTGGTCACTACACGGTTCAGGTTGTCACCAGCGAAGAGGAACATGCAGCTGGCATTCAGTTCTTCCCTCTGACTCAATCGATTCACGTCGATCGATCCCCTCAGAGTGGTATCATCTTCTCTCAATTAAGGGCTACCGTTTCCGGAGAGATTCGATGCCTTCCGGATGCCGGAAGTGCTTGTCTGAACGATGTAACGGTCACGCTGACGTCATTGGATGTGAATGGAAACCCGACCGGACAGTCTTCGAATGCGGAACCCCAAGGCGGCAAGTATGCGTTTGCGAACGTTCTGCCAGGAAGTTACGAAGTCAGCGTTCCAAAGGGTAAGCTTTGCTGGCAATCAAACACGATCAAATTCAACGTAAAAACTGCCCAGGAAACGGTTCCGACTCTGGTTCAAAGTGGATACGTCGTTTCGATTGTGTCCAGCCACGCAGTTACAATGAATTACCATCAAAAGGATGTTGAAGGTGCCAAGTCCGAGGAAATGTTGCTTACTTCTGGAATGAACACCTTCTGCGTTCAAAAGGCGGGCAGCTACGAAATCGAACTTTCCGGATGCCACAAGTACGGTGCGGATGTTCCAAAAGCTTTCACCACTTCCGATCCGGCTCCGGTCAGTCTAACAGCCTTGAGTCATCGCCACACGGTCAAGATTCTAGCGGAAGAAAAATACACCTACAAGACGAAGGTCACTTCCAAATCGGGAACGGAAACGATCGAATTCATCTCAAGTGAGCAGCGGGCTGAAGGTGCACATGTCTATCGGTATGACTTCTTCCTAGAACAGGGCGAACGAATCTCGTTGGATCCGGTCAGCGACATTATGCTATTCACACCGACGACATTAGAAGTTACTGGAGGATCGGATTGTGTGGATGTTCCCACCAAAATCGTCGCCCGGAAAGGCTTGTTGATCGATGGTAAAACTACTCCGCCAATCAAGGATGCCAAGATAACGTTGCTCTTCCCCAATAATGTGGAACTTTCGTCGTTGGTTACGCTAACCAACGAGAAGGGTGAATTCCGATTTGGCCCAATCGATTCGAGCCTGTCGGTGGAGTTGTCCGCGGAAAAGGAATCATACGTGTTCTCGGCATTCGATAAGGCTACCAACAGCTTCAAGGGCCACAAACTGTGCGAGATTATTGTAACTGTGAAGGATGACGCCGGGAATCGATTGCCCGGAGTGTTGCTTTCCTTGTCTGGAGCGGAGAGCTATCGCAAGAACCTGGTGACCGGGGAAGACGGCACCATCAAGTTCCACTCGCTTTCACCTAGCGAATACTACCTCCGAGCAATGATGAAAGAGTACGATTTCAAACCGAACTCCAAACTGATTCAGGTCAAGGACGGAGCAACGGTGAACGAGGAATTGCGCGGTACTCGGACTGCATTCTCGATATTTGGCTCGATCACTTCGCTCAATGGAGAACCTTTCCCGAATGTTGCCATCGAAGCAGCTACGGACGATCGTTGCGGTAATCATTTAGAAGAAAGCACAAGCGAATCAAATGGTCAATATCGAATCCGTGGCCTCCAACCTGGCTGCCAGTACAAGGTTCGAGTTCGCACCGATGGACCTTCGTCCAACGTTGATCGGTCGATCCCGAAGGAAAAGGTCATCAAGGTCGAGAAGAAAGATGTCCGTGATGTTAACATGATCGCCATAAGCCCCCTGGCATTTGTCGACGTTACGGTCCGGGTCTTGGCTTCCGAGAACGATTATTACAAATCCCTGAAAATATTCCTGTACAAAAAGGGCAGTGACTCGCCGGTTCACTCGCAGCGCATCGAATCTCCCTTGAACCCCAAGAGCAAGATCAATCCCGGCATCATGGTCTTCTTCCCTCGGATTCCCTTCGACAGCAAGACCTACTACATCGAACTGACCTCCACGTTGTCCGATAAGAACTACAAATACTCCCTGCCGATGGTGGAGTTCACGGCCAACAGCAGTAGCTTCTTCAGCGAAATGCACTTCCGACCGGAACTGCGGACCGCCGAAAGTGATCTCAACCAAAACTCGCTGTCGGCCATCGCGCTCATCCTGCTGGTCGGGTTCATCTTCTTCAAGCAGGACCTAGCGTTGGAGCTGCTCGGAATGGTGTCGAACAAGCTGGGCGGCGCCATCGGGGACATTCTCAGCAAATCGAGACCAAAGGAACAAAAGTACGAACCGGTGGCGTTCGACGAGAAGGAAATTGATAAGCTGGCTTCCAGCATCAATTCGATCAAAAAGAAGAAGGTGAAGAAGGCCAATTAGGGCGTGCGCTGGATAGGCAGCTGTTTAGTAGTCAGGGTAGTAGTAGGAGGGTAAGTGGTAATATTTTTTTTTGTTTTCGGTTTATCTAGAGTAATGGAAGGTAACGATGGAAAATCGGTACGAAATAAAACGAACTTCAGTTTAGTTTCTCAGAGAGGAGATTCTCGGACTTCGGGTGAGTTTAATGCTAGAGAAATCCTTGGAAAGAGGGACTGTAGTCGGGGTCCTCCATCTTCATCAGTTCTTCTGGGAACAGTTTGTACCAAAATACGTAGACTCCGGCTAGAATCAAACCCAGGAGGGCAACCTTCATTTGCAGGAGTTGAAATGCCGAAAGCGTTGTTAGAATCGTGGAGGCTGTGAGTGAATATCTGCCGATTTCCTGCTGCACGGTGATGGCTCTTGTGTCGGTATCCATCTTGCTCCTAGCGATAACGCTCCCGAGAACAACAAGAAGCACGAAAGCAATCCAATAGAACGCCATCATCACGTCATGCCGGGCATTGAGGGAGGATTGCTTGTTGGAGGTCCGTCGGCTAATCCTTCGCCTAATCCGGGAATTATTCGGTTCAGATACAGGTAGATTCCAACCACAGCCAAGCTTAGTGCTACGACGACGACTTTGGTTGCGAGGATGGGCGCGAAGGCGGTGGTTATGTGAGTTCCTGGAACGAAAAAAAAAACATATATAGGATAACTATTCATATATTAGTCTCATGTTCATATATTCATCCTATGCTGGATCAGGAGATTTGAGAGTAAATTGATTGATTTCACTCAAAAAAATCGACACGTAGTATCCACGTGAAAAGCACGTAATTTTTGTTTCACTGCCAAAACCAGTAATAAGCACATGGAATTCACGTAAGAGCTACGTGATTTCCTCGTTAATCCACATTCTACGTGAAAATAACGTAAATGTTACGTGATTTTTCACGTACAATTCACTGACACGTAATGTTTACCTGATTTTACTGAAGAAGATTTGGTTAAGTGTTCAGGTGAAAGTTACGTGAAATTTCACGTGGAAACAACGTTTCGATTTTTTTGAGTGTAGTCTAAATCATTCTGTCCGTGACTTTTCAACAAATTGGAAGCGTAGCGCGTTTGTTCGTGTTCGTTTTTGTTAGTTAAAGTAGGTTATTTAAAAATGTGGCGTGTTGTTTATTTTTTTTTTTTTTTTTTTGTTTTTTTTTTTGGTGGGGGGGGGGGTAGTATTTTACGGGGGGGGTTTTTTTTTTTGTTGTTTTTTATTTTGTATTTTTTTTCTATTATTGTAAAAGGGGGTGGCTATTTTTTGTGACTAGGGCGAGATTTAGGGGTCAAAATAGTTTGGAAGAGGCTAGGCAGGTAACTTATTGAAGGTATTATTTGCTGCTCATGGTTGCGACATCTACCAAATCCTTGGTCCCTGTAGTCCCTCACAGGAACTAAGCTGCAGATGGGTGATCACAGCTTGCTGGGCAGGTACAAGTAGCACGGAAACAAAAGGATAATATAACTGGGACACAATGGCAGGGAATTTACTAGACTGGAGGGGAGGGGGTGATGACATTACACTCTTAGATCAGACAAACAAAGGAATTCGTAAATCGCTTGCAGATCACGCATTCCCAAAACATCTCTTACCTCCCGGGAGGGTTGTCTACCTCGGGCCACTAGGGTATCCAATAGTCGTGCTCTGGAGGCATCATTACCCGGGCAATGCCAAACTGCGTGATCGATGTCATCATAACCGGTTCCGCACCTACATATGTTGCTATCGACGAGGTTAATTCTGTAGAAATGTGCGTCTAGCGAGTAGTGGTTGGACATAAGTCTTGACATCACACGAATGAAACCGCGACTTACATCCAGACCTTTGAACCACGATCTCGACGAAACATTTGGAATAATGGAATGTAACCACCGCCCAAGAGAATTACTTGTCCAATCGTTTTGCCAACTTTGAAGAGAACTCTGACGAACTAATGGGAAAAATTCATCATGTGAAATTCTTCTTTCAAAAATCTCGCCTTCTTTTGCGCCCACCTTTGCTAGCGAGTCCGCCTTCTCATTGCCTGGAATTGAGCAATGTGAGGGGACCCATGCAAAGGTAATTCTAAATGATCTTTCGACCAACGCACACATCTGCTCCCTTATTTTTGAAAGAAAGTAAGATGAGTGCTTCACTGCTTTCATCGACCGGAGGGCCTCAATAGAACTGCGACTATCCGAGAAGATGAAATAATGGTCTATGGGTATGTCGGAAATTATCCAAAATGCGAAATTGATTGCTGCCAGCTCAGCAACATATACGGAACAAGGTTTCTGAAGTTTCCGGAAGGCAGATGAGTATTCATTGTAAACACCGAAACCAGTGGATTCATCAATGCGCGACCCATCAGTGAAAATTCTTCTATTGCAATTGACATGTTGGTACTTTTCAATAAAAATATGGGGAATTAAAATAGGTCGAAGTTGATCTGGAACTCCTTGAATAGCCTGTTTCATGGAGAGATCATAGTCAATGGAGGAACTGTGATAAGGGAAGCGTACACTAGGAGGATTATAGCATGGAAGACTAATATCGGATGACATATAGTTAATATAGATTCGTAAGAATCGAGACTGGGTACTCAATTCGAGCATTTCTTCGAAGTTTTCAATCACAAGGTTGTTACTGATTCCACACTTGATCAGTATTCTAGATGAGAGCTCCCAGAAGCGGTTCTGTAATGGTTTTACTCCTGCCAGAACCTCCAGGCTCATATTGTGCGTTGAATGCATACAGCCAAGAGCAATACGTAAACAACGATATTGAATGCGTTCCAATTTAATGAGGTGGCTGTTTCTTGCCGAGAGGAAAAAAAAAGAGCCATATTCGAGAACTGAAAGAATAGTTGTTTTATAGAGTTTAATGAGGTCTTCCGGGTGAGCACCCCACCATGTCCCGGAAATTGATCTTAGAAAATTGATTCTTTGTTGACATTTCTGTTTCAAATACGCAATGTGAGTAGTCCAAGTGCATTTCGAATCAAACATGACTCCAAGGTATTTGAAGGTCAAAGATTGGGTAATGTCTCTTCCCAACAGCTTGAGACGCAGTTGGGCAGGGAACCGCTTTCTAGTAAACACTACCAATTCGGTTTTATGCGGTGAAAACTCGATCCCCAAATTTCTGGCCCAGATGGACAGATTATCTAGGGAATTTTGCAATGGTCTTTGCAAGATTTCTGCACGTGGACCTCTAAAGGAGATCACAGCATCGTCTGCAAGTTGTCTTAGCGTGCATCTATTTTCCAAGCAGTTATCAATATCTTTAACATAAAAATTATAAAGCAAGGGACTTAAACAGGAGCCTTGGGGTAAGCCCATGTAGCTAATTCTGGAAGTTGACAGTTGACCTAGATTGAAGGTCATTTGTTTTTCTGACAGTAAATTATACAAAAAGTTATTTAAAATTCCTGGTAATCCACTACTGTGCAGACTATCTGCCAGTATATCTATGGAAACTGAATCAAATGCGCCCGTAATATCCAGAAATACTGAAGCCAATTGCTCCTTGTGTGCAAAGGCCAGTTGTATATGAAATGAAATGAAAGCTAAACAATCGTTTGTTCCTTTGCTCTTTCGGAAATTAAATTGCGTATTTGATAGTAGGTTGTTTGATTCAACCCAACGGTCAAGTCTTGATAGGATCATTTTTTCTAACAATTTCCTTAAACATGATAGCATAGAGATCGGACGGTAAGAATTGTAATCAGACGCTGGTTTCCCAGGCTTTTGAATAGCTATTACTTTAACCTGCCTCCATGCGGGTGGAACTATATTTAATTCCATGAGAGTGTTATACAGGTTAAGTAATCGTCTTTTAGCGATATCGGGGAGATTTTTTAGAAGGTTGAATTTAATCATATCGCTTCCCGGAGCAGAGTTATTCGATGAAAGAAGAGCCATTGAAAATTCCAACATTGTGAATGGTTCGTCCGGAAAACCGTTACTTCGGGTGGTATCCCGTAAATTCGGTTGTGTTGGGACAGAGTCTGGACAAACCTTTTTAGCGAAGTCGAGTATCCATTGCATGGAGTATTCTTCACTCTCATTGGAGGATGAGCGGTTTCGCATGTAACGAGCCTTTCTCCAAAGCGTTGTCATCGAGGTTTCTCTAGATGGTGCCTCTACAAACGAACGCCAGTAATTGCGTTTCTTTGCTTTGAGTAAGTTTTTAAGCTTTTTTTCAAGCTTGAGGTACTTATCAAAATGCTCACATGTTTCATGTCCACGATAATCTTTAAACGCATCGGATTTCTCAAGATACAACTTAGTGCATTCGTCATCCCACCCAGGGGTGGCGGGTCTTCTTTTGAGGGATGCGCTTGTAACACGTCGTTTCTGAGCTTCTAATGCACTGTTGTACATCAGTTCGGAGAGGAAACGATACTCTTCTAATGGTGGAAGAGGATCGGTATAATCAATACCAAGGGTTACCGCCGATGCAATATGTTGCCAATCAATATGCCTCGTGAGGTCATAAGGAACATGGATTGACTGGTCTGTTTTGTGAAAACTATTTGTGATTGAGATAATAATTGGTAAGTGATCACTACCATGGGGATCATTGATTACCTTCCACAGACACTCTAATGATAGTGAGTTAGAGCACAAAGATATGTCAAGTCGACTCTCCATGGCAGGAGGTTTTGCTATTCGTGTCGCTTCTCCAGTGTTCAAGATGGTCAAGTTGAAATCGTCGCATAAGTCATAGAAAATACCCGCTCTATTGTCATCGTATTGTTCGCCCCAAGCAGTACCGTGGGAGTTCAGATCGCCCAGAATAAGAACTGGAGATGGAAGTAATGTAATTGAACTCCAAAGTTGACGGCGGTTTATTGAAGAAGACAGCGTCGTAATAGCTGATCAAACAAAACCGGGATTATTCGTTGGAAATTCTGTAGTTAATAGTAAGATACAATATATCAATATTCTTAATTTAAATAATACAACAGAGTCTTTTTCTCATACATATAAACCAAAAATTTTTTCTCTCTAAAAATTCACATTTGTTTATTTTCATGGGGATAAATCAATTAAAAAAAAAAAAGAGAAAATACTGAAGGAACTTAATGTATCCAATATAGTAGACAAAGAGATAAGAGAAAAATTACAACAACTTCGCTTGAATTTTACTGATATTTTTGCAATGAACGACGAACCACTATCGGTGAATAATTTCTATAAACAAACAGTAAGGCTAGATTCAGTTGGCCCTGTGTATATAAAGAATTATCGAATACCAGAAACGGATAAATCTGAAGTGAATAAACAAGTACAAAGGATGGTAGATGACAAAATAGTTAGACCATCAATTTCACCGTTCAATTCTCCTATATTGATTGTACCAAAAAAGTCAAACAACAACGAGAAAAAATGGCGACTTGTTGTGGATTTCCGTCAATTAAATAAAAAGATAATTGCGGACAAATTCCCACTACCTCGAATCGACAAAATGTTGGACAATCTTGGTAGAGCGAAATATGTTTCGACTCTCGACCTTACATCTGGTTTTCACCAAATTGAACTGGATGAAAACTCTAAACATTATACAGCTTTCTCGAGTGATACTGGACATTATGAATTTAATCGTCTTCCTTTTGAACTTAACGTGTCTCCTAACAGTTTCCAAAGGATGATGACGATAGCGCTCAGTGGTTTACCTCCTGAGTGCGCTTTTCTCTATATTGACGACATCCTCGTCATTGGATGTTCTATTAATCATCATTTCAGCAACTTGGAAACAGTCTTTAAGAAATTGAGACATTTCAATTTAAAACTTAATCCTACAAAATGTAACTTTTTCAAACATGATGTAACCTACCTAGGACATCATATATCAGAAAATGGCATTCAGCCAGACCCATCAAAATTCAATGCTATCAAAAATTTTCCAGAACCTAAAAACTCAGATGATATTCGAAGATTCGTCGCATTCTGTAATTTTTACAGGCGATTTATCCCAAAGTTTGCAGAAATTACACATCCACTAAATAAACAACTAGGGAAAAACACAAAATTTGATTGGAATAACGAATGTAAAACAGCTTTTGAAAATTTAAAACGGAAACTTATGTCTCAACCGATTTTGAAATTTCCCGATTTTAGGAAAAAGTTTATTTTGATAACTGATGCCTCAAAATTGGCATGCGGAGCAATTCTTGCACAAAGCTACGAAAATGTTGACTTACCAATCGCATTTGCTAGTAAATCATTTACGAAAGGTGAACAAACAAGTCTACTATTGAGCAAGAATTGACAGCCATCCATTGGGCAGTATCACACTTTCGTCCTTATTTACTAGGAAGAAAATTTACAATTAAAACAGACCATAGACCTCTTGTCTATCTGTTCTCTATGAAAAATCCAAGTTCTAAGTTGACTCGCATGAGATTAGAACTTGAAGAATTTGATTTCAATGTCCAATATGTACAAGGTAAACTGAATGTTGGAGCAGATGCTCTCTCACGAATTCAACTTAATTCGGACATACTTAAAAACATGACCATACTTCAAGTTACTACTAGAGCTATGGCAAGGAAGAATGAGCAGAATACACAACACGACACAGTGAATTCAATTAACAACGAGATTGATCACCTCAATGTATTTGAATCACTTAATAACAATGAAATTTACGACATACCAAAACTTTACATATGGAGCTCCACAAATAATACTAACGCGTTAAAATACAAAATAGTTAATAAAAACTATAAAAAGGACTTGACACAAGAGTCAAGTATCCGATTTGACATGAATGATTCCTTGAAGAACATGTTCCAAAGATTAGAAGAATTATCAAAACGAGTAAACATTGGAAAAATAGCTCTAGCGCTATCAAGTACAATATTCGAATTTATCAACGTGCACCACTTTAAACAACAAGGAAATCGAATACTCGAAAATCTGCAAATAATATTATACCAACCGCAGCAGATTATAAAAGACAAGCTCGCGCATCGCGAAAATCCGAGCTACTCGCACGCAAAGTTGGCAAAATCGCTAAAAGTTGCCAAATCAACCGTTACAAATGTAATTAAAGTGTTTGGGGAACGTTTGTCGACAGCCAGGAAGTCTGGATCGGGGGGAAATCGAAAACCGGAAGCCGCTGAGACGACAAAGAGAGTTGCCGGTAGTTTCAAGCGAAACCCTAACCTATCTCTCCGAGATGCCGCAAATAAGCTGGGTGTATCGTCTACAACCGTGCATCGAGCCAAAAAACGAGCCGGACTATCGACTTACAAGAAGGTAGTGACTCCAAATCGCGATGATAAACAAAATACGGCGGCCAAAGCGCGATCCCGGAGGCTGTACACGACGATGCTGACGAAGTTTGACTGCGTGGTAATGGACGACGAAACCTACGTCAAAGCCGACTACAAGCAGCTTCCGGGACAGGAGTTTTATACGGCAAAAGGAAGGGGAAAGTTAGCAGATATTTTCAAGCACACGAAACTGTCAAAGTTCGCAAAGAAATATTTGGTTTGGCAAGCCATCTGTACCTGTGGCTTGAAAAGCAGCATTTTTATAGCTTCCGGGACTGTCAACCAAGAAATTTACGTGAAAGAGTGTTTGAATAAACGTCTGCTGCCTTTCCTGAAGAAACACGGTTGTTCCGTACTGTTTTGGCCGGATTTGGCATCTTGCCATTACGGCAAAAAGGCCATGGAGTGGTACGCCGCCAACAACGTGCAGGTGGTTCCCAAGGACAAGAACCCTCCCAACACGCCAGAGCTCCGCCCAATTGAGAAATACTGGGCTATTGTCAAGCGGAACCTAAAGAAGACCAAAAAAACTGCTAAGGACGAGCAGCAGTTCAAGGCAAACTGGCTTTCTGCGGCGAAGAAGGTGGACAAGGTGGCTGTACAAAATCTGATGGCAGGGGTCAAGCGTAAGACCCGGCAATTCGGATTTGGAAAAGCGGAAGCCTAACTGAATATTTTTCCTGAATTTTATACTAATTGAACTTGAAAAAGAAATTTAATTTGATTTTTTAAATAAACGATTTCACCGATTTACACGCGTTTTCCCTTGACCAAATTTTGACCGTATCACCCTTTATGTCTGAAACCGGAGCATATTGCGGGAGGGCAGAAAAATTCAACCCTTTATTGAGAAGGGCATGTTCTGCTGTTGTTAATTGTGCGGACGATAAATTTATCACATGGTTTGAGGTTACCGTATTGCCTTCCGTGGTGCTTGCTCGTGTGTGAGAGAAAGAAGTTTTTTGTGTGCGGCAAAAAGTGCTAAAAAAAATCTGGTTGGTTGAAGAAATTAAGTGTAAACACAAAATATTATCAGTGGTTGAAGAACACCTGTACTCCCTCCATTTGCAGCTGCTAAAGCAGGAAGAGTTTCATGCAGCAGCGGAGTGCATTGTTAATAGATGTTTAGAAGAGAAAAAAGAATGTTGGCAAACAGTGAACCGTAACCTGTCTAAGCGCGTATGTCGAACGAAGAAAAAGCACCACAAAAATATCTTAAAAATGACAAAATAAACAAAATTATTATAGTAAAATTTTTTTTAATTTGGGTTATTTTTTTCTTTTTGCATAGGGGGGGGGAATTTTTTTTTATTTTATTTTTATTTTTTTTTTAACTCTTTATTTGTTCTAAATTTATTCATATTTACATTTCATGTTAATCTAGGTGCTCCAGCTACTACCGTAACGTATCAACCTTAGTTGTTAAAATATGTACCCAATTTTGTTTACATTGTTCATGCTTTAGCAGTTCAGTATTTTAAACAGGTTTTTATTCCTGCGTGTCAGTATAACAATAATAATCTTAAAACTAAAAACAAACTAAAATTAATCTTAACTAAGCATAAAGGGAATTAATCATTGCAATAGAAGATTGCAACGATTTTTGTCTGAAATTATTTATTATTTTGTTGGACATTTGTTCTAAAGTCTCAACATTCGAAATTCTATGTACTTCGTTAGTACTGTACCAAGAAGGCAGCTTCAAAATCATCTTCAGAACTTTGTTCTGAATCCTTTGAAGTATTTTTTTCCTGGTAGCACAACAACTAGACCATATTGGAACAGCATAAAGCATGGCCGGTCTAAAAATTTGTTTAAATATTAGTAGTTTGTTCTTCAGACAAAGTTTGGATTTTCTGTTTATAAGAGGATATAAACATTTTATGTATTTATCACATTTGGCTTGAATGCCTTCAATGTGATTTTTAAAATTTAATTTTTGATCAAGTAATAGACCAAGGTATTTCACTTCGCTTGACCAGAAAATTGGAACACCGCTCATAGTAACGATGTGACTACTACTAGGTTTCAAAAAAGAAGCTCTAGGTTTATGTGGGAATATTATTAGTTGAGTTTTGGAAGCGTTGGGAGAAATCTTCCAGTTCTGTAAATAAGAAGAGAAAATATCCAAACTTTTCTGCAGTCGCCTGCAAATGACACGAAGACTTCTTCCTTTAGCGGAGATGCCTGTGTCATCAGCAAACAAGGATTTCTGACAACCCTGAGGTAAATCAGGGAGGTCGGAAGTAAAAATGTTATATAGTATCGGCCCAAGAATGCTACCCTGAGGAACTCCAGCTCTAACAGGTAGTCGATCAGATTTGGAATTCTGATAATTTACCTGCAGAGTTCTCTCAGTTAAATAATTTTGAATTAATTTTATAATATAGAGTGGAAAATTAAAGTTTTTCAATTTAGCAATCAAACCTTCATGCCAAACACTGTCGAATGCTTTTTCTATGTCTCGAAGAGCAACGCCAGTTGAGCAGCCTTCAGATTTGTTTGAACGAATAAAATTAGTAACTCTCAAAAGTTGATGAGTAGTTGAATGGCCATGGCGAAATCCAAATTGCTCATCTGCAAAAATTGAGTTTGTATTGATGTGAAGCATCATTCTATTCAAAATTAGCTTTTCAAAAAGTTTACTGATTGAAGGAAGTAAACTTATTGGTCTGTAGCTAGAAGCTTCAGCTGGATCTTTCTCGGGCTTCAAAATTGGAACAACTTTGACATTTTTCCATTTGCCAGGAAAGTATGACAAATGAAAACATTTATTAAATAATTTTACCATGAAAGACAAGGTACTCACTGGGAGTTTTTTGATGAGTATATAGAAAATTCCATCATCACCTGGAGCCTTCATATTTTTTAACTTTTTAGTTATAGTTTTTACTTTATCCAAATCAGTACCCCAGGATTCATCAAAAATATTTTCCCATGAGGAAATATTCAGATAATCGCGAGCAACCTGATTCTCGATAGGACTAGTAAGACCCAAACTGAAATTATGGGAACTCTCAAACTGCTCAGCAAGTTTTTGAGCTTTTTCCACATTCTTTAGCAATATTTTATCACCTTCTTTGAGCGCTGGAATAGGCTTTTGAGGTTTCTTCAAAATTTTGGAGAGTTTCCAAAAAGGATTGGAACTCGGCTCTAATTTTGACACATTATTTTCAAATTGTTTGTTCCTCAGGGCAGAGAAGCATTTTTTAATTTGTTTTTGCAAATCTCGCCAGATAACTTTCATGGCGGGATCGCGTGTTCTTTGATATTGTCTTCTACGGATATTTTTCAGACGGATCAAAAGCTGAAGATCGTCGTCTATTATAATTGTATTGAACTTTACCTCGCATTTTGGAACTGAGACAGCTCTTGCTTCAACTATGGAAGTAGTCAGAGAGCATTATCGATATCATTTTTAGTTTCCAAAGGAATATTAGGATCAAAGTTATATTCCATGAATGTTTGATATTGGTTCCAATCAGCTCTATGATAATTGAAAGTAGAACTGTTGGGATTAGGAATTATTTCTTGAGATATTTCAAAAGTTACTGGAAGGTGATCCGAACCGAAGTCAGCATGGGTAACCAATTGGCTACAAAATTGACATGAATCAGTTAAGACCAAATCAATAGTTGAGGGATTTCTGGCAGAAGAAAAGCAAGTTGGGCTGTTTGGGTATTGGATAGTGTAATAACCCGCAGAACAATTATAAAATAGTATATTACCATTGGAATTACTTTGAGCATTATTCCACGATCAG
Organism: Aedes koreicus; assembly: GCA_024533555.2. Lineage (NCBI taxonomy): Eukaryota > Metazoa > Arthropoda > Insecta > Diptera > Culicidae > Aedes > Aedes koreicus. Next base: position 262,038 of record JAHHFK020003391.1, read on the forward strand.
TGTTTTGCATTAAAATCACCAATCATGAAGAATTTTGACCTATTACGGGTAAGCTTCTGTAGGTCACCCTTGAGAAGATTCTTTTGCTGACCTACGCATTGGAATGGTAAATAGGCAGCTAATAGTGTAAGTTGACCAAATTTTGTTTCAACAGAAACCCCCAAAGTTTCAAAAACTTTGGTATCAAATGAAGAGAGAATTTGATGTTTGATACGCCTATGAACAATTATGGCAACGCCACCACCTGGACTTTCAAGACGATCATTGCGGTGTACGAAATAATTAGGATCCCTTTTTATTTTATCACCTGGTTTAAGAAAAGTTTCAGTTACAACGGCAATATGCACGTTATGAACTCGTAAAAAGTTAAACAGCTCATCTTCATTATTTTTAAGAGATCGAGCATTCCAATTTAAAATACCCATTGCTGAATTTCAGAGTCATGACAATTTGTTTGCAAATTTTATACCAGTTTGAATTGCATCAAACATGGAGTTTGTATTTAACATTCCATTAATCATATCGATGATTGATTTCTGTAAAAAATCCATTTTTGGAGCGGTTATGCTACCTAAATAAGTCAAAATCTTCAACATTTCTGGTAGAATTTTGATTTCTGCCGGCTGTAACGGCAGCGTAGGATGCTCCATTACCTAGCTGTACATTGCTACCATCAGGTAAGAATTGAGCATTGAAAACTTGTGCTCTGTTTGTACTTACGGGTACATTTGTACTTCGCTGACCATTGTTAACAGCAGATAGCAGTGGAAAATTTGACGGTTGGGCATTGATTGTACCTTCCGGTACGAATGTTGGATTTCCTCCTCAATGACCGTTGTTAACAGCCGAGGAATAATTACCTGGTCGGGAACGTGAAGCGGTCCCTACCTGATGCTTAGCACGAGAATTCAAGATCGCTTTGCGAGTCTTGCATTCCCAAAAATTGGATTTGTGGTTTCCACCACAATTCGCACATTTAAAATTTTTGGGATCCTTCACAGGACAGTTGTCCTTGGCGTGAGAGGAATCGCCACAATGCATGCATTTGGCATCCATGTGACAATTTTTTGTCCCGTGACCCCATCCCTGGCATTTACGGCACTGGGTGAGGTGTTGAGAATTTCCTCCAGTCTTCCTGAAGTGTTCCCACTTCACTCTGACATGGAGCATAAGGTTGGATGATTTATGCATTTATTCATCGTTTTACTTACTCAGGGCTGGTAGCAGGTCACTTTTTAGTGACTTGGTCACTATTTTGAGTCTAGTCACTAAAAAGTCACTATTTGCATCCAAAAGTCACTAAAGTCACTATTTTCAGGACAATGGTCACTAAAGTCACTTTTTTCGCACCGCCGATTGTAAAAAGTTTAAAAAATCACTTGTACCTATTGTTCAATAGTCAACCAAATTAAGCGTTCTGTTTACACTATATAAAAGTCGCAAAATATACACCAAAAAACTAGATGCCCTGGCGAACGCTGTCCCGCCTCTACCTCAATTGAACTTGTCAAATGCAGAGCGCTTGGCGGTCACAGCACTCTAGATTAGCTTGAATGCGACGCACGTGGTCCCATATTACATCATCTTTCATTATTTTTACAATTTTCCAGGTATTTCATAATACTTCTTGATATTTCTATACATATAATCCCAGTGAACCCCACGACGAATCGAACGGGATAGGAGTAAAACACTTAAAAAGTTTATTAAATATGCAATATATTTATCAAAAGAATCAAGTCATTTTTGATTTACACTCACATTTTTTCAAAAATATTTTGTTAGATTCAGTTTTTTCAAAAGCGGACTACTCGTTTGGAATCCAAATTGTCGAGAAAAGTGGGGAAGAATTGTAAATCAGATAAAGGACTTATTTTCGATTACTCGCTTAGTAATTCTGAATCTAGATTTGATTGTTCGTATCCAGTTAACTCAATTCGATCATAAGTGAAATCGGGATACAGTGCAATTCGACAAGTTTATAAAAGCGTTATGATTTCAAAGTTCCATTAAAACTCGTATATTGAAATTTTATATTTTTTTAATGAAATTTCTGAGACAAATATTCTTAATTTATGATACAGTAGATTCAAAAAAAAAAAAAATCATAATTCATCAATTATTTATGTTTTTTCTGACTTTGATTGACTGCTGTTAAAACGAATGTTTCTTGGCAAAGTTGTAAAACTTGTTTGGTAGAATTTGATCTAAATTTTTTGATAAAGTTTATGAGCTATTGATAAGCATACTGATCTATTTCAATGCTATTTTCTAGGGATTCTTCTAGAGGGAAGAACCACTCATACATCTAATGTACGCTGATCTGGAAAGGTTGGTGCGAACCATCGTCGGTCGAGTTTGTAAGCCCAATGTGTGGCCCGCGAATACTTCACTTTCAGAGGACATTTTGGACAATATTGAGAACTTGCTACCAGCGGAAAAAGTTTATGTTGGGGAGGAAGCAATGGCAGAGCTGGTCAAATTAAAGGAGATCGACAAACTCCTCTTTTTGAACAATGCAAATAAGCATAACGTTGCTGCGGGTAAGCACGTAATCAAAAATTACAAAGTACAGTCCCATTACGTTGTTCAAAATGATGACGTAGCACTACGATGCCAAATGTAAGCCATTTAGATGGTACAATTCAATGTTCTTTGAATAGACCCTTTCAGGCCTAATTTATACAAGCAATTTGGTGAATTCTGATTGATTTGGTGCTCAATAACATTAAATGATTGAAAAAAGTAGGAAATATATTTTTGAGATGTGCTGGGTCGTTCGAACTGCCCAAGAGTTCAGAACTTAAGATCTACAGTTGTAACAGTAGCTTTATCCGCTATTCATTGTTATGATATGTACATTCAAACATATTCAGTTTATCCGCTATTCATTGTTATGATATGTACATTCAAACATATTCAGTGAATGTCCTAGAAGATCAACTAACATTATGAGATAATCTTGGGATATTCTATGCCAAACAAACTAACCTAACTTTGTATAGACCATAAAGTTATTGTTACAATTGTAGACCTTAAGTTTTGAAGGACAGTATGAATGTCCTGAAACTAACAAGGTTATCCTATGATGTATGTGGACGTTTCAGAAAATTCATTGAATATGTTTGAATATTTACCGTAGCTTTGCAAAGCCCAAAAGGCTACGATTACTACCGTATGTCTTAAGTTCGAAACTCAAGGTCAGTTTTTATGAACCTGGACATCCCGAGATAATCTGATAATAACTGGTGAGCTTACAGAAGCTTCACTGAATGTGTTTGAATGCATATCGTCACCTTTCATAGATTATAAAGCTAACTTTACGACTATAGATACTAAATTCTGAACTCAAGGGCAGTTTTGATGACATATAACATCCCAAGATATCTCGTTATATCGGTTGACCTTTCAAAAGACTCACTTAATTCAGTCAAATACATATTGTTACTTTGTTTAGTGCAAACAGCTGTAGATGTTAAGCTACATTTCAAGACTTAAAATCTTCAGCTGTAGTTTTTAGGTTTGAAATTTCAGGAAAGTTTGGATAACCTAGAACATCCGAAGATTATCTGATAATGTCTGTTCCAAAATATTCAATGAATATGTTTCAATACACATCGTAGCTTTGCACAGCCCAGAAAGCTTTTGTTACAACTGTAGGTCCTATGTTCTGATCTCAAGGATAGTTTGGATGACCTAGAACATTTCATATTCGATTATGATGTTTTTAAATTTAATAATATTAATTGAAAATGTTTGAATATTTATTGTAGCTTTGTATTGACTAAAATGTACTGTTACAACTGTAAATCTTAAGTTCTGAACGCCAAGACAGTTTGGATGACCTAGACTATCCCAAGATTATCTTCTTGTGTATTTTTCGAAAATATTCACTGAATATACTGGAATACGTGACGTAACTTTGAATAGCCCAAAAACGTACTGTTACTACCGCAAATTTCAAGTTCTGAACTCCAGGATGGTTTGGATTACCTAGAGGATCTCAAAGTTATAAAATAATGACGGTTGACCTTCCAAAAGATTCATTGAATATATTTGAATACATGTGGTCACCATAGAAAGCTCAAAGAACTACTGTTACAACTGTAGATCTTATGTTTTGGACTTAAGGACAGCTTGGAGTACCTAGAATATCCCAAGATTGTCACATTATGTATGTTGGCCTTCCACACTATTCAATCAATATGGTTAAATACATATCGTCCCTTTGCACACTCCAAACACCTACTGTTACTGTAGATCTTATGTTCTAAACTCAAGGACAGTTGGGATGAACAAGATCATCTCCGTTTATGTCATAGTGTATACTTTTTAAGGCAAGGTTTAACATTTATGAACGTATGTGGCCCGAAATAAACAATGTTCTGTATTGAAATTGATGCGTAGAAATAGGGAAGCGGTACCTATCTTGAGCTCAATAAGCAGACCTCCAGTGGAAATCGGTGAATATGCACTGAATACCGAACACTAAGTACACAAGTTATTCACAATTTATTCGTCCACTTACCGTTAATCGTTTAGCAACGCACAAAACATTCGATTCTGATAATTTTCTTCCAATTTAATACGGAAAAGTTGCCACTGCTAGGTACCTATTTTAATAATATCACGAAAAACATTAATCCCATCTGTGTACATATGTTAATCGTACTGATTTTAATCATGAAAAAATATAAACAAGTTAACGCTCTCCACTACTACACCCAACATTAAATTTCTCGCATGAAGTAGATCATTTGACAGCACTTTAATTGTGTTGGATAGCCTGCATATTGAGCCTTCCATGAGAATATTGACAACAAGACTCACCATAACGTTGGGCATAGAATGCTCTATGAATTGAACTAGTGTGCGTGTTGATGTGTATGCTATACAGTATGTGAGCAGTGCCGCCAAATTTAACAGAGATGGAAAAATATTATTAAATGTGGGATTTTATTTCCCGGTAAATATTGAAAAATCTACAATTAGAAGCATGTTATTATTTATTTAATCTATGGAAAAATAAAATAGTTTAACTTTGGGCGATTTGTAGCACTCCCACAAAACAGGTGATGTTGATGTACTGCCAAACCCATTTCATTCGAATAAGAGTCATAATAAAATAGTTTGGCAACATCAAGCGATTACGTAGATTGTAAACACGGTTCAGAATAGGTGCAAACGTATTTAAATTATTGTGAAAATTAATCCCATAGTTTTCTCGTATTTTATCACGTATTCGTAGATTCTCGTGTGGCTAGTGTAATAAGTAAAGTGTGATTTTTATGGTTTGTGCAATTACGTAACGAAAATGTGTGAGGATAAAGTGCAATTAAAGAGAAAACTTGGAGTCTGGCTCGGGTATATTCCCTAGTACGGTTAGATCAATACGACGAATTTGTAGTGCAACGGTAAGAAATTGTGTTGAAAATCTGACTGCTTATTATTTTTACGAAAGTTAAGTCTCCGAAACGTTTTTGTAGCTTTTCATTATATTCAAGACCTTATTTTATTTGCCAGGATTATATATTTTTGGTTACTGCGTCCGTTTATTGGAGAAATTAAACATCTTTTTACGTTTGAAGTTGGATGACTGCAGAATGTGATGAATATATGTACTATGGTGAACATAGGTTCCGCTTCCCTACTTCCTATCGCTTGGTGTAAATTTTTTGAAAATCTTTTGAGAAATGACTGAGATACTCAAAACCTGACCACTTTTCGTGACGGTCGCAATGCGATTTTTTAATGAATTGTACCCCAGTATAGATAACGAAGACGTAGTCCTACGTCAAAAGTCTGGTTTGCAGAACTCGTTTATAAAATATTGCCAATGCCTCAACCCACCAGCCGTTGCATCCAGTGAAAGCTCCAAGTATATTGTGAAAATCGCCAAGTTACTTCAGTTGATTCAGGTCAACTATGATCTTCTTATTGACGAATGGAACTTGTTAAAATGCTAGTTGCTGACCTTGAGTACAGAGTACAGAAATGAGGAGTATTGGAACCAGTTGTTTACTAAGAAAACGGCTGTAGGTGAGCCTAAATACCCTCAGGTGATTAAGGTAGTGAAGTCAGAAGTAATTCCAGCACAGGCCATGGTGGAAGGCGTTCCAACCGTACGTATAGACCTGTCTCCGCAAAAACGAGCTGCGGACCAAGGCAGGAGGTCGTTGAGAAAAAAAGTCACTTGATTACAGGCTTCTTTACAAAAAAAAAACCCCAAAAAGTGATACTGCGCCGCAGTAGTATTCATTTTTTCAAACGGGGGTGATCACTTAGTTCATTTTTACTGTACTTATACAACAAATGTATAAAAGATTAAAAAAATACTAAAATTTGGAAGTCACTATTTGGTCACTATTTTTATTATTTTAGTCACTAAAGTCACTATTATTTATCCATACATCCGCTACCAGCCCTGTACTTACTACATGATTTCGTATAAAATTCAGATTTGATTAAAGCTAAATTGTACAGAATACATGGCAAGATTTATTTTACTATGCAAGCTTTAAGATCTACTAAACATGAACTATACGATTTTCTCTATCCACTTGCCCCACTATACCTTACTTATTTCCTGTGGAAGAATTTCAATTTATTTTTAACAATTAACTTAGAGCTTGCATCACAAATTAATCAAATCAGTTGAGCAGTGTTTTATCATTGGTCTAACAATTTTACAGACATGCCAATAGAGACCACATCATCTTTCGTCATTACCGTGCTGAGCCTGGATATTTTTGCACGGAAGATTACAAATAACTTCGTTGTGTATTGCACTTACTTTGGCTTGCAAATTGAAAAAAAGAAAATTTTACGCGTCTGTTAAATTTATTATTTTCTACTGTGTTCACCTTTACGCTTTCACAATTCGATCAACCTACTCTGTACACGCAAAGCGGAAAATCCTCTGAATCTTGTATGAATCGCAATACTCGTACAATTCTGTACTCACCATAAACGAGAACTAAATCCAGAAAATCAATTGCGATGGATTAATACTTACCAATTTTAAATAGATAATCCAAGTTCGGATTGAGAACGTCCAGTTGCGCAAAGCTATGCTGATGGATTTTACATTCCACACCGAAACCAACCAACCAAAAGAGAGTCGCGCACAAAATAAAAACTGTCCTAAACCAGCGAACACTCATCCCGGCTTCCCAATCGCAAATGACAACCAATTCAGTTGTACAATTATTTTATTTCGAACTAATCGACCTACCTAAAACTAAACGGGAACAACACAAAACAAATTTCAATAAATAGCATCAACTAATCTAAGTTAAATAGACACCCATTATGTACACGCATGACTTTTCCACTTTTTAGTGCTTTCCCCTAGTTTTGCCTGGCCGATGAAAGAAACGGTATGAACAGCCTTTTCAATGGATCCACCCTCAGCGGTTGCCAATCGTTCTGCCGACTGGGTTCAAAGCTACGTTCCGTGTTGTTGTCTTCCTCTTCCTCGCCGCCGATTTCGTTCCCCACGTCATCATCGACCGTGGTAGTCGGTGGCTCCGTCGTTGTGGTCGTAAGTGGACGTCGTCGTCGGTGAGGTGTACTATTCTTCGGTACCGCACAAGCAGCGTAGATTCGACCACAATCCTTGTAGGATTTTGCCTTCTCATCGTCATCATCCCGATAATTGTGGAAAATGTCACGACTGAAAGAAATGGTTGAGGAAATTAGTAGGTTCGTGTTGTAACCACGCATTGAAGTCACTCACCCCATTGCACGAGTTGCAAACAGCATCAGCGGATTGCTGCGAGCGTGGAAATCAAACTCGCACACGAATCGCTTCCGGCACGTCCTCGAGGTCACTCCGAGAAAGCGGAATGTCATATCTGTTATTTGGTCGGTCCAGTACATTCTAGGGGGAAGTGATAAAATTGAAGTATTCTGCATTCGGGAGGAATTTAAATTGAAATCAAAATATGTACTCATTTTCCAGCAGTTCTTCGTTTTCTGGATGGTGGACCTCACGCTTCGAGCGGCGCCGATTGGGTGGGAGATATTCATTGGAAGGGATGTCACTGGATGACGACGACGGTGGTGCGCCAATCGGTGGAAGATAGGCGTTAGAAACGCTTGGTGGTGGTGTGTACGAGAAAGGTCCTGATTCCGGCGGCCCTGGATAGCTGGAAAATATGTCCGGAACAGCACTATGGTAATCGGTAAATCCCCCTCCTATGAACGGCGGTGCGTCTTCAGATATGATTGAATGCCCACAGAAACCACCGGGCCAAAGTTTGTGCCCAAAGAAGTAGATTCCAACTAAAAAAAGACCCACCAGGATAAGTTTTGCTTTCACCAGCACAACGGTGGAGACCACATTTGAAAGCATGGGAGCCACTGAAAAACACAATTCAATTTAGTAAGCTGATCTCGAATGGAATGTTCTGCTTTTATTACGGGCTTTGATGAGAAATTTATAAAATCGCCTCCGCCCGCGGCCCTCCTCCACGTCAGTCGAATTCTGTTCGGTCACATTTTCTTCCGCTTCCTCGGCTATCGCAGACACCGCACTTAACACCAAAATCAAGGCAATATTTTTCCACATTGCCATATTTATAGCACTTTCTTTCCACTAAACACCACTTTTGGATAATGCAAAACGATCTCTGATTCGAGGGATTCGCTGGGTATATCGTTTTATACGTTGGGTGGGTTTCGCTCTATGAACTCATTGTGCGAAGCAAGGGAAGGAGAGGTGCTAATTTCGAGTGATAACGAGTGATCCAGTCAGTTATGTGACCGGATAGTTGGTGGAGTTACATTGATGTTAAGTTTGTAATGATTTCTTTAAATCACACTTTCTTTCCGAACGTGGTGGATGCGTGTCTGATTTAGTAAGCATTCTTTGTTATCGTTTGATAGCATATTTTACTATTTGGCATCCGGTCTATTTCCATAGGAGAGTATTGGATGTGGTATCCGTTACAATAAACGCTTCGGTTTCCCAATCCGCAGTCAAGGGTTCTATTCCTGATACACTCCAATGTTATTTCAGGTGGGAAATTCGTTCGAATGCCCTCGAGCGTATCATTTTCTTTGCCACATACATATTTGATTCGATGCTTTAAAATGGCAAAAAAGCTCACAACTTAGAGCTGTGGATATGCTTCTAGGAACACTTATTAGAGCGACCATAACATAATTAAACCATCAATCGAGGAACGTAAACAAAGGTTTCAGGAAGTGCTTTTGAGTGGACTGCGTTATTTCCCATAGGCGTGCAAATTTCGGTGCCGGCACATGCGAGCAGCCTCAATGGAACACACCTTTTGTCGGGTTGCGTCTGTTTCTTTTTCGGGGCACTTAATTTTACAAGAAATCTTTGTTTACGTTCCTTGGCGTGTATCAAATTTGAATTACGTGTCTTTGTTAAATTGATAATTTTTAAGTGTGTTGCTTATCCTTTGAAAAATACGAGTATGAGAAGTTTCTAAAGATTGTACTCGAAAAATATGAGATACACCATTTTTAGTCTAATTTTTTTCAAACTTTCAGGGTTTACAACAACTACAAGATTATGGTTTGGTTTCTATTCTATTGATATATTGGATCTCCTCCTCATTTCCGAATGTCCGCACTCTGTCTTTTATTGGAGGGAAGTGAAGATCGAACCGATCGCTTCAAGGGAATGATAACTAACGATCTATATTTCTATTCATTTACATTTTAGACTGTGATGAATAACAGCTTGGGTTGCTTGTACTCCTTCACCTCTCCTCAAGCAGCAACGGTTGAAGTCTCATCTAGATCCGGAAAGTTTCCAGCTTTAACCTCGACAACGGTTTGGTCAAGGCATCAGCGATCATCGATTCGGTGGGGCAGTAGATAACCTTGATGACGTCACTGCTTACCAAGTCTCGGATGAAATTGAACCGCGTGTCGATGTGCTTGGTCCGTCGACTTCCTCCTTCGGCTCGCAGCATGCTATGCAGCTCTGGTTGTCCTCTCGTACTACGATTGGTCCGGTAGGCTTCTCACCAACGGTCTTCATCAATTTCTGCAACCACAGCAGTTCTTGGCAGGCCTCGGCTAACGCCATATATTCCGCTTCGGTTGAAGAAAGGGTAACGCACTGCTGTTTCCGAGCAACCCACGAAATCGGCCCACCTAATAAAAAGATGAATCCAGAATTTGACTTACGGTCTTCGTGGTCTCCAGCCCAGTCTGCATCAACGAATCCTTCAAGTTGACCTGATCCGCCATCGTCAAGTCGGCGGTCGATATCAGGTAACGGAGCGTCCTTTTGGTCTCCGTCCAAGCAGCTTGGCTGGGATTGCTCACCTTGCGCCACAGGATGGACGCGCTAATGGCGATATCGGGACTCGTGTTTACCGCAACATACAGCAATGCACCGACTAAGCTTTGCAAGTCGTCCTTCCTTGGCATTGGTTCCTCCTCCTTTTGCTGTAGCTTCGGATAACCACAGTCAATTGGGATCCGAGATGGCCTTGCTTCTGCTTGTCCGTACCTTGCAGCAATCATACGGATATACGAGGATTGATCCAGCGAAAATCGTCCATCCTGTCCTCGTTCGATCCGAATTCCGAGATTGCTACTAACGTCGCCTAGATAAGTTATCTTGAAGTGAACTTTCAAAATAGCCTCAATCCTGTTGTACTTCGCTTCGTCATGGCAAGCGATCAGCATATCGTCCACGTACAATAGTATGAACGACTTCCGACCATTGTTAGTCCTCACAAATAGGCAAGGTTCTGCTTCCGATGGTATGTACCCTAGACTCCGTAGAATCTCGATGATCCTAAGCTAAGGTTCCATACTCGTCCTGCTTGCTTCAGTCCGTATAGACTTTTCCGCCGTAGGCACACGTCGCCTTTTGCACCGGTCTCGAAACCAATCGGCTGACTCATGTAGATCGTTTCGGCTAGGTCTCCTTACAAGTACGCCGACTTAACGACCACATGCTTCACTAACAGCTTCCTCCTGGCGGCAATCGACAACATCGTGCCAAAGGTAGTTTGCTTTGCAACGGGGGCGAAGACTTCATCGAAATCGGTTCCGTATCTCTGGCTGAATCCTTGGGCGACCAGCCTGGCCTTGTATCGGGTGACTTCGTCGTTACCATCCAGCTTCCTCTTAAACAACCATTTGCAGCCTACGGGTTTGCGATCGTTGTGCAAAGGAACAATTTTCCAAGTCGCATTCTCGTGCAAGGATTGGAATTCCTCCTCCATAGCACGCTTCCACGATCCGGGCACCTCATTGCTTCTTCAAACGATCGGTGCTCACGGTACTCCTGAACAGTCAAACCGACCATGTCGCCGTACCTCTGCGGCGGGATCCCCTTGGTCACGAAACCGTAGAAATGTGCCTCGCTTGTCTCGTCTCCATCTTGGTCATCGTTGCTGTTGCTCTCGCTGACATCAGTCGGAACATCGTCATCATCGCTGTTCGGGACCTAGGCCGGAACGTCGTCGTCGTCTCCATCGGGTGGTGTTAGAAAAACGTCAGAAAATGGATATGAAACGATACGGTTTCCCGAACCTCCCGATGTTTCAGCGGCAGTCTCTACTCGTGACCAACTTGTACGTATCAGGATCGATGAAGCGGTAGGGCTTATGGTGCAGAGAATAGCCCACGAACAAGGTTTTCTTGGATGTCGCCTCGAACTTCGACCGCTTCTCGGATGGAATCCACACGTAGGCCCTCGAACCGAAAATCTTGAGGTGGCTGAGATCAGGCTTGTCTCCAGTTCAGAGCTCGAACAGTGCCTTCGATATTGGCTTAGATGGTAGACGGTTCTGCAAATATGTAAATATTCAAAACTTCAGTAACTACCGACTTCTTTTTCAGAAAGTATACCACGGTATAGCTAGAGTGGTCATCGATCATCGTAAGAAAGTAGCGACAACCTCCTGGCGTTGGCGTGTTTATTGGCCCACACACGTTGGTATGGATTAGGGCCATCGGCTCGTACAGTCTGCCTGACGTGGTTGTGTCTCCAATTACCTTGTCGTCCTTGAAAATGCGGCACCCTTCCGCATCGAACACAAGCTTGACACCTTTGGCAGCCAGTTTCTTCTTCGAATCCTTCTTTCTGTAACATTCTCGAACTTTCTGTGGTACACCCGCCATCAGGCTCCGTACGGTATCCTCAGATACGCCCGCCGTGATGATTATCCATCTTCTCTTGAAATCATCAGTACCATTTGCTTTCTTGTTAGTTCCGAAGAGTTTCCGCTTAACTAGAGCCCACTACTTCTCTATTGGGTGAAGTTCTGGACAGTTTGATGGATTGGCTGTTTTTGGCACGTATTTAACCTCTTGTACTTTATACCATTCCAGGACGGATTTCACATAGTGACAAGAAGCCAAATCAGGTCAAAACAGAGCTAGAGAGTCGTGGCTTCTGATTAACGGTAGCAACCGCTTTTGCAGACATTCTTTCTCGTACACATCCTTATTGAGAGTGCCGGTACAGTCGCAACTTGCAGATTTTCGACCACAATTACATATGGCCTGCCAAATCAAATAATTCTTCGGGAATTCTGACACCTTCTTTGTCCGGAAATGCTCGGCAGCGGCGTTCCTTTTTATCGCGGTGTTAAAAGCCAGACCCTGTTGGAAGCTGTTTAAAGTCTTCGAGTACGTATGTTTCGTCGTCCACGTCCATTATGATACAAAAAAATGTTTGCAATTGGTGTAAAGCTCCTTAGCACGACTTTTTGCACTGAAATTTTGCTTTTCTTTACGGTTGGGTTCCTTTTCCACTTTGTACGCCTTCAGTCCTTGCCTCTGCTTCACTTTTTGTACGTATGATTTTGACTTCCCAATTTTGCGAGTTACATTTCGCACAGAAAGATTGGTATTTTTCTCAATAATGGCTTCCACCTTCTTGTCCAGTTGTCGGGAGCATACACAGAAAAAAATCTTGTAGTAAAAACTACCATTTTACCCGACTATGCCTATCTTCAAAAGTACCATGAAATTTCAGTCAAATTTACTACGTTTATGGTAAAACCTTCAACATTTGTGGTATATTTGACAGATCTCATATTGATATCAACCGCATCATGGTCGATCTAATCGCAGGCATGGTAAAATCAAACGCATTTATAGTCAGGTGAAAATTGTTGGTGTTTGCGCTTAATTTAACCCTCGAAATGGTAGTTTCTACTGCAGTTTTTTTTGCGTGTACTTTTCGATTTGTTTCACTTCCAACCTTCCGATCCACAGTCAAGCGCTGGTCAAATGATTTGCAAACACAAAACACGGTACTTTTCGGTAGTTTTAGTTTCTTGGCAAGATCGCGTATCGATAAATTCCACCGATACTTCCACTTGATTCAACGACATTTTACTGAATGTAAAAAGAATGTAAACACATATAAATGAAACGTTTCAGCAATCCGTGAAATAATTCAAAATCTACACTGAAAGTAAAGTGTCCGAAATTTAATGTTGACAGGCTTTAGTATGTAGGGAAGATGTACCTATATTAATCTCATCACTTTGCAATTCATCCTTCTTGAAATAAAACGATATACACGTGACAGGATTAGTTAGTAATGTTTGTTGTTGTTATTTAACGTAAGCAAACATTATTAGAAAACGAAACCGATCCTTCAACTGCCCAATTGTTTGATTCATCGTAGGATGAATAAAGGAACAATGAGATTAATATGGGGGCCGTTACCCTATGTATGTATTTTATTTATTAAGGTGATTCATTAACTTTTTGTCATTCGAGTCACCTGTAGATATAGTAGAGAGATATAACTAAAAAATGAGAATGATTTCAATACTTTTCCATCAGAACAAAAACGGCCGCATAGAAATGTCACTTTAGATGAATGAATCGTTGCACTCTCCAGAAAATTTTCATACACTCTTATTTAACTCTAACATGTTCAGTCGTGTTCAGCATGCCGTCGAAACAGGAAGAACTGCGCGCGGGCGTTGTACAATTCTTTCAAGCGAACGAAGATCGTGGAAAAAAATACACGGTGGACCATTTTTGTCGTGAAAAAGTTCCGGTATCCACCGTATACCGTATCCTGGCATGCATGAGAGTAACCCGGAAGAAAGGTTGCGGCCGTCCAGCGAAAATAATGAATGAGAAAACGCTCCGCTCGCTGCGCAGCATGTTCAACAACAAGGATTCGGTAAGTCAACGGGAAGCAGCCCGAAAGTTCCATTGTTCAAAGTCACTCATCTGCAAGACGCTAAAGAAAGAAGGAATAGTGTGTAGAAAGAAAACCAGATCCCCAGAGTACACAGATGAGCAGATTCAAACCGTGAAATCCCAATGCCGCTGGATGACTCGGAATTACGGCGGAAAATCTTTCGTTCTGGACGACGAAAGCTACTTTCCTCTTTCGAAGTCTCAGATACCGGGAAACGACCGATTCTACACTAAGGACAAATCTACTACTCCTCCAAAAGTAATGTATAAGTTCAAGCACAAATTTGAATCGAAGGTTATGTTATACATCGTAATATCCGATAAGGGTATTTCGAAGCCGTGGTTCAAACCAAGCGGTTTGGCCATCAACCAGGAGGCGTACCAAAGAGAGTGTTTGCAGAAAATACTCATCCCATTTCTTAAACAACATCACTCGGATGGCAAATACGTGTTTTGGCCGGACAAGGCATCATCGCACTACGCAAAAAAAACGCTAACGTTTTTGGAGAGCCAAAATATACCATATGTCCCAAAAGACCGGAATCCGACAAATTTGCCACAGTGCCGTCCTATCGAGGATTTCTTCGGTCTTTTGAGCTCCATGGTATACAAGGATAATTGGAAGGCCAAGAACACCAAGCAACTTACCAACAGGATCAAAAGCTGCATCCGAAAAATCGATGTGGCTGCCGTCCAACGGTCATGTTCCAGCATAACGACTAAGCTGCGCCGCACGGCGGACCACGGACCATATGACAATATTCACTAAACTTAGTTTGAAGATTTAAGTTGACCCTTTTAATAAAATAAATCAGTTTGAACAAAACTTCACTGGTATTTTTTTCCTGACCCATTCTTTTCGTTCTCATTATTTAGTGGACACCCGTTAACATAACAAGGGGAACGAGATATTCTAGATTAGATCTAAGAGACTTAAAAATAGTCTGAGACTAAAGGAATATAAAATTTGCTTCTTTCAAAAACGTGCAATAAATAAGAAATTTAATTAAAATAATTCAATCCAAGCATTTATAAATAACATTCAGCATCTTGATCACATTCAGTCAAGTCCAAGCATTATAATTAATCTTGCGTGCTCGAATTCCTCGAAAGGTCGTCTACACTGTCTTCCACACCTTGATGTTCATTTCTCCGAAGCGTACACTTACTATACATCTTCCGGCAATGACTCTTCTGTTCCGGCATCGTCCCGCGGTATTTCCCAAACAAATCATGCCTGAAACTCGTTGATCCGTTCAGCTTTCGTTCTCCGGCAGCCTCAAAATGCATCTCACAAACTGCCAGCCTGCGGCAGTGTTCGTTGTCAATTTCAAATGTCTCGAAAACGGCCTCTAGATAACTCAGGTGCTCTTTATCTATCCCATAGCTTCTGCCACTCAAATCGCGTTTCCGGCGACCCCAAAACTTCTTGAAACTAAAACAGGCCGGCGGTTCGGTCCACTTCTCCAGATAGTTGGGTGTCACATCGTGGCCTACTTCTTTGCTCTTGATCCAATAATAACCGTCACCGAATGCATACATGGCCGCTAATCCGATTGCGATCTTCAACTTGATCATGATGAGCATGGTGAGATCGGAGAACCAGGGCCACCCTAGAATTTATGGAAGAAACGGTAAGTCCACAGATCGAGGGCTGATTAACCGTAGTACTTACAGTAGTCGACATCGTTGTAAAAGAACGATTCATACGATTGCAAACGTCCTTCCACTTTGTCGCCCTCCAAAGGATCGGTAGCACTTTCAATTGCCGTAGCAATCACTACCAAGGTTATTAAAGTTGCGAACAATCTTCCGTAGGTGGCCATTTCGGTCCGACACAAAACAGTTGTGATCTATTCAAGAGCAGCACAATGAACTAACAATTTGCTCATCCCCATTTCTGTCTCATCGTCTAACGTGGAGGAAGATGCGCTAATTGCTGGCGCAAATAAACATCCGCCATTCACACGACCGTAGTATTTTGTTTTTCTCACCGACCGGTCTCCTTCGAATTTGGATTACTTAATCTTGTTGGAGCGGAAATTGCATTTAACACCTCTAGCCGCATGGTTCGTGTTTTGACTGTCGTTATATTTATGTCTTGGGCAATGCAGTTCGGACATCCGACTTAAGGCAACATACCGTTCAGCAATTAGCACTTCCGTTCTCTTCGGTAGCACTTTCGATTTATCTCTCGATGGATAACTGGAGTATGGCATCACCTCGGACTGTGACTCGGTCTTATTATTTACATCGTCCATTATCAGAGAAAGGTGAGTTGCATAATACGGAAGTAGGACGGAAGCAAGTCCGTTGTCTAATCGATGAGTGTGTGTTGATGCAATCGGTTGCGTAATTGTTGATGGAGTCATATGTTGTCTAAAACTGGCTTTCTTGTATGATTTAGGTCTTCTACTATGTGGAATTTTTCAAACCATTTAGAAAATTGGACTCAATATTTGTTACATTTTGGTACGCGGCAACATTTGTGAAAAATTTGCAGTATTCTCTGACCAGTTTCTGTAACTAGTCTCTGAGAAGATCTGAGTCTCAGTTCAAGTTAAAACTAAACTCTTCCGGTTGATAAATTTAACTGATTTTGAAAAACGAAAATCATTCTGAGCTAAGCCAGTTGACTATTTGGACAAATTTCGGTACCCATCTGGCTATATTTAGAAGTGTATATATAAACTCGTGAAGCTCTAGTACCAGCTTCTTGAAACATCCGCTATCCGCTGGTTAATCCGAATCCTTTGGTAGGTCGTCCTGTTGGCAACTGTATTCACTTGATAATTAGTATATTTTCGGATTTTTCACAAGATCCATAAACTGATAAAAACTTAGTTTTGAAAAATTAAGAATAAAATATTTGAAAATTGGTTTAAAAAAGAAGTACTGTACTGTAACCGTTCTGTTTTAATCAGTGAAATGCGATGTTTTTTTTTTCAATGTGAATTATGCGATTGAGCATTCAGGTAAATCTACCAAACAGCAGCGGTGAAACTCACTGGGCAGCCGTCTTGAATGAACTAAAACGTCTACAGTAGACGTACAGTTTTAAGAGACGTTAATGCCTGGGACAGGCATACAACGTACAGCGTTGTACCACGGACTAATTACGGACCTCGGACAGACAATTTATTCTTGACGCACCAGATAATAATTTTCAGTGTATCAAGTTCCATATATACTAGAATATCATCAGATCAGTACTAGAAAAATACAGCAACACTGTTTACAAGTTAGTTGAAACTTCGCCAACACTGTTCTTAACAAAAGCGAGTCAGCTGTAAAATTCGATTTGAGTATACGTTCGTCGTACGATTAGAACCGGGCATGCTTTACGATGGATCCGAAAATATGCAAAGCTGTAACGGAAGCAAGATCAAGATCACCCCAGCTCATGATCCTGGCGATTACGAAGTCGGTAAGCGTTACAATCTACGGTTCATAACGATTTTCACCGACGACGGTTTCATCACCGGGGATTACGGTGAATTCACCGGAATGAAACGATTCGAGGCCAGGAAGGCGATCATGGCTGCCTTCCAAGCAAAGGGTTTGTACAAGAAAACCGTTGATAATCCGATGGTTGTACCGGTTTGTTCCCGCTCAAAGGACGTCGTTGAATCGCTGATCAAGACTCAATGGTACGTAAAGTGCGACGAAATGGCCAAGAACGCAACGGAAGCCGTGCGCTCTGGAGAGCTGAAAATTATTCCGGAAGTGCACAAAAAGACCTGGTGCCATTGGATGCACGAAATCCGTGATTGGTGCGTTTCCCGTCAACTTTGGTGGGGTCACAGAATTCGAGCCTAATTTCATCGATCCGATGAATGATATCACCGGAATTTCTCTGGATGGACTGCACTTGCTGAAGGCCAAGACCGGTCAGAAGCAGGATTACCCGAATGGTATTCCGGAGTACGGAACGGATGCGATACGATTTTCCGTGTGCGCCTGCAACACCCAGGAACGGGACATCAACTTGGATATCATGCCTGTCCAGGGCTATCGCTTCTTCTGCAACAAGCTCTGGAATGCAACCAAGTTTGCGTTGATGTGCTTTACTGGAGAAGAACGGTACGACTTTCTGCAGGGCTTGGTAAGTTTGACGGAATGCAATTTTAAACAAAGCAACATAGACCGCTGGATTTTGTCGCGGTTGGCCAACTGCATCGACGTGTCCAACAAGGGCTTTGAGAAGTACGAATTTGCCCAGACTACCAGTGCGTGCTACGACTTTTGGCTGTACGATCTGTGCGACGTATATCTGGAATGCTTGAAGCCAGTGTTCCAGTCCGGAACAGAGGAAGCTAAATCCTTGTCTCGGAAGACGATCTACACTTGCTTAAACCTTGGACTGAAGCTCCTGTCTCCTTTCATGCCTTTCATCACCGAGGAACTGTACCAGCGATTACCGCGTGCCAATGTGGACCAGGTGGCCAGTATTTGTGTTGCCTCCTATCCGGATCTTAAGTTATGTAATTGGCACAACGAACAGCTCGAGAATGACTTTGATTTTGTGCATCGTGTGGCCAAGGTAATTCGATCGGCGGCCCGAAGTGACTACAATCTGCCGAACAAGATGAAGACGGAAGCGTTTGTCATGTGCAGCAACGATGCCACCAAGGCTACGCTAGAGAGTTTCCTTGGGGATCTGACGACGATGTCCTACTCGCAGATCAATCTTATCAGTGAAGCTCTGCCGGTTGGTTGTGCTATCCTAACCGTTTCCGGTGCATGTGTTGTTCATCTTATGCTCAAGGGCCTGATCGAAGCCTACAAGGAAGTAGAAAAACTCGGCAAGAAGAAGGAAACATTAAACTCGAGCTGGAACAGGCGATAGGAGCGGCCGATTACGAGAGCAAAGTTCCGGAGGAAGTTCGGAAGAACAACCAAGAGAAGCTCGATCAATCGAAGATTGAAATCGAGTATATCATTGCAGCAATAGAGACACTAAAGCCGATGTAATAAGCGTTCCTTCTTGAAAACGGATCATTTCACTTCAAAAGCATTTTTTGTTGTTAAATTAACTCTTGCTTCGGATTAAGCAGAAGAAGTACTAATTTATTGCCTCTAAATACTATTATAAAATATCAGCTTTGCAGTTTTCACGCGTACACAGATTGAATGAATAAAATATATCAACACAGTTGGAATAAATTAAGCAAGCAAAAACGTGCAATGCTTGATTACTTCTGTTCCAGGCATTATTCGACATTGTCAATCGAGTCCTCCTTCGCTTTAGGTTAGGCTTCGATTTATACCAACGGGAAGGATGCTGTTGGAGGCACTCTCAGAGTGTGATAGTGGCTTCTGATTGAAATGGCAAGATGTTGTTAGGACCACAAACAAAGTATGATAGTCGTTCATGTCGGTAAAGGCGCAGCTACAAAGCAATACCATGCTGGAGGTGACTGGGCTAGATTTCCAGTCTGGTCTAGGAATTTTTCGTTAAGGAAAATGTCTCGACTCCCTGAGCATTGAGTATAATTGTACTTGCCACACAATCATACTTATGCAAAAATGGTACCTGGCATCGAGAGCTCTCAATTAATAACTCGGGAAGTGTATTTAGAACACTAAGTTGAGAGCAAGCAATAAGCGAATTGTGAAAGTAATAAGCTTGAAATGATAAAAGAAGAAGAAGGTTCATAAAAGGAAAGACAAGTTTTTTTTTCAATTACGCGTGAGAGTCGATTTTGACCCATTTATATCAACGCAAAGGGTGCTACTGGGGCCTACAACAAAATGTGATGGAGGGTATTCATTGGCAAGGTTTTTGAAAAACGTTCGAGAACCGATTTGGAACGATTTAAACCAACAGCAAAAATTATCCGGACAAAAGCTGAGCATCATCTGTTCAAACAACGGCGAGTTGGAAAAACTGATCTGAGATTGATGGGTCCAATGTGGATTGGCTTTACATGAAAAGATAAATAATCTGAAATAAATAATACACATCCACGACAACAAATTATGTCACAATGAGCGAAGTGAATATAAATAAATATCTGAGTGAGAGCAGCTAGAATTCCTATAAAGAATAAACATTAAAAATTATAAATAAGCTAGTGTAGAAAACGGATCCAGATCCTAGGAACACCACTCCTAAACATGACAAACAACTATGCAGTATGTTTTTACTCAAGGTGCGGCAGATACTGTTTTCGAAGTAGACTTCTGAAGAGATGAACTTCTAGTCCATTCATCCATCCGTGGTGCAACACACAAAACTCGAAAACGAAAGTTAAGTTTTACTAAAAGTAAAATACTCCATTAACAAAAACCCGTCTCGTAAAAACGAAAATGAAATAAGGGGGGATAAAACGAAAGATCTCACCTGGATTTCTAAAACCCCCCGATCTGTTGTTAAATCGACCATCCAAAACCAGTACTGAAGACCATAAACCCAGAATAATGCCCTTCGGGCTGAACACAAAACTCCTTCTGTCGAACATTCGCTTGATTGATTGTCGTCTTTAATGATTGAATTTCGTCTTTAACTCGAGTTTAAATGGCCAATCATCATTTATTGCGCGAACCATTAAAATTTTAACAAACTTTAATTTTGTATCATCATGAAATCGCAGCGAAATAAATTCACTGTCAAATTTTTCCAGTAGCACAGCCTACTCGTTCCCTGTCAATACTATTCTGTATTGAATAAAAGTCTCACGTTGATAAGAAAGTATTTCTTTCAAAACTTTGTAATCGTCCACATCACCACGATGGAGTAAAATAAAAACGTGATTAGAAAATACTTTTAATATACAAAGTGAGTATGTCGTAAGAATGCCGGACGACAGCCAGGAGCAAAGTGGATCGATCAAGTAGAAGGCGACCTGCCGACCCTTCGCAGACTGCGAGGCTGGCGAGGTGCTGCCATGGACCGAATAGAATAGAGACAACTTCTGTATACATCAGAGGCCACCCCGGCCTTGGGCTGATTGGTAAGGTAAGGTATGCAAAGTGAACAGCAACAAAGTTCGTGACAGGTCAAAATGGATTTTCTTTCAAGATAATAGATTTGAACTATCTTTTAACCAGTCATAATTATCACAGTATCCATTGACAAAAAAAAATCAATGCCAACTATTTGTACTTCAACCCATAGCTCTTAATTTTTTCATCGAAGCTAACGTCATTGGATCGACCAACGGTTTTATAATTACTGAAATTAATAAAAAAAAGAACACGTTAATATTTATCCACTTTTCAAACATTCGTTTCAACCACTTACGAATAACTGCCGTAGGTAGGTTCAGGATCAGACTGCACGTTTTTGTACACAAATAGAGCCAACAACCCGGCAAAAATGTACGCAAGTTTGATGAACACCCAACCATAGCCGTGCAACGCCCACCAGAGGGGATCTGAAAGTTGGATTGAATAGAGACCACTCTATTATTAATAATTCATACAATCCATCAGTTACGCGTACTTACAGACTCCTTCTCCAGTGTAAATCACCGTGTTAATCTGTCCAACTACGCCGGAGGTGTTCAATGATAGGCACAATATTAAAGTCACAGTTAGTAAACTAAACGCCTCCATCGTGATGCTGGTTATTCGTTGAAATGCTGCTACCAAACTGCTCAAACAACCATCGTCCATTGTGACTTACTCCCGTACTGGTGAATCAAATATGTAACAGCAATTATCACCTTCCCTCGGTTTACCAACTCCCACTGCTATGGCCAAACATTGCAGCTATCTCTCTAGGGACTTGCCGATCAGTCCGCATTGGAACCGACATCCACTAGGATAACCGAGTGACAGGTAAAGATGAGATACATATTCATCACCATTCTGGTGGTTCTCATTTTAGGCAGCGAGAAAACAATTTTCGCAGTGAACAACCGTGGGACTCCATCGGATCGATCATTTGCCGTTGGAATTGTAGAACCGCGTGATGACTGGAGTGATTGGTACAACCGAATAGGTAGGTGTTTGAAGAAATTAATCATTTGCTTGGGATGAATGATACGGGAGATTGGGTGTGTTATTGTCTCATTCAAGGATTCCCGCAACAATTCTTCGGATCGCAGGTCGCCTGGTTCAGCTTGGGGTTGTACTTCATGTTGGCGTTCCTGAAAGTGTTTCTTATTTGGGGTATTTGGCCAGCGGCGGAGAAGGAACCACCGGTGCCAGTTCTTTACGAAGGTACTGGTTATGGAGGTGATAATGTTTACTATAGGTAGGATTGTCTTTCTACAACAAATAATCTCTGCTTGAAAACGATTTATTATTTTCAGCTATTCACGTTGGCCGACTTATGGATAATTAGGTAAAAACATGGCTAACTCGTTCTTTTTCTGTGATAACCAGCAATTAAATTATGTTCATATAATTGAAAACATTAACACAGTTGTGACGTTTGTTTTGATCCGAAAAATTCCTAGTGATAAGTAAGATGTGCAAAAATATACCAAATCCAAATCACCCAACTCTGTGCAACTTATGGACACTTCGAAAATGGTCTGAAAATTATGTCGAGGCTTCGAAACCGAACGAATATAATAGAAGACCAGCAAACTGCATAATTCTCAAGAGAAATATATTGGGAGTCCAAACGTCTTTGTGAAAGTATGAAAATGAGTGATTCAAAAGTTCACCACACTTTGCAGGCAATGAGCAAATTTTGTAGGTATTTTGTGAATTCCAATTAAAATTGAAAAACAAAGTAGGTCGCGCTCCGGGATTGACGTGTTTGTGTTTCGCTGATTGATTTTTTACGAGAAAATTTGATAGTGGAAATCAATGTGTAGTGATAAACTTTTTATTTCCATGATGATTCGGTCACCGAAAAGTTGATTGCGGTCCACCACGAGGCTTTTGTCTTGTGTGAAAACAAAGTGTCCCCGCTGGAGACGGAATTCCGGACATACAGCCTTGCGGCTAGAGGAGCTCTTGTTCAGCCGCGTTATTTCGAAGATGTTTGGTTTATGGTCTTGGAGCGAACTCCTCAAGAACAGGATGTAATCTGGAGGGCACACGGACCTACTCTGGTTGTTTGATGTTATAACCACAGCAACGGAATGTTCTAGAAATCCGGGTGAGCTCATTCCATTTTATCCTTTTGTGTACTACTCCCATTTTTTTGAGAATAGGTTTTGTGTATGAAGTTCATATTTTTGGTGGGCCTCAAATGGAAGGAGGGTGCGATTTCCGGTCCTCACAAGTTCCTATCTGACGCCTCTACGAGTCATACGATCACAAGGGATTGCCAGCTGAAACGTGGAGACGCTGGTTACATGCTACAGTTGCCAATTTGACAGTGTCGAAGTGAGGGGGTGTGAAGGCAAATCGTGTACTTGGAAATTGTATACTTTTCATTTTGATTTAATTAATTGTTACAGCGGGCTTTGGGAACATCTTTGGATTTCAAAGCTATTTATCTTTCGAGCGTGGGCCAGCATGACAAGCAAGTCAGATATGTTTGGTGCATACATATATTATATTCTCCTATGTATACATTCATATAATCGGGCATCGGGGAACTAAGCGGATGAGGAGAGTGGAAATGCCTGTTGCTAACGGTCTTGTGTATGGAGGGCGGGTTCTTGTTTCGCCTCATTAGGGGTATCCTCTTGCTCAATTTGCATTTTTGACTATTTGTCTTGTATTTGGAGTGATCCTTTCAAAGGGATTTGGAGTGATCCTTTCGATGGGAAAAAGTGATGTTGCTTTTCAAACCATCCAACCCGTTTTTACAGTTACATAAAATAAAGTACATATGAAATAAGCTTAGGCCAGGGTGTCCTAAGTAAATTGGGCCTGAGTGTTGTCTCCAAATTCTACGATCAAATTGGTAGTACGGCAAACTATGCTCAATCAGTTACTAGCCATAATGCGTATTTATAGACTGTTCCAGAAATTATAAGCACACACTGAAAATAAGTTTGAATTCTAACAGGTCTACTTCTTCTTCTTTAGCATTTCAAGCTTATTCCTTTCACAATTAGCTTATGGCTTGCTCTCAACTTAGTGTTCTAAATGCACTTCCATAGTTATTAATTAAGAGCTTTCGATGCCAAGTACCATTTTTGCATTAGTATGATTGTGTGGCAAGTACAATCATACCCTATGCCCAGGGAGTCGAGAAATTTTCCTTAACGAAAAATTCCTAGACCAGACCGGGAATCGAATCCAGCCACCTCCAGCATGGTGTTTCTTTGTAGCTGCGCCTTTACCGACTGAGCTAAGGGAGGACCCAATTCTAACAGATGCGTAATTTTTTTCCTCGTTTACTTGTAAGCCAAAGCAAGCGTAAACAACGCAATGAAACGAAAATTTCATACAACAAACTAGATTCAGGCGTTATCTGCCTTAAAGTAAGGAGAAATATCCCATGACGGGGGGTGCTTTTAAGCAGAACCCCCCGTTTTCCGTTGGGGGTGGGGGGTTAAAAATGGGGCCCTTGCGGTTTACGGGGTGGGGGGAAAAAGGGTGTCTTGTGCTCAAAAGACACGGGAGGAGGAAAAACCCCCAAAAACACATATTTATTTGTCGGTGTTGGTTGAAACAAGAGGGAAAAAATTTTTTTATTTTTTTTTGTGTAATTATTGGGGTTTTTTAGGGGGGGAAAAAAAATGTTATATAGATCATTCCACGATGGCGTCATCAGTGTAGTGTTGACAGTTCAGGGAGCTTATTTACGTGGTCTTAGAATATTTTCGGTATGATCGGATTGAGATTTTGTGCTCTAAATTTATTACGATTGAAGTAAAATTGCCGGAAAACAGACATCAGTGCTTATTTTTACATCATTTCCTGAATTTAATCGTACAGAATCCGGAAAAAAGCCAATGAAAAATTTCGTTTGGGTGGTTCAAATTCTAACACCTTGTAAACAAGCTCCCTGAACTGTCAAAAAGGTGAGGTTAATACATTCGGTGCAATGATCTATTGTATTATAAAACCCTTCACGTACTACGATACTTCACTATACGCAAGGACAAGGATATCTCCAAAACAGAGAAGGCCATTTTAACAGGAAAATTTGGCAAGAATCACCTTTTTGGGGGGGAAAAGGGGGAAGGGGGGAATATTTGGGCCGGAGAAAAGGGAGAAAAACACAGAGGGGTAAAAAGGGGGGGGCCGAGGGGGGGTTGTGGCGGGGGTAAGGAGTTTGGTGGGGTTATTTTTTTTTTTGTTTTGTT
This sequence comes from Aedes koreicus, assembly GCA_024533555.2. Classification (NCBI taxonomy): domain Eukaryota; kingdom Metazoa; phylum Arthropoda; class Insecta; order Diptera; family Culicidae; genus Aedes; species Aedes koreicus. The sequence continues at coordinate 287,375 of JAHHFK020003391.1, forward strand.
GTGTTTTGTTTTGTGGGGGGGACAGGGTGGGGTAAAAAAAAAAAAATTTTGTGCCGAAAGACATGAATCCGCAAAATTGCCTGGAAGCACGACCAATCGAGACTTTCTGAGTTTTGACAAAAGCTACGGAAATTCGTAAAACCAGCGGATGACATGGACAAAGTAAAAAAGGATTGGAAAAAAGTGGTGAAAATGATGGGACCAAAACTATCCCTCTCCATGGCTGAATTTTGTACCTGGACGCTGGTGGGAGGGCCTAATCTCATGTTAATGATGCATTAGAGATAGCTGATTTATGATAGATGTCGCTAGGTCATGTCATTGTATGACCTTCTACTCTAATGAACCATTCATGGGAGAGTCAAAGGTCCAGTCACACAAAGTAGTGATAATAACACACTCGCTCCTCTTCCTATTTAATAGCCGAGTCGTAGCACGCATGTATACAGGCACTACAGGGTTGGGCCGCAAATCACAAAAATTTTAATCATAGATACATTTATTCAATTTTGAAAACATTTAATATTCAATTTGGGGTGGGAGTTTGAACTGTGTCCTAGAATTTCCTATGCAGTGGACTTCTAGACCGTGGCCAAAAGTATTGTGGTTTTGTGGGATGAGGAGGGCCCGTTTAGGAACTCAGAGTATCGTATCACTGGGGTTTGCCATAGGTGTGTTTGTTCAGAATCAAAGAGGTGTGCTACCGGTGGGCTTTGCCGCAATTTACTCTTAGACGAGGCTAGAAACAGTTTGTAGACGCCTGACATCAAGTAGTTAAGCGACACGACAGGAGGTGCAGTTTTCATTAGCGTGGCCATTCTTTCATTGTTGTTTATTCATTGATTGTCATTAACTAAACACCAAACATACCTAAATTGCAATTCAAATTCTAATTCTAATATAAATTATAATTTCAATATGTGCGGTATACGACAGTCGACTTTCAAATTATAGCAAATCATATAGAGATGTTACTTTGATATAGCAACTTGCAGCGTAAAAACAACATGAAATTTACAGTTGCATCTCAAATAGCCTGGTCACATTGATACGAACTAAAGGGAATGGCTCTCTCTATCTTTTCGGGATTTGCCGTATATCATTGTAATGCGGAATTGTAAATTAACGATTTTATGATCACTTTCACTTATTTTCAAAAAACACTATTAAAAAAAACTTTTTGAGCATATTAGTAGAACGATTGTGATTAAGAAACAAGGATAATTTCAAATTAACACTGATCGAATGACACTTTTTAAAATAAAAAAATAAAAAATTGAAACATTTTTTTCAAATTTTCACTAGTACACGCGAGCAAGTTCCTTTAAATTCCACTAGAGAAAACTTATCTTTTGACAGATAGGCCTATTTCGTCTGCGACTTACAGACTTCTTCAGTGTCGAGTGCTCGACTTATGATTTTCTTTTTGCATTATTTTTAACTGGTCCAAAACGCCCTACCTTAACCACCTACCCTAACTTATCCTTGTTCCTTCCCATGGAGTTCATGGGGTCTGAATAGACTAGTTCGCCATTACCCCTCCTTCATCATCGGCTTTGGACTGACTTGCGCTCTTATTGCCCCACCAAATGCTGCAAAATGAAAATGAAAATGAAAATGATGGGAACCGCAACTATGCAGAAGCTTATGGGTCAAGTTTGAGGAAAAGTGAGGTGTCTCGGTTATAATTAAAGATTTTGATTGAAGAAGAGTAAAAGGTCGTGTAAAACACTAGTGCTGAATTTTACAAATAAAATAATTGAAATCTATAAAATACATTTTTTATATTTTGAACGTGTACACACTCAGAAAATTTTACAGTATTCGATAATTTTTTACCGAACTTTCAACAGCTGAACGTTCGGTAATCCGATTTACCGGATTTCGGTGAAATTTTACCGAACGTTCAGCTGTTGAAAGTTTGATAAAAAATTACCGAGTACTGTAAAATTTTCTAAGTGAGAAATAGTACAGAATAATCTAGTGAGAACACTACAGAATAATTAGGTTAGGTATAAGGAAAAGGCGAGGCAGATATTAAGCATAATATTTGTTTTTGACTTAGGATAGGATAGGTAAAAAAAATGTGAGCTGTAGGTACAAGTGTTTGTATTTGGAAAATCGGATAGTAAATTTTCTGTGCCTTTAGTCAGGATCTCAAGAAGTAGCACATTCTGGTAATTGATTTGCAACTGATAGTCACCAATGAAAAGGTCTTGATCTAGTTAACAACTTTACCAAAAAAAAACCTTTTATAATCGTCTAAATGCCGAGTTACAGCTTGGTAAGGAAACTCAATTGCACACCAGCGCCGCGTAGTGGAAAGGTTGTGAACTGCTGGCCATCAATGAAAAGGTCTTGTTGCACTGTGAAAAACTTATTCGAGGAGGACAACATATTTTCAAATGGTCAGTGACAGAAACATTCTATCTGGTCACGATACCAAGATAAAGCATATTCCTGAATATAATTAACTGCCAGTGCCGCGTAGTGAGAGAATCCTAAACTTTTCGCTAATGAAGAGACCTTGACCTATTGAATAATTTTGCTGAAAACAATAACATTCTATGTGCTCCTTGTCATGAGATATTCCGGGAACGCGCGAGTGCTCGCGTTAGAAAGATTGACCTGAGTGCTGAAAGGATAAGAATATTTGCAAAGTGGGATAACACGTCTGACTGCTACAATTTAATGTCAAAGTCTTCACTTCACTTTTTGAAAAAAAAAAAAAAAAAAAACTACAAGTTACAGCACCATTGGGTGGCTCGAAATGATCACTACGCTACTAAATGTAAGCCATTTTGATTGTTCAATGTAATATTCATCGTTTTAATATACTTATTAAGACAAGGTTTAACATTTGTGAATATTTCAATAGTATGCTTCCCGAAATCCACAATGTAGAAACAGTTCCGATCGATTGGTACAAAACTTTTGAATTTTTTTGGAAAAACGACATTTTGTGGCGGTAGCAATTCTATTTTTTTTTAAATTGCACCCCACTATAGAAGACAAAGATAAAGTCCTACATAAAACAAAACACATTTACAAGCTTATTAGTAAGGTGTGGCCCATATGGTTCTTGAATAAACATGTTTGATTCTTACAGCGGTCGTGGTCGGATTTGTAAACTATGACATCTCATGTGTTCCCTATAACAATAACAACATCAGAAGTTTTTTTTGCGGTGCAGTTCGATCGTGTTTCATAGAAATACAAAATGGAAGAAGAAAGAAGAAAAATAATTGTGCACATTCATTTGGAAAACCCTTCGTGGTCTGGGCCAAAACTTGCTAAAGTGTTGGGTTTTCCCCAAAATACCGTGTTTTGAAAAAGTACAAAGAAACTTTGTCGATGAATCGCAAGCCTCAAAGCAATCGTCGGGCGGGTACTGTCAACCGTCAACTGCGGAACAAAGTCATCAAGAACATCAAGGCAAACCCCAACACCTCAGACCGCGATTTGACCAAAAAGTTGCGCGCCGCACGCAGTACCGTGCAACGGATTCGTGTCCGGAAAGGCTTCAAGTCATACCGTGCCTCTAAACAACCAAATAGGGATCAAAAGCAGAACAATATGGCCAGAATCCGTGCCAGAAAACTGTATGATCAGGTGTTGACAAAATTCAATGGCTGTCTCCTCAAGGATGATGAAACCTATGTAAAGGCCGATTTCGAACAGCTACCGGGACAAAAAATTTACTTGGCTACGGCTCGGGGAGATGTTCCTACCAAGTCTGTCCAAGAATGTCTCCAAAAGCGAATATTACCATCAATCAGATTCATGTTTTGGCCAGATCTTGCAAGCTGTCATTACAGTAAAACAGTGCTACAGTTGTATGAAACCAACAGGATTCAGTTTATACCGAAAGAACTCAACCAACCAAACTGTTTCCAGCTCAGACCGATAGAGAGATTTTGGGCTATTAGGAAGCGGAAGCTGGAGGTGAATGGCAGTGTCGTCAAAAGCATCAATGAATTGAGACCCAAGTGGAATAAGATTGCCAAAACGATGGATGAGAATAATGTGCGCTGGTTGATGAAACGTATTCCGGGAAAAGTCCGTAAATTTCTTCGTAATCGAGTTAATTTTTTTTTGTATTTTCCCTCTAATGTTCACATAAAGTCGAAAATTTAAGTTAAAATAGAATACTATTTTGTTAATGCATATCCGAAATATGCGCAATAGTCTATGTTCCAATTCTAACTGGGCCAAACCATAGAACGATTGTAATTGGAAAACTAGGAAAATTTAAGCTGACCCTTAACTTGTTCTTTGCGACCTACGGATTGCTTCAGTGCCAAGTGTGCTCGACATTAGACGCTTGTTCACTATGAATAGTGGATCTTTGAACCACCCTTTCAATTCACTAAGACTTTTATGTGCAATCTGCTTTTGGCTCCATGAGCCAGCTCACTGTTTCAATTTTCGCCCTTTTAGATTATACTTGACTCAAGGGACCAATGTTTACGGTTTCGGCACTAGGCTTTTTCACTGGGATTTTCACACCACTCATAAGCGCTCATATAATTCCCGGCATGAAGCGGATTTCACCAGAGCTTCCAGTTATTTCCAGATTATTCGAACGTGATAATCTAAAACAAGAAGCTTTTATTCGTTTTGCGATAAAACTAATCATTTATTTATTTCTATAAATTAAACACTAGCTACAGTTCAAACTGCTGACGTCGCGATCCTCACGATGGTGCCATTGTTTCTATCCTTTTTTGTATCCTCGTTTCCGTTCAAAGTTATGAGCTTGGTTGCTTACTTGCGTGTCAATTGAACTTCAAATTTATTCATCTCTTTGTACCCTAAGAACTAAGTGTCACTTCACGGTGAAAACGAGGTGAAAAGAGAACTTCCTGCTCACGCTGAATAAATCAATTGGTAATCTCTTTCATTCATGTGTATTAATTGGCTGTTTTCATCGTATAATGACAACCGTAATAAGGGCCCAATGTCTCTGAATTTTTTCATATTTTTCTCTAAGATTCAGCAACATAAAGAGCTGGTTGTCAGTGCTAATTTTGGTATGTAAAATTAAATGAGTAGTTTTCTTGGTAATCAACAATCCTGCTACCTCACGACAAGTGGCACACAATTTATTTACAATATCAAGAAGAAATATCATAAGCAAGTATGCTTATCTACTTAGCAAAGTTGCTACACGCCGCTGTAAGAAAAACTCCGCAAATATTCTTATAAATAAATATCTCAATCGCATTCATTCATTTCTCAATTGCATCAGCAACACGTCACACAACTTCACAACTTCAGATTTCAGTCTTAATATTTATCTATGTTCACGATCTTCGAACCGTTTTAGCCCCAAAACGAATGACGCGGTGGATCACTGCAAAATGAATAAATAAATAAATTATCATCATTTATAAATTTTAAACCTGAGAAATTTGTGCCGGAAAAAAGACATTACCCATAACTTTCAATATAACCGTCAATCGTAACCGGCTGCTGGTTTTCTTCTTGCTCTTGGTCTCTTTTGTAGTACTCGCCTGCAGCTTGAATTCCAGTGGTACCAAAAGAAAACAGCATCATAGTCAATGCCGCCGTCCCGGTAAGGACCACCATCAACGGAGCCTGCCACGTGCGGAACCCTTTAGTGAAAAATAAACAAATCCTGATGGTCTTCTACCGTGGAAAATCCAATTAAGTACTTACACATTTCTCCATAGTAAGTCAGTGCGGACCGACCGCTTGCTTTTTCTTGGCCAACGGTTATCAGTGAAGAAGGCTCACTTTTCCCATCGCTGCTACCGTGGAGATCACACGTAACGCCTACTACGCAGCACAAAACCAGAACGCCAAAAGCGTCTAAAACTTCGCTCCTAAGCCTACTGCCGACCATTTTGAACTAAAAGCGAAACTCGACCGTCTATTTCTGTTTTATAACGCGATCAACCGAACGAGGGATTCAATTCATTAGCTTCAATTAGTGCACCGGATCAAACGTGTCCACTTCCGTGTATAAATATCGCCTGGCTTTACTTCCTATAGCTTTAGTGAGGTACAATTCGTTCAAGTGTAACAATCGACAACCAGGATGGCAAATCGTGGGATGCTGGTAGCGGTGATGCTACTGACGATAGTGGTGGTGCTGGAAGCGGTTGCGGCCGATACTGCAGTTGTTTCTTCTCGCGTTGAAGCAACGGGCCAGGAGCAAGGTCGTCAAACAACCACCGTTGTTAATGGAAATAGATGTGAGTTGGTTGTCGCTGGGAATTCGTAATCAATCATTCTTGATAATTTCCTTTTTTTTACAGGGTGGCCCTACGGATGGGGCTGGGGCTGGGGATGGGGTATAGCGGCATTTGTGCTGGCGATCGTGAAGGGATCTATCTTGCTGGGGCTGTTCGTGATATGGGCCTTCTTCAAGTCATTCGGGGGCCACAAAAAGGGTGGTTGTGCGCCGATCATCATCCGCGAGTCTCCGCCACCGATTAGCTTCGATCACCATCACCATCCTTGGGACCGCAGCAGCCAGCCGCTCGAGTACGTAAGATCGAAACGATCGACGGATTATCAGGATTCGGAGCTCTACTGGACCGATTTGATCACGGACATTGGATTTAGCTTCCTGGGTGTCCACTCACGCGATTGTCGGAAGCGATTCGTTTGTGAAGTAGACGTACGAACAAAGAACGATCCTATGTTGAAAATGGCTACGCACGCTTTAGGAGTGGACATCTTCAGGAGGTATCGATCGAGTGATGATCGGAACGCGAACTCGTTCGAAGAATGTTCCCAATTGTACAGCAAGTGCAAGCTGCCAGGACCATCCATTAGCTTCAACGTGTTCAACGGACCGGTCGATCTGCTGCAGGACTACGACGATGCAATGGGAGAACAACTCGATGATGTCAACACCGAACCAGCTACGGAATATGAAGAAACAGTTACGACTACTACAACGGAAGGTCCAAACAAGAAGAGCTACAATAAGCGGAAAAAGTATTTCAGAACTCCGTAATTGGTCACTGCTCCGGAAGGGGGCGTTGTTGAACCAAAGACTGATGTTAACAATCAATGTTGTAAATAGTTGGCGGAAATAAGAGGAATCATGTGATTTCTCAAATCAATATTTTTGTTAGTAGTTTAGATGGCATGTGAAATATAAATGTTATTTATTGATTATATTTAATGTATAAATAAACTAGTCCGATCCGTAAATTTTTCAGCTGTACATATATGTTGGTTTATTTGTTTTTTGTTATCTCTGTTAGATAGTAAGAGGTTGATTTACACCGTGTTCAATATATTCTCATACAAATTAAAACTCTATTTATTCGATTCAAATCGATAATCCAGATTTTATTGATAACTTTACCCATTATATTGCAATATGATACTGATCAACTATAGCATATGTTTTGGAATAACACTGCCTTCAACCTTCTTGACCAACTCCAGACGTTTTTCGAAACCGTCACAGGTGGCACGCACGACTTCCATCGGCATTTCGTCCCAAATTCGTTTGATTAAGGTTTTGAATTGGTTCATATTAGATGCTCTGTGGTCAATTACCTTTGCCAGAGTGTATGACCATACGAAATAATCCAAGGGATTCAGATCTGGTGAACTGGGAGGCAATTCATTCTTGTCCAAAAGGTCGGTCAAATTTTCTCGGCTCCAGTCCTGAGCGAAATTTGCAGTATGCGATGGCGCTCCGTCCTGTTGAAACACATAGTGATCATCTCCAAACACCTCTTGTAAATATGGCTTGACAACTTTCTCCAAAACTTCCGTTTTATAGTATACGGCATTCACTTTAACGCCTTTTTCGATGAAAACCAGTGGTAATTTGCCTCGCTTGCAAATTCCTCCCCAAACCATCACTGACGCAGCACTTTGGAACCGTGGAATATTCCTATCACTCTCTGGAACAGTTCTCGAAGAGAGAGCCCACAATCTGTCGTTCTGGATATTGTGGGATTGTTGCAACTCGAATAACTTTTCGTCGGAAAAGATAAATTCTTCCCCACCGTGCCGCGACAAAAGCAGACTTGCTATTTCGAGTCGTTTCAGCTTGGAAGGTTCCGAAACTCCGTGAATCTTACGTTTCTTGAAAGCTTGGAATCTGAGGTCATTTTGCTGTACATTTTGTCATTCGTTCCCTGACCACTTTAACAACTCGTGCAGTCCGCACCGTACGAGTAAGACCGGATCTCTTCCGGTCATCCAACGAGCAGGTGTCACGGTACCTTCGAAAGGTTCGGTACACAAAATCCCGCTTTACTCCGAGGTTTTTCAAATTTCTGAAAATAGCGCCCGGGCCCTCACCTTTCAAAAACTTTTTTATCACCGCAGCACGAAACTCCTTCATGGCTGGTAAAAGATAAACACCGAATGAAAACAATCGGACATAACCTAAAAGCGTTTGTATAAACATAGTGCAAAACTACACCAACACATACGTGAAGCATGTTGAGTAGTTGCACAACACCAATGCAAGGAAAAAGTGTATGAGAATATATTGGACACGGTATGCTATGAAATCACTTATATGGAAAAAAAAGTTAATCACTAAAAACGGCAACTTCCAATCAAGGGGTCTGCTTCGAGCATCGGCTGTGAACGGTTGTGATGTTTTGTTGTCTTCTGTTATCGGATATGGCGTGTCACAAATTATCAAGTAAGCCAAGAAAAAAAAAATATTACAGCTGCTTCACGGTGAAATGTTGTAGTACCGTTGGTGTGGTGGCCAGTGGTGTTGTTCATAGTTAATTACCTTATTAATCAAGTAAATAATTGTGATCCGTACTATTGGTTCAACATATTCACTGTACCACCATAGGATCAAGTATACCTCTAGCACACTTTGTGAGTGATCCCAACAGCATTCTTACTGTTGGTATAAATTGATGCAAATCCGCTCTCAAGCCATATTGAAAGCTAACTTGTTTTCCCAATGAAAAACCACCATCACACTTCGTGAGTGGCCCCAATAGCATTGGTTCAAATCGAATGACGGTATTAATATTTCACTAGCCGTTTATATCAAAACTATAATCGCATCACTTACCTAAGGCCTGTACTCGAAAAAAATGCACCATTTTTATCCGTGTGTAACTTTTTTGTCCGTGGGTAAAAATTGATGAAAATCTGAGTATAACTAGTTTGGAGTAAATTGTTTACATGTGCAAAATTTCATAACAATCGGTTCAGTGGTTATTGAGATGTCATCGAAACAAGAAGAAAATCGCCGGAGAATTTTGCGCGCCGTCATGGAAAATCCGACTGCGACCATGAGATGGATCGGAAGACAACTGGGAATCACCCATACAACTGTGTCTCGGGTGGTAAAATCGTTTAAGGAGTCCCAGACGACCGAGCGGCGGGCTGGAAGTGGAAGAAAATCGAAGACAGCTGACCCTGTGAAGGCCCGGAAGGTGTTGGATTATTTCAAGTGTAATCCGAACCTTTCGATTCGCGACGTGGCTCTGAAGGCAAAGTGTTCCGCCTGGTTCGTTCAGCAAACCATGAAACGAGCTGGGCTTCGTGTATTCAAGGTCCGCAAGGCACCGAACCGGCGTGATCAACAAAACACGGCGGCCAAATCCCGCGCAAGGAAGCTGTATCGAGAGTGGTTAACGAAACCGATGTGTGTGGTTATGGATGACGAAACCTACATCAAGGCAGACGCAAAGCAGATACCGGGGCTGGAGTTCTACGTTGCCAAATCACGGTTTGATGTTCCGGAAGACATAAGGAAGAAGAAAGTGGACAAATTCGCCAAAAAAATACTTGCTCTGGCAGGCCATATGCCAATGCGGTAAACTGAGTAAACCGTACATCACAACGGGTACCATCAACAGCGAAATTTACCGCACCGAGTGCCTCCAGAAGCGTCTGTTGCCCTTCCTGCGGTCCCACGGAGGCGAGACATTATTTTGGCCGGACCTGGCATCATGCCATTACGCGCGATCGACGTTGGATTGGTACAGAGACAATAACGTTGTTTTTGTACCAAAAACCGCCAACCCCCCAAATTCACCAGAGATTCGTCCGGTGGAAAGATTTTGGGCCATAATGAAGGCCAAAGTTCGAAAATCGTCCAAGGTGTTTAAGAACGAGCTGGAGTTGAAGAAAGAATGGATGAAAGTGACCAAAAAGGTCGGCTCCACCATTGCACAAAATGTAATGAGGGGTCTTAAGGGAAAGGTGCGGGCTTTCAGCGATGGAAAAGAAATTGAATAAAGTAATTATGCCGAAACATAATCCATATGTATTAGTTCATTCCCTGAAAGTTTCAAGAAAATCCGACTTAAAATAAATTTTTGGCGAACACTTTTGTCTGGTGCATTTTTTTTCGAGTACAGGCCTTAAACGATTTGATCAGGATTCTATTGTTGTTTGTGATCATCAAGCTCCTGTATGAAGTGCCAAAAAGGGGCGGACCTGTAAGCAGGAATATAGGGAAGAGAATCTCCTTCCAAAATCACATAGACTGCACTAGAATTAAGCCCTGGATCGACAGAATAAACCCAATAGATGGTGTCGAAGAGCTCGCCCTCGTTCCGCGAAATGTTAAGGGGTTATATACCTTTTCTGTCGAAAAAAAATTAGAAAAGTTTGGATTTTTTTAGGTATGTAGCAATCTTTTTATTACATGAATGATTTTATTTTCTGACCGTACAATCTGTTGACAATGTTTATGCAAAAAAATGTGAAAAAATGTTAAATAGTTTTTAAAGGGGGGCTGTTTCCCTTAAACGCATTTTTTGGAAGAGCCTTGCGGTGATAACACCCCAGGTCGAACAGGTCAATTGCAAACTAAAAATTAAAAAAAAGTTGAGTGGTGGAGTTTTTATAATTTTTTTTTGTTGTGGAGGGTGATGTTGGGGGGGAAAAATGGGAAAGGAGTAAAAAAATAAAGGGGGGTGGTGGGGGGGGTTATTTTGCAAAATGTTTTCAAGGAGTTGTCCTTCAAGATAAAGCAATAAATTTTTTTTTCGATTTTTTGAAAATGAAAAAGATATATAACCCCTTAACAATAGGGAGGAGGCAGTCCCATGCTCCCTATCCAAATCGTTTCATTCGGGTGCCCTGGTGGTCCCTCCTTTTTCCCATTATATGTTATTTAGTGTAATGTTATATTTAGTATATTTTGTTGTGGTCATTTGATTGCTTACCTTGTGTTAGAAAATTTGGCTGAAAGTAAAATTGGTTAGGGTTATATACCGTTCTTTATTTATTGCTTCAATTTGATTTAATGTCCAGATTGTCTTCAGGTATGGTATTGCTCGTGGTCATGGGATAGGGAAGAGAACAGTAGAAAGGAGAGAAAGCATTAGTAATTGGTAACATTCTATGCGCATGTGAGATTTTCATGGTGATATTCTCACAACGGCCGTTCAGAATGGTTCGACGGATGCGTATGAGAGATCATTTCCGATTAATTTCCACTTGGTTACTCAACTCCATCACGTTTAGATATAGAAGACAAGTAACATTTTACTACGTGCTACATTTTGGAATATCAGGGTAATGATCCCCCATCGCATCTTCAAGTATCATACAACCTCCATTTGATTCAGGCTCTTTTTAACGTTTATATGGCAGCCTATTCACACATGAAATCTGTCGCGCAATCAAATCGGCAGAACGCGCCCATACCCCTTTCTGAACTGAAGGGCAGGGCACCATAGAATCATTTCTTGCCTCCAAAAACTCCCATATGCCAAATTTCGTTCCATTTGTTTGATTAGTTCTCGAGCTATGCAGAAATTTGTGTTTCATTTGTATAAGATCCCCTTTTCATAGGAGGGAGGAGTCTCAAACCACAATAGAAACATTTCTTGCCTTCAAAAACCCCCACATGCCAAATTTGGTTACATTTTCTTGATTAATTCTCGAGTTATGCATAAATTTGTGTTTCATTTGTCAGAGAGCCCACCCTTCCAGCGGAGAGAGGGGTCTCAAACCATCATAAGAACCTTTCTCGGCCCCAAAATCCACTGCCTGCCGGTATAAAATAGACTCTACATAGAGGTAGCCCCTTGTCCAGTAACTCCTATTCGTTCCACCCCGTGGTGTCGACTGAGGTACGAGTAACCAACCCCGGTGGGATCTTGGTCGTTTGCTGACCGGGAATAGGGGGCTCCTCTTTTTGAAGGGTATCAAAGCGCCTTTTCTCCATGTTAGGAGCGGCTCAAAATAGCATCTGTTCTCCATGTTAAGGGCGGCTGAGCATCATCCTCGCGCCAGCGTGGGACTAATCAATGCTGTGCACGACAGTCCTCCGGCGGAACAGGGGATTGATGCAGGGCCTACTAGCTAGCCGTGAAAATCACAAGTACATGAAACACACAATTTTTATAGATACAGGCGATGGAAACGAACTACCCAACAAACATCGGTGTTGAATTAGAGCTTGTTCAAGCAAATTTGGAGAAGCTATTCAGCTGTTTCTTCTAGAATAGCTGAATAGCTTCTCCAAATTTGTTTGAACAAGCTCTAATTCAACACCGATGTTTGTTGGGTAACGATCGGAAACTCGAAACATGGAACTCTAAGTCTCTCTTGGGACGTACCCGCATTCTTTTTGACTTATTGAGGGTCGGCAAGTTCGACATTGTAGTGCTGCAGAAGGTTTGCTGGAAAGGATCGACGGTACGTATAGGGATGGTTATACCATCTACCAGAGCTGCGGTAATACACGCGAGCCGGGTACAGCTTTTATAGTGATGGGCGAAATGCAAAAACGCGTAATTGGGTGATAATGTGACGATGACGATAAGAACGCTTTTTGAGGACTGTTCATTGAAGAAAGTACACACCTGTTTCTCAAAGGAAAATATTTATTTTCGAACAAATTCATAAGTTTGCTTTAAATAAATGAAAATTAACATACGTATGACCGTATTCACCTGAGTTTGAATATTCAGTTCTCATTTTTCAAGAACGCCCGGACTTTTCTCTTGTTACCTCCCATTAGATTCCGCACAACTATCTCCGTAACTTTTCGGTGTGCTGCCCTCGGACTCACTATGAATGGAGAGATTTATTGTACCTAATGCCTGCCTAATGGAAGTAGCCGCCTTCATAAGAATTCACCATGGGAAGAGATGGACTGAGATCACTGCGGAAGCGAGGACGCAGACGTTAATTGATTAGAATAAAACATCACAGGGCGTTAATTTCATGTTTTTCCAATTCACAACCCTTACTACGCTCTGCACATATGTGGGACACACTTCTGAGCTACTCGGACTCTTTTCATATTCAGTCTTTTATTCAACAACATTTTACATAAATACAATAATTAAACAGACTTTTATGCCTTAAACTTTTCAGCCAATTTTCTTATTCGATCCTCCCAGAACAATTTATGGCTGCCAGTGTCCGTCTGATGTTGATTCAGGTCATCGAAAATGCCACTTTCCCCAAAAGTTCGCTGGTGCCTGTAAATGTAATGTGACAAGAACTTAAAACTCGCCCGTTTTCATCCAAGATACACAACCGCTTACTCGAGAGATCGTCGGTTAAAGAATATCCCATTGTCAAACGTTCCCGTTTTCCATCCTTTGTTGAAGATAAGCAGCACCAGCGCCCCCAGAACCAGTCCCAGTGCCGCGATGAACCAAATGTATCCAGCAACGGTTAGCCCAAGGTTGGCAACTGCAATCATACCATCATCAGAGTTTAATATTGTATCATATTTCAAAATAATGTTAACTTACAAATTCCATAGCTGTACGTGACGTTGTCCAACGTCGTGTACCTGGTAGTCGCAGAAACAGAACAAACTGCACTCAGGATCAAGACAATAAGAGAAATCATTTTAGCAACAACACCGGATGAGCAACGTTCGATTGATCACCTTTGAATAAAGATACGACGTTGGCATACCGTATTTGGTTTTTCTTCGTGGGGGTAAAATTACATCACACTTCTGCAACGGAAGCACTAAGTGATGCTAATCGAATGGCGTCGTTCCTGGCGTTATGTTACGTCCGGTGCGGTGTGATTTGGACTGGGTCGTGTCCGTCCGCTCAATGTTTACGGAACGGAAAGTAAAAGTGGTCGCACATTAGGTAAGGGCACATTTTGTAATCGATCAAATTGACAGGTCATTTGTTTTTCCATATTTTGTTGCTTGATTTTTTACGAGCCGATAAGATGAAAGAACGTTTAATTCACCATCTGGTTGGATGAAAATTATTATATGATGCGTTGCGAATATATGTTGAAAAATTTATCGTAACAAATAATTAAGAAGTTTATTTAGAGCAAAACTATAAATGAAAATATGTACTGGGTGAAACAGCGCTGTTGCTTGTAAGATCGCGGTTGCTTTAGGGGCTTACGCTGAAGCATTCTCGACGGCAGCCATTACCTCAAAATTTAGAATTGACATAACTCAGAATCTGTGCTAGATAATGAATATTTCATAACATCAGTTTGTATGCTTACTTGCTGTTAGCAATCTGATGTAGTTCGATTCGAGTGTGTCGCGATCTTGCCAAGAGAGCGATTCCACGAACAAGTGGGAAATTATTCCAGTTTTTATTTTTTGTATTTTTTGATTTGCATGAAACCTTGCATACAAGTTTTTGGGGAAGAAAAACGCCGTTTTGCATACTTGTTCGCCATTTTGAATCTAGCCTTACTTATGAGAAGGGCCTATGAAAAATGCACATGATATCTTCAAAAAATTGTATCTCGGAAACGGTTTGTCCGATTGGTTAGGTGTCTTCGGCGAAGTTTTAGACAATTGTTGGTGCTATATGGAAAAATATGCACGGTAAAAAAAAGTTTGGTTTTTGTGTTTTGAACTAAAATAGGTTACAATAAAAAAAAATTACAATTTTCAAAAAAGCTATTAAGAAAAGTCAAAAAAGTTTGTCACTCTAATTTTATGAAAGTACATCAAATTTGCAAGCAAAAAGTACTTCGGTAACATTTTTCTAAGATGCACCGTTTAGAAGATATTACTGATTTAATATTGATTTTTTTGATAACTTAATAAGTTTTAGCCCTTTTCGGATGTACTCCGTGTTTTTCCAGTTTCAAAAGTATTTTTTTCGGAAAGATTGGAAAATTTTGAGTTAAAATGACACTGACAGCTAAAAGATTCGAGTGAAATTCTCTGCCTTAAAAGTATTTTGAAAAACAAGTTACAAAATCCCACTATCAGGAACAATGATTTCTTCAAGTGATTTTTGGTGCGTTGTGCTGAAAACGTGCTAACAAGTTTTAGATACAGGTAATTAGATACCAGTTAGCTGTACTACGTATAGTTGGTGATTGTAAACATGGTTTTTGTTGGAACTAGTCCACCATGGCCACGCTGGCCATAACGAGGCTAGCTCCGTCGATGACCGTTTCTTAATAATAAATAAAAAGAACGCAGTCTTAGTCACCTTCCATCAAACTAGACGGCTGCCGACTGATACCTCAATCAACAACCGCCGCACTCTTTATTCATTCCAGGTATATACAATTTACAATCTTCTTCAATAACAATATACCTACGCCAGCAAATCTACCTCGCTCCAACTCTCCAAACTCGTACCTGAAGGTTCGACGATACCTGAGCGTTCAACTCTTCCAACAGTCTTTACCCAGCATTCTATGATTTCTACCCGTGAGCTGTATAATAATGTCTGACTCGGTTCTGAATTCAAACAGTAAATGCAGAAAGGTTGCTAGTAGCATAGTGATTATAGTAATTTCAGCTCATAATCCTGTGTTTTTGAACGAGATCCAGTGTTGTTTGATAACATAATAATTGTAAAGGAAAGTGTAACACGTTTTGGTGCAAAGGTAAGTTTTAAATACACATTTTAATTATATGTTTTGTGATATTTTCGTACAAAACTAACAATTGGAAAATATTTTCTATGTTACAGATTACAAAATGAGTAAAATAAGATGTATTCGCCCATTCAAAGACATTCAGTGTTCGAAAGAGCTGCGATATCTCACGGATGGTATCATCCAAAAACTAAAATCAATTGGATTTTCCAAGGTATCCACACTGAACACCAAGGATTTTCGTATTTGTTCGTCTTGCCGTCTACATATTGATTCAAGAGCTCACCTCACCTAAAACGAAGAACAAAGCGTAGCCGGCGGCTCAAGGATGCCAACTGTTCAGACCATACCTGATGTACCTGATTCGCAAAGCTATGAAAGTTTGGTCACGATACCATCAGCGCCAACGCTAAGCACAATTCAATCAAATGAAGACTTCACGATGCCTGTAGACGTCGAAATATTCAACCGAGGAATAGCAGCTATTCGTGTTTCGCCTATAGATTTAGGTAAGGTTAAAAATGTTCACTATCCTGAAAAAAAGTGCGCTGAAATCGTCGAAGGTGTACGAAGAAATCTTTTTAAATTAGACGCTAAAACAGAAAAAGCAAACGAGTTTGATGAAGTCATAGAAAATATGAAAATTAAATTTTTAAATTCAGCCACAAGGCAAGAAAAACTATCAATTTTATCATTGTTACCAAAATCATGGTCAGTACAAAAAATTGTAGACGAATTAAAAACCAGTAGAAATATGGCATCAGATGCAAGAAAGGAAAGAGATAATGTATTTGATTCATCTCAAGGTTCAAGCTCTGGAAAAGCTTTGAGTAATGAAACAAAAGAACTGGTTTTATAAAAATACAAGAATAAAAATAAACTGATGATATCCAACATATAATGTTATTTTTTATTGCGCACAATCACCATCCCTGAAAAATAAGCTTAATTCGCTTCTTCAGTGTCGTGTACTAATACTCGACTGGTACACGACACTGAAGAAGTCTGCACATTGTAGACGAAATACGCGTATCTGTCAAGATAAGCAATAAAGGTAGTTGGAATTAAATGGAAATTACTAATCATTCTTCTTATTTTCTAGTTACAGGTATTCCACTAAACAGCTCACACTCTCCATAATTCAGTAATATCTTCTAAACGGTGCATCTTAGAAAAATGTTACCGAAGTTCGTTTTGCTTGCAAATTTGATGTACTTTCATAAAATTAGGGTGACAAACTTTTTTGACTTTTTTTTAATAGCTTTTTTGAAAATTGTATTTTTTTTTATTTTTTTCATTGTAACCTATTTTTCTCCAGAACAACCCACTGTGCACTAGATAGCATTTTCAGTCAGCTATAACATAAGAATAATTAAAAAAATATTGACATGTAACTTTTAAGGGAAAATCTATATTTTAGTTCAAAACACAAAAACCAAACTTTTTTTTTACCGTGCATATTTTTTCCATATAGCACCAACTTCGCCGAAGACACCAAACCAATCGGACAAACCGTTTCCGAGATACAATTTTTTGAAGATATCATGTGCATTTTTCATAGGCCCTTCTCATAAGTAAGGCTAGATTCAAAATGGCGAACCAAGTATGCAAAACGGCGTTTTTCTTCCCCAAAAACTTGTATGCAAGGTTTCATGCAAATCAAAAATATGAAAATTACTCGTTGCTGAAATGATATGGAACCGCTCAAGAAACTAAAACACTTAAACACCGAAAAGTACCGTGTGTTGTGTTTGCAAATCATTTGACCAGCGCTTGACTGTAGATCGGAAGGTTGGAAGTGGAACAAATCGAAAAGTATGCTCCCGATAAATGGACAAGAAGGTGATAGCCATTATTGAGAAAAATACCAATCTTTCTGTGCGAAAAATTCTCGATAAAGCCACATAGCGACATGCAAAAACGTCAGGATTGACAGAGCGAGCTACTTCGATTTAAATTTTTAATTTCTGGGGGAAGATTGGCCGAATTTTTCGCAGCAACATAAAAGGATTTTCCGTATGCATTCATGCGAGCATTGCTCTGAGGAAAATAGGCAGAGACACACACGTGTCCTTCAGGGGCCTTGAGATTTAGATCCATTCGCCAATCTGTTGAGGTTACTTCTTCGGACCTGTCGATGGACGCGTAACTGCTTCATGTGCTATGTGATTTCCAATACAAAAACATACCGATAGTGTGTGATTTGCTCTGGCCCATGCCCAAAAGTCTTCCAACAACTCGCTGCATAATAACTTATTAGCATTCAATTAACGACTTTCCCAAAAAAAGACAGCGCACCACATTCGAAGTGCTGCTTAGTATAAAGAGCTAGACTATTCCGCGCATTCAGTTTTCTTTACCCATATACGAAGATGATAAAAATAACGATCCTTATCTTGTTCGCTACAATTGTTTCGGCTAGTAGCGTGTCAACGGAGGACAACTCCCGGCAGTTAGCCTATCCGCCATACTTTCATTCCGGTAAGGTAAGATCATTGCAGCTGTTTAGAAGTGTATTTACTGAACCACATCAATTTCAGTCGCCTATCCGGTCGGTTATGGTTGGGGCATAGCGGCATTTGTTCTAGCGGTATTCAAGGCTGTGTTCGTGTTCAGCATCATAGTGATCGGGACATTCTTCGAATCAGGTTTCACTCGACACAGTGCGGCTAGAGAAAACGACCCCCAGACGGACCGGTTGATGAGTCTGATCGATAGTTTTGTATCCCCGCATATCACGAAGGACTGTTGGCGGGAAGTGCGATGCGAAGCTGAGTCGTACATGACTAGTAACCCGTTTTTACGGATACTATCAAGCCTTGGTAGTGCAAAAGAAAGTGATTGCAAGCGAACCACGTCGACGGTAGGCTGCAAAGCTATTACATTCGAAGATGTTATTTTAGGAAACTTCAAATCGATGTACGCTAAAGGGACTTCGTTGTTTAATAAATTTGTACGGGAACGGTTTAGCTAAGGAAAGGAGTTCTTTCAATGAATATTTAAAGAAGGCCCATTTACAATATAGAAAATCTCTGTTCACATTCTTGTCGGACATTATCATCAATTTGACTTGATTCCGCGCGCTTATCGTCCTCTGCCACATCGCTATCTTCTCCGGTAGTTGAGGCTCCACTGTCTGCCATCTTCAGGTAAGTTTCGTAAACCTTTTCCAGCGTTTCGACGCGATCCCGGTAACCATGATGATTGACCAGATGTTCCGCATAGTCCGACGGATTTTTGGTCGTCAGGACACAGTGCGGGCACATCTTTTGTCCGATTTCATTCGAGAGCATCGAATGGACCTGCATGTGAGTGATGAAGTGGTCCAGCTCACGATACAGCTGCTCGCATATCTCGCACCTGTATTCGCCTCCCAGGGGCAGGCATTTTTTCTCGTGTTCTCTCAACTCCCGTGTGGAAATGAACTCGCGCTGACAGGCGGGATTCGTACACCGGTGGTAGGTCAGCTCGCCCATGTCCTTGTGTACTTTGACGACGTGCTCAGCGAACATGTCACTGGTCTTCATCGACAGCAGACACAACGTGCAAGCCAAGGGGCCCTTGTGGATGCGCATATGAAGCTGGGGGGAAAACGAAGATGGCATAAAATAATAAGTTCTTATTCGATTAAGTTGGAAGGTTCAAAAATGTAAAACAAGCTTCTTTGGCATGTTTATTGTAGCAGATTGCATTATATGAGTGTGTGGTTGTGAGTTAGGTATTTAAGTGGATTACTCTAAACTAAATGCCACAGGAACAATAGCCAAAAACGTTCAATTTAGGACCAGATAGCATCGTTTGAGGTCTCAATAACAGAGGCGGTTTTGAGTCGTATCAACGCACTAAAAATCCCAACCTAACCATTTCTAATGGCATTCTCAGTTGTTAATTGTAGCTGCTGATATCAGGAACCATTTATACATTATTTTCACAATTCACGCAATTGCGTTTTTGGGCACATTGGACGTGTTGCAGATTTTCTGATTTGAAGTGGACATAGTGTCGAGAGATAAAAAAAAACATTTAAGTAGAACAGAAGGAGTGACAAAGACTGTTTCATGAAAACAAGTTTCAAAGTTTGTGTGTTTTTTCCGACCCTACACAAATAGCATGAAGCAAATAGTCGTTTTTCAATTTGCTGTAAAATAGCTCAGGACGGTGAAATCTTCACCAAATTTGCACGGAATATAGTTTGAAGCATTGGCAATCTTTTGACGCACTTTACTCGATTTAAATCATTTAGTCACTTCCACCCGTTGATTTCTGAACCCCTCGCTTTCAAACGTAGCTAAAAGGCAAATAACAAACACTCACCAGCAGTTCCGGCCAGGTGCTCTCCACCTTGCCGCAGTGGAAGCAAACATGCACCGTCCGCGACAGTTTCGGATTCCCGTCTGTATGTTTGTGATGCGACACAAGATTGTGTTCCTCCAGTTGCTTGCAGCTGGAAAATCGCACCGAACATGTGACACACTTGAAATAGTAGCTCTCGGCTGGGTTCTTGTGTTTGTTCAGATGATTGACCAACGAGTAGGCCGAATGGACCTGCGTTGGGCATATCGGACAGCTCAGACGCTCCAGCTTGGAGTGGGTCAACAAGTGTGGTATCATGTCCCGATGAACCCGGAACCGCGTCGGGCAATAGCGACATTGGTGGGGAAAATTTGGCTGCTTCGGATGTCTCCTCCGGTGTTTCAAGTAGGCCACCATCGAAAAGAACTTGCCATAGCACTCCAAGCAGTGGTGCATGGAATTTTTCGTTGAGAGGAAGCCCCTCACGTTTCGGGGCATGTACGGAGATGTGGCAATTTGAATCGATTTTGATATTCTCTTCTTAACTCTTCTCGGTTTGGCCTTGGGCTTGGGCTTGGGCTTCGCATGATAAGCATGTTCGGCGATATCGTTTGATGTGTTCATGTTGAAATCTTCGCCTTCATCCGCTGTATCCGTTTCAGATGTTGAATGTTTCCGATTTGTTCTTCGTTTACTTCCAGCTCGAATTTGTTCAATTGGCTCTGCAACGTCTTCGTCCGTCTCATCATCGTCATTCTTTATAGGACAAGGCATCTGCATAATCGGGTCGTCCTCAAGATAAACTGTTTGATCATCGTCCGGTTCGATATCGAGCTCTTCTTCCTTGATTTCGATCTCCTGGTACAGGAAATCGTGGTTCGAGTCATGGCAATCGTCGCGATCGATGCCAATTAATTCTCCCTCATCATCATTAACCCCATCCTGTTCTATTTCTTCGAAATGTTCATCCGCAGAGAAAATATCATCAACTAGCGCTGCGTTATCGGGACATTGCTGTTCTTGTTCGGGTTCCGTAACGCTACTAGCTTCTGGAACTAATCCAATTGAAGCTTCTAGCTCTGATCCATGGCCCTCTGAAACATCTACAGCTGTTTCTGGTTCTTCTGCTGGGGCTTCCGTTGCGGTTTCTGCGTCTTGTTCTGATTCATGTCCCACTGGAACATCCACAACTGAGTCTGATTTTTCTGCAGGGGCTTCTATGGCAGGTTCTGCAACCGGTTCAATTGAAGCTTCGAGTTCTGATCGATGTCCCTCAGAAATATCCACAACTGATACTGGTTCTTGTGCTGGAACTTCTGTGGTGAGCTCTTGCTGCTCTGCAGTTTCAGAATCTGGCTCGGCAGTCGGTGTCTCATCCAGAATTAGTTCTTCCGTAATGTTAGCTGCAAGGATTTAAGTAGAGAAAACTTGTGTTGAATTTGTTCATGTTACAAACCTTCTTCAGTTTCAACTATTTCTTCCATATGTTCATCATCAGATGCGTCTACTAACGGCTCCATATCGTCGCCAGTGTCCATCACAATAATGAGAATTGGAAAATTATAGAAGATAAATCATTTGCCGCTGAATAAATCCTCGGTTTATTGATGTTTTCAAGATAAAGCGACAAGAATAATAATTTGACAGTTATTGAACCCATCAAATGACGTATCCATCTTTTCGTGGATGACAGGGGTGCCAGATATGCAATTTATTAAAATCAACACGCCCGTTTCATTTTATTCACTTTTTGATTACAATTGTATACTATCTCTTTTTCTCTCACGGATATGTTACTCAATTTTCGCTAAAAAACTCTGAGAAAAATTCTATCGTTATACCGACAATTAAATCATGGTCAGGATGACTATCGCACATAATGGTTACAATAACCATGAAAATGGTCGAATTCACCACCTTCATGGCATACTTGACTATGATCATGGTAACAAGGACTATTCCGACATTATGGAAAATGTTGGATCAACTATTTTTAATGGTAGTTTTGACCATGATCATAGTCGGTTCTAAATCACTATACTGCAACAGTCATCCTAACCCCCAATAATGGCAAATTTGACTATCAAATTTCTCTCTGTGTAGAGTATACTCAATTTATGAGTACACAGAGAGAAATTTGATAGTCAAATTTGCCATTATTGGGGGTTAGGATGACTGTTGCAGTATAGTGATTTAGAACCGACTATGATCATGGTCAAAACTACCATTAAAAATAGTTGATCCAACATTTTCCATAATGTCGGAATAGTCCTTGTTAGGGCCGGTGCATAAACCACGTAGACTTATTTTTTAAAATCTCAGACCCCCCCCCCCCCCCCCCTCGTAGACTTTTCTCCATACAATTTTTTGAAATTTTGTATGGAGCGTAGACTTTGGTCAACCCCCCCCCCCTCCCCCCAAAAAAGTCTACGTGGTTTATAAATAGCCCCTTACCATGATCATAGTCAAGAATGCCATGAAGGTGGTGAATTCGACCATTTTCATGGTTATTGTAACCATTATGTGCGATAGTCATCCTGACCATGATATAATTGTCGGTATAACAATAGAATTTTTCTCAGAGTAGATAAAATTAATTTGTCCAGATTTGCTCTGACATGAACCTTCTTATCAAGTTTCCAAGCGTGTTCTCAGCGAACACGAAGATAGATGTCAGAAATATGATTTGAACAAAAATATTAAGACATTTTCTATTGTCATTCATGTCGGTTTGTCGGTGCCGCTAGTCTGACCGCTTGCTATAGGTTGGTATCGTGTTCGAAAGATATTTCTTGTTAAATTTCGTTCACTGAAACGGAAAAAGGTCGGTATCGTGTTCGAAAGAAATTTCTTTTTCTATCCCAAACCCATGTTAAATTCCGTTTACTGAAGCGGAAATGTAAAGAATCGAAAAGAAATTTCTGCAGCAGTGTCCACCTGAAAAGAATGAAAAATAAATCTCGAATTTGTAAAGTTTCCACGCAAACTAATAGGAGCTGTCACTTTTACTTTCGGAAAAATATTCCGCTCGATTATTCCGTAAGTGAAGGTGACATTTTGATCCATGCATATCAATTATCAAAATTCCGTAACCTCTCTACTTTTTAAGTCGATACTGGCCAAAAGTAAAGAATCGAAAAGAAATTTCTACAGCAGTATCCACCTGAAAAGAACGAAAAATAAAATTGGAATTTGTAAGGTTTCCAAGCAAACTAATGGGAGCTGTCACTTTTACTTTCGGAAAATATTTCGCTCGATTATTCCGTAAGTGAAGGTGACATTTCTTTCCATGCATATCAATTGTCAAAGTTCCGCTTGGTAATATTGAACAAAATTCCGTAACCTCTCTATTTTTTAGGTCAATACTGGCCTTATTTTGATATTTCAAAACAATCGGTTGTAACACTTGAAGTGGAATTGTAGTACGATTGTAGTACGGAGTACGATTGTTGTAGGATAGTGGACTTCGCTCAAGCGTAAGTCGCTTAGAACAGTGTGCGAGCCACGATGTCTTACACCCCGTTCACACTACAACGTATATTACGTGATATGGAGTATCTTGATATCAGCATCTATACATCTAGTTTTCACTGGAAATAACTTGCATGGCATTTGATGTCAAGATACTCTGTTTTTCTATATTGGGGTTGGTGGGGGGAGGGGGTAATAAAAAAAAGAAAATAATTTTTAACAGCGGAGCATCATTTTTTTTTCCTCCCCACTCCCAAGTAACAATTTCAGTTCTATTCCAGCCGTATAGCACTCCTCCCGGCTTTGTTGATGACACTACATTCAAAACTGTTTTGTCCACCAACACCTCCTCTATGCATCTTTAAAGCCGAAATGTGTACAAAGTGGCCCACTCTATAGACGGTTGTGAAAACAAATTCATAAAACCTTTCTAAGACCATAAAGATTTTGAAAATGTTCTAGTGAAAGATGTTATGACCACTTGAGAACCATCATAAAACCTATTGGCCGCCATCAAAACCAGCATAGGGCCGAATGGCCACAGCTGTCAAACTTCACGGCGATATCGTGGTTGGTTTTTGTTGTTCTGCTTTGTTCGATTCTCTGCTCTTCTGATTCATTCAACGGTAAATAATGGCTGAGAAAAAAGTTCTAGTGTTGCGGGAAATTATCTTTGATAGCAAAATATATAAAACAAATTGAGTTTTTTTTTATAGCGTATCATGCTCTAAATCATATGCGCATTTAATTTTTTGGTGAATATTGGCACGATAAGAGTTGAAAATTAATGCGCCTCGGAGATTATGCGAGTTTACAACAACAAAAACAAAATTGAAAGAAATATATTCGGTAAATTAATCATGAAACTCCTGAAAATTGATGGAATTCAATAAGGTTATCTAAACGAATACCAAAGTTTGTCTCAGATCTACAGTTCAATTGTATTACATTTAAAATTTGGTGAATTTATTTTTCCACATTTCAATTATTGCATATATTCCAATATGGCGATTGCAAGACATCACAGTTTTGCCAAAAAGCCAATTTATCTTAGCAATGGCTACTATAAAACTATGTGGTCGCTTGGTAGCTTTCTTCAATGCCAATTAGCCGTTTAATGCATTTATTGGAGGCAAAATGGTTTTAAAATGCTTTTTCAACTGACCATAATAAGGTAATACGAATGAGTCCTACAACGGCATTTCAAAACAGCATTTTATGAGTTTATAAAGTCAAAATAAAACCTTTGATAGGAGTAAAAGGAATTTTAGAAGTCAAGGTTTTAATATCGTTGTAAAGAAGCTGTGTAGGTTCTTATAAACCTGACAAAAATTTGAAACCTATTGGCATCTCTTGTTGCCATAATAAAACCGAATTGATTTCTATTGGCTTTCATAAAACTTTAATAAAACTCAATAAAGCTGGATGGTTTTGGCAATGTTACTTGGGATGTGTGGCACACTGAGGAACACTTCTGACAGTTGAGCTCATAGAATTAAAAACCAGCAAACCAATATGCATTGCCTTGTTGCCAGGCTCAGCAGAAAATAACACTTTGGGCTTTCAACACATCGGCATCTTCGGCACATTCCGGTAATTCCGAGAACATTGCAACACTTGTAGACACACTAAAAAAATAGCACAGGAGAATAGTGTGCTGAGCGATCCACCCCTTGACTTCGCTACTTCAATCGCACTACAATTGTACTAGGCTCCACTATCTGGGCGGTGTTGAGAATTCGTTGACATGTAGCAGGTTTTTAGGATAATCTTGATTATTTTAGTTACCATGCCATAAACCCACATAAAGGTTACCCAAGTAACCACAAGCATTATATTATTGCACTTATTCAACCCAAAATCAACATCGGTAATGCGGGATCGCATCAATTCAACAGTTGTCAAGTAATAAAGCGTTAGATTAGCTTATGAATGTAGTGATGCATTACCAATGCAATAATGCTACTTTAGCAATGTCTTATGGCATTACAAAAGATAGAGCATTAGTTCGAGCTTAGTGGGGCCCTTTTCAGCTTTAATCTAACTTCAATGATGCACTAGACGTAATGCATATGCCCTATAAATGCATGCTATTACTGCCTCGTGGTTACTTGGGTAGTATCGTGTACAAACAAAATTTCTTTTTCAATCTCAATCACATGTTAAAGTAAAAAAGTGAAAATAAATATCTGCAGTAGTATCCACCTGAAAAGAACGAAAAATAAAATTGGTATTTGTAAGGTTTCCACGCAAACTAATAAGAATTGTCACTTTCACTTTCACTTTCACTGTTCACTTATTCCGTTAGTGAAGGTGACATTTCGTTCCATGCCTTTAAAGGCCAGTATCGACTTGCAACATTTTGTGACATAAACTGCTTTTACCCATTAATGGGTAAATCAGGTTTACCAATTAAATGGGGAGAGGCACTTCTATAGGCCAGTATCGGCTTAAAAAGTAGAGAGGTTTCGGAATTTTGTTCAATATTACCAAGCGGAATGATGACAATTGATCTGCATGGAACGAAATGTCACCTTCACTTACGGAATAATCAAGCGGAATATTTTCCGAAAGTAAAAGTGACAGCTCCCATTAGTTTGCGTGGAAACCTTACAAATTAAAATTTTATTTTTCGTTCTTTTCAGGTGGATACTGGTACAGAAATTTCTTTTCGATTCCTTACTTTTCCGTTTCAGTAAACGTAATTTAACATGGGTTTGGGATAAAAAAAGAAATTTCTTTCGAACACGACCCTAATAAATTTCGTATAGTTATTTTTCTTAACGACCTATTTGGGGTAGCATCCAAACCATTAAAGAAATGTTTGCAGGATTTGTGATATCGTTCGTTAAAGGTAATTTTTTATCAGGGGATACCGACCTTATAGCGAAAATGGGTGTCTTCCCCCAATAATGGGTTTTTACAAACTACCACAGCTCCGAACCAAATCAGGGACCTGGCAACCCTATCCTATTTGCTAGCGTTTGATGATATGCAACATACTCTGAGAAAAATTTCATCGTTGTACCGACAATTAAATCATGGTCAGGATGAGTATCGCATATAATGGTTTCAATAACCATGGAAATGGTCGAATTCACCACGTTCATGGCATTTTTGACTATGATCATGGTAACAAGGACTATTCCGACATTATGGAAAATGTTGCATCAATTATTTTTAATGGTAGTTTTGACCATGATCATAGTCGGTTCAAAATCACTATACTGTAATATACACTCTAATAGTCAATTTAAGTAAAAATAATTGTAAAATTGCTTTTGGTTTTCGGGTGGGTGGTTTGTGGGGCTGGCCTGAATTGGGGTCGCCCGGTGGGTGTTCGTACGGGCGCGTTGCCCCCCCTCTTTTTTTTTTTTTGTGTTTTTTTTGGGTGTGGGGTTATTAGAGGCCGGACGGGGCCCGCCCCCAGCGTGTGCACGGTAAGAATCAAAAACCCATTAATGGGTAAAATTTCACCCACTTCGCCAAAAAGGAAGTGAACCGATTAAATGGGTAAACTCGACTTACTCATTTATGAGTATATGGCATAAACTTAAAAAAATTGGTATTATTTTCCCATCTTTGAAAATATTTTCTTTTTGGAAGATGGGTAAAAATATACCCATTTTCTGACATTTGTGCGATATACTTCATAATGGGTAAATAGATTACTCATTTTATGGGTAGACCCCCTGTTTTGTTAAATGGGTAAAAAATTTCCCAATAATGGGATTTTGATTTCTACCGTATAAGGAAAGAAACGCACGCAACAATTTTATTGAGCTTAAGCTTTATGTCACAATAAATAGTATAAAACCACCATGCTTATCTTGACATTTCGTTACTTCCGGAATTGCTGTTTTTCGCCACACTATTGTTGCCACAGGCCAGATTACAGCCTGAGTAGAGCTAATATGTTTCAGCATCACTCATCACCTTACCACCACCTCACCAGTTATCAGGTGAGGCTTTCTGCTGCAAATCTACACTGAACCGAGAAATCATGTAAAATTTATTTGAAAACACATATAGTTATTTTCCATGTAGGTTTTCACATAACTGTTAAGTGAAAAACACATAAGCAGTCAAGAGATAGTTCATATTATATTCATTGGAACAGTCACATACCTTTTATGTGAAAGGGCAATGAGAGTTATTAGTATTTTTTAATTAAATTCATGTACAATTCCAATACAAATTATGTAAAATTTTAAATTAATTTATTGTTAGGTTTTATAATACATGTCACTCGAGTTTCATGATATAAGAATGAAACTAAATCTTTGAACAATTTATTTCATATAGCTTTGGTTCGTATACAATCTAACTTCAATCGTATGGACTAAAACTAGGATTTAAACGAAAGTAAAAGAATTCTCCTATTCTATGCACCATAATTGGTGGGCTACTAAAAGTGTCAATATGAATTATTACAACTTGTGGTAGCGCTTCAATTGCTGTGAAAGTCATGTAATGGTCGTCAAATGATCCTGATCTCCATATTTTAACTACAAAAAAGCATTCTTTAAAATGTGGCCCTTCTGCTTGGGATTGTTGATTCGGATTGGGCGTTGTTCCTTCATTAACAGCGCAGATGTCGAGGATGTCTAAGCGCTGGCTACCGGAGCCCTCGCTAGCAGTTGATTCCTCCTCAACGCACAAGTTGAGTGCTAGCGCTCGAAGAATAGTAGACTTCAGAAAAACATAAATTAAGATTGAAGATGAATAGTTTACGTTTAACATTAAGTACCAGAAAACATACATTACGTTTTCTACCGGCATCAATGTGTTCAAAAATGGCAGCACAATAGCTCGTAAAAGTGAATTCCACACCCTGAAATAATAAAAAGATTAAGTTTTCTCAATATCTTATATGGTTTTAGGAAACATACGCTGAAAAACTTCCAGTGATTCCTCCGAAAAGCCTAAAATTGCCAGCAGCTGACCACATAGATTCGCCATCTTGAAAATACTGCCAGGATAACCACTGATTTTTTCATATGTGCAAATCACATAAAATTTATCTGACAACACACATAACCTTCGTTCACATACAATTTATCGTTTTTTTCAAATGAATAGTATTGGGGTGTCATAATGCTATTTATGTGTTTTTCACATGACATTCAATGGATACACATAATATGAATGGGCATATTGTCTGTGTGAAGCTATGTGATGTTTTTATTAATTTTTATATTATTTCTTGGTTCAGTGTAGAGCAACGTATATTGCTAGTTGCTCTGCGAGTTGTATCCTTGGATGTATAATCCTGGAATTAGAAAATAGTTAGCCAAAACCTAGAAATATTTCCGACAGAAACTTACCGAAATCAAAATGGCGAGAGGAGGATGGCAGGAGCAAACAAAAGAAAAGTTGAAATATTTTTAATACCCATTTATGGGTAAAAAAAATACGCATATTTGACCCATTTTCGTGTTTTTTATTCACCCATATTTTGACAGCAGCATACAGGTTTGAAAAATGGGTGAAATTTTACCCTTTAATGGGTTTTTGATTCCTACCGTGTGACACTCTGTTGACATTAAATAGCCAAACATGTGAAAAAGGACTTATGTCTCAAATGCGAACAAAACTAGATTTCATATTATTACAATTAACCTCCAACTTATAAACACGATAAAATTGATTTTAAAATAATATATTTTCAGTTTTTACAACAAGTGCTAACACCATTCTCTCTGTTCCGATAGACCCTGTGATCTAAAGGGGCTCATATTTTCAACTGAATCATTGATTCTGTAGAGTCGTTTATTTTACGTTTGCAACGTGCTAAGCGTATCGTTTATACGAATCATGACCTGTTATTTGAGCAATAATGCTGAACAGATAATAAAAAAAAGAACAATGTAATATGAGCGAGGGTTTAACTCAAAGGGCCCATGTGCACACTTCATAATATCTGGGGGCATATATTTCAAGGCCTATGCACAGCAAAACTTTTCATAAATGGGGGCTTATGTCCGAGATAATTATTTATATTTTAAACAATATGGATGAAATATTCACTTTTTAATGTTGAATTTTACGATGATCAAAGTTTCCAATAATACTTTAAATTTAAGAGGCGAACCAGCCACCGACTGCAAGTCTCTTTAATAAAAATATCTAATCTAATCTAATAATACCTTAAAACTGCAAAAAAAAATGACTAGCAGCATTACTACCGAAGGATTATAATGATTAAAATGCGAACCTTCTGTAGCAAACTACTCACTGTTTACATCTTAGAAAATGGGCGTTTTTCTCATGTTTGGCTTGTTTTATTCTTGCTGGGTCCTTGAAACGTAAGTGATTTATATTTATTTTGATTCAACTGGTTGCTGGTGAAACAATGTCGCGGTCATCATTTCTTCACCCCTCGCTCTTGCTTATTGGTAAGAATATGTTAAAAAGGAGCGCCTGGTCCTGAGGGTTTTCATCGTTACAGATAGGAATGTTATGTTTTCATCATACCTCATTGTGAAATGCTTTCTAAATCATATTACATACACATATCCTCATCTGTAATAAAATCATCGCTGATCATCACAACGAGCTGCCTTGTTTTCAAGCTAATATTGTATTGCGGAATAGGGTGAGTGCGAGGTTTTATTTATTCATTAATTCAACATGTGCAAGTCTTATGGATTATATCTCAGGTAATATTCACAGCCAACCATTTAAATCAGTCATCGTTAATATGTGACTTACTATATATTGTTATCAATAGACCTAACACAATGGATACATATCGAATGATTGAATGATTGCGTACAATTTTTCTCAACTTGAAACGATCCAATAAGAGGCATTTGTTCCATCATCAATATCATCCTTCAATAGATTATTGAAATTCGCTGATATGAATATGCATTATCTAAAAGCTTCTTCTTCATACTTACAGGTCTATTCGTGACCATGAACATGATTGATTCTGCTGATTTACATAATGCCAAAAATCTGACCGAAATCACTTGGGCACATGCTGTCGACAGTCAAAAGTTCCTAACAGATGTCCTCCAAGGTTTGTCGCATTGAGTCGATGCAGAATAATTGTAAACTTCACGAGTTTTTTCTCCTCTCACTCCGAAAGGTGACATTAACTTCATAGAGGCAGACATACTGCTTGGCTTTTTGGAAAATGATTCTAACAAGCAGAACGAAATTCCCATCATGGCTCATCCTCCGGCAAGCACATCTGATCTATCTTTGGAAGCGTTTTTGACTCAGATACAAGACTTCAACACCGCTGTCGAACCAACCAAAGTAAAAGGAGTGAAATTAGATTTTAAATCAATCGGTGCACTGGAAAGATCAATCGGAATCATTGGAAAATCATATGATATGCAGAAATTCCCAACATGGATAAATGCGGATATTCTTTCAGGGCCCGTAAATAACACGGATACTGTTCCGGTGGATCCAAAGCGCTTTTTCTGTGCTGTAAAGCAACTTGGCCCTGCAGTGTTGTCTATCGGGTGGACTACTAAATGGAGTGAAGCCTCCACAGACGGCCAATACACAAAAGCTCATGTTTCGGAAATGCTAAATGTCATAAAGGAAAACGGAATCGACGAGGCAGCAAATGTCATAACGTTTCCAGTTCGTGCTGGAATAACTGCATACAGTCTAGAAACGTTAGTTTTCTTGTACTGTTCGTTAAAAGATACCAACGTTGTGACATTTACCATTTGGTCGAGTGCAAACGATGCTGTGAATGTAGAGAATCTTAGAAAATTCATATTCACCATGGGATTGGATAAGGTTTACGTTGATGTACCAGAAGAGCTAAAGGAAAAGTTGCGTTTGGACGATAACCCGTTTGGAACTTCAAACACCGAGAAATCTGATAGGCTTTGTAACGCTTCGTAAATTGAACGAAAGTAATTGTAACACGTAAGCTAATATAGGAGGACTAGATGCAGTAGATCCGATAAGGCGATAACAATGTATGAGACCTGTAACTGAACTCGTCTTAAAATCAACAGAGAATTGGACGTTGGCCCTCCGTCGAAACAGACGTCTTTTACAGTATAGGTATCAAACGATGAATTTATCATTTCATTATAAATACATGCCGTGTGGTTGTTGAGTGTCCACTTGAATTTAACAGATTGAGCAATCCGAAACATTTATTCCTCTTCGCTTATTTTTAAACACCGGACATGCGACAGACGCTTCTTCGCCAACTAACCCACAGGCAACAGACATTTCCGGATAAATTTGCGAAATGGGCGAATCTGCTTTTGTAAACAAACATTTAAATCGACAATTTCTCACGAATAAAAGCTCAATTTCTTAAACTAAGTCCACAATCGGATAAAAGAAAGCTTCTGTTAGCCAATTGTGCTCTTAATTGTGCTTTTCTTCGCTAAAAAAACTTTTCGCACATTTTTTGCGGATTTAATACTTGAACCTGTAAATGACTTTTACCCAGCTGGGTACAGCACTAAGGACGAATCCAAGTTGAAATAAGTAACAATTCAAAAGCACAATAGGGGCATTATTTTTATTTTGCTGAAAATGTCTTTATTGAGTAGTTTTGGATGTTTCCTTCATCATAAGCAAATATCACACTGTTTGACAATACGCCAAATATTTGTCTCGTTATGTTTTGCCAAATAATGCTGTTTGCAAAGTTGTTTGTTCAGACTATCACACTTGGATTCTTTCTGGCAAATATTTGACTAAAAATTGTTTGGCCAAATATGGAAATCGAATGCTTGACCAATTAAATTTGATGAACTTATTTGATGAGGCATTACACTGTTTGCAAATGATTGCAATGATTGTTTGTTTGTTTCGCTGCTTTTCTGACAGTGTCATTTTTTGCGTGACGTAATTAATGGACGTTCCCCAAGGAATCGGTTTGAATTTCATACTTTTACCTTATGAATGCGAATGCGATGTTTTTTGTCTTCATTACCAGCTATGTTTTAGATATGATAACTACATGAGTTTCATAACACAGCCTTGTGAAACACATTATTGTTGATTATGATAACTGAACGTGTCCGTTATGCATTTAAAATTGATTTTAAAATACAATTTTCACTTTCATGTATATTATTTTTAGTAAAATAGGTTTATTTTTTAGAATAATTAAATTAATGAGACATCTTTATTTGTAAATAAAAGGCACCTTTTTACAATCCTTGAAATATTGAAATTCTCCAGTACGGGTGTTCATAATGCTGTTGCTACCTACAGTATTTAACACATCAATCGACTCCACTTTGCGGATCTCCCACGGATGAGCTACGAAACTGTACCGCTTGTTAGTCAGAGCACCAACCGGGCAAAGATCCATCACATTTCCGGACAACACCGACAGGAAGAACTTCTTCACATATATTGCAATCTTCATATCATTTCCTCATCCAGTAGTACCCAAATCATCGACTCCGGCAACTTCCGACGTTAATCGGATGCATCTCGTGCAGTGAATGCATTGGGTCATGATGGTCTTAACCAACGGGCCAATGTCCTTATCTTCGACGCACGCTTTCCGCTGTGATGCCTGTGATCGATGTCGGTGAACCGTGAACGATCCGACCCGAAAGCCATAGCCTGATCCTGCAGATCGCATTAACCAGCCTGGTCGCAAATCGGACAATCCAACGGATGATTCATGAGCAAAGAACTCCTTCACACCTTTGCGAGCCTTACGAGTCATTTCCGCTGGTCTTTATTCTCCATCCCTTCATAACCGGCATGGCGCAAGCGGTTACCGGTTTGGGAGCCTTTTCCACTTGCACCAAGCACATACGACAGTTACCGGCTACGGCCAATCGCCCGTGATAGCAGAAGCGAGGAATCTCAACGCCCACCAATGCAGCAGCCTACAAATTAAAAATAAAAACAATTATTACATTTAAGCGAAATCCAAAACCCCTATCCAAAATATCTTCACCTGCAGCACCGTTGTTCCCGGATCGACCATTACCAACACATCATCTACAAACAGTTCAATCTTTTCGGGGGCCTTGGCCGGAGTCGTCGTCGACGTACAGATGACGACTTGCGTTATTGGGCAGCGCGCTTCAAGTGCTAGTGCCCTGGTCAACGGCGCACGAAGCATCTTGCCTAGCAGTTAGTTGTGTTCACTTTGGTTCTGCAAAAGAAAACAAATAATACCGTCTGTTATCGAGCGTAGCGGTAGAGCAAAATCTCCGCAGCAGCATTCAAACGTGTACTGAAAAAAAAAACGCCTCGAGAAAACCGGAATGAAAAATGAATCATGTTTGGTTTATTTTAACGGAACAGCAAAATCATTGCCAAGAAGCAATTACCTCGTATGCAAGATCATATTTTAAAGATGATCTGGAACATCCATTCCACAACATTTCTTGGTTCGCCATTGTTGTGGATTTTTTTAATTGCCTTATAGTTTTTTTCATCCACAGGATGAATATGGAAATCATAAGGTAATTTTGTGAAACTGATAAGTAACACATAGAAAAATCATTATGAGTAAGTAAGCAAGTCGTAAGAGTCCTTATGAATAACATAATAATCTTATGAAGTCTAAACAACCTGCATTTGTGATACTTCATAATGCGTAATTTATGATTATCGAATGTTTTTTTTCATCAGTGTAACAATAACAGAAACGGTCGTCAACAATAAGGGAAATGGTCCAGAAATGGTTTGTGATTATGCGGGTTGTCAAATTTTCAGCCAAAAATATTGAGAATTGACAAAGTTACAGGCGGTTGAACATGGCGTTTTTTGGAAGCAAAATTTTGCTCGGCTTTTTTTTGCTACTGAGTGTAACCATGAAAATGGACGAATTCACCACGTTCATGACATTCTTGACTATGATCATGGCAACAAGGACTATTCTGACATTATGGGAAATGTTGAATCAACTAATTTTAATGGTCGTTTTGCCCATGATCATAGTCGGTTCAAAATCATTATACTGCAATAGTCAGCCTAACCCCCAATAATGGTAAAATTTACTATCAAATTTGTCTCTGTGTTTTTTGGAGCTAGTGGTTGGTGAAGATGCGTCGCAACATTTGACTATTTGTATTATCCGCAGCGGTTGCGTTTTTGCTTGAATTTATGCGAATTTGATTAGTGTTTGTTTTCATAATGTGTGAATTAAATCTATCATCTTTAGATGCCAATTGCCTGTTCGGTGTGGAAAAATTGCATTTTACCCAAGTTATAAATTTCCCGATGTACATATTCATTTTATTCCTTGGTGCATGATCATCGGAATAGTCAAATAGTCAATATTTTCAAAGCTTTTAAATAATGTTCAACCTGTGATATTTTGAGGTAACTTGAGCAAACCATGAGCATTAATCACGTTAATGGGAACTTAATTTTTTATTTCTAGAACAAAGTTTTCGTTTCCAAGGCGATTGGTGTATTCGCTACTTAGAGCATCGTTACGCAGACGTTATCATTTGCTTTATCGAACAATGTTCACGTTTCCATGACTTATGTTCATGGTATATATTCGTAAAGGAAAAAATACCTGTACCTGAATTCGTGACACGACGTTGACGAATTTCAGAACGGACTTTTTTCTGTGTATGAATTTGCTCATTTTTTTTCCTGCGTATGAATTTGCTCATGTTTGCCACTCAAGAATTTCCAGAGTGTCAAATAAATTGTTTGCTAGTATTGAACAAACATATTTGACAAAGAGCATCACACTATTTGACAAATTGTCAAATAATTGGAACGACAAACACAAACCAAATATTTGCCATTGATATATTTGGTCAAATATATTTGGCGATCACACGTTAGTTAAATATATTTGCCAAAATTTGCCAAATATTTGACGTTTCGTCAAACAGTGTGATCTCAGCTTTAGCAAGATCGCGTACCGATAAATTTGGATTTTGCTGCCGTTCGTACAAAATGTGTTTGCGCACTTCCACTTGATTCGACGCCATTTTACTGAATGTAAACATTTTGCACCACGAAATAAAGTGGAAAATTTCAGCTGTCATACTTATGACAGACATACAACGCTGACCGTTGTACGAACTGTCAAATACTTTAATCCAGTACACAGAAACACGTACTAGACTAAAGGAGTACAACGCTGTACGTTGTATGTCTGTCCCAGGCATCATGTAAGTGAAACGTTTCAGTGTGAAATAATTCAAAATCTACACCGAAAGAAAAGTGTCCGAAATTTTACGTGGACAGGCTTTATTAGTAAAATAATCGTTCCTGCAAAGGTCGTTGAATTGTGCTTTGCGTTTGCTGTCTTGGTTTACCAGCTTCCAGTGTCGTGAGGCGAAGTCGACAAAGTGTTTTTAAATGCTATCAGATGCTACACCTCTGCCACATCGGTGAGCATCTCGACATACGCTCACTGTCCAAAGCGCAGGGAAATGCAACACGAGACTTCATGATGGTATATTGGAATATTTGAACCTATATTAGCAACGGAAAGTTAGAAATACTGCAGTTTATTTGTCTTTTTTTTCTTAAATAAAATATCATACAATCCGCTCTAGCCTAAACAACGGTGAGTGTTCAGCAGCACTTCGATTGAAAGTATAAATATTCCTGTCGAAAAATGAATAAAATGGATGAAACGTATAATTTTTCATAGAAACTTCAAATTTCTTACCAGCATAAATGCCGCCCCAACAAACAACGTCTTCAACCGGACATCCAGCTCCGGCTCGCTGAAGTAGATATTGTTCGTATACGAAGAACTACCCACATTCCACGCCCTGGTGATTGTTCCTTTTTGCGTGCGCAAATCCCGATCCATCACGCGGAAGTGCGTCTCCTTTGGCATCCTAATGGCATCCAACAGTGGAATCGGTATCCGAAACATCGTATTCAAATCGTCATTCATCAGGATAATCTCCCTCGAAAAGAGTCCATAGTCTTGCTGGATACAGCCGATCAGAATTCCCGGCGTAGCCCAAATCTCCAGGAATTGGTTTTTGCAAAAGCAGCAGAAGATTCCACAGCCGAGATTTTTCTTCAACAATAACACCTCCTGATGGCTGCGGTCGATTAGGGACAGTTGAAATGGTCGCAGCGAACCCCAGCAGCGATCATTCGGTTCTGAACTCTCCGACACGCCGTAGAGCGCTTCATTTGACGGACCTCGAATTGTGTAACGATTTTCTGAGGAAACAGCCGATAGAACTATGGCATTTGAAGTTTGAATAAAGTTCCTATTGTTTTTAGATTATTATAATGAACAACTTACAATCGTTGAGCTCATAGGTCTGCTCGATGAAGATCGATGCCAGTCCATAGAGGAAGTCCAAACCCGATCGTGGATTGAACGGTGTCAGAAATGGGCTGTTTACCGATCTGATTGGCGCCGCGGGTACGATTACCGACACTAAAAACACGCTTCACTCATTAACAGCTGAATGGTGGTGGCTTGATAGGGTGAAATGAACACTTACGATTGTTATCGCTATTTTGTGGCTGCGCGGTGATGATTCGATTTTCTCCTGAGTGGACTGAAATCAGGTTGATAATGTTAAGGTGTTGCTGCGTCTGACTACGGCTGAGTCAAACAAACTTACCTACTGGAGTCACGTTGTTCTGGGGAGCAACGCGAAGCTCTGTAGCATATCCTCCGTAGTCCCAGCTGAGATCAAATGTGGGATTGTCGTGCTCCTGGAGGTGATGATCGGGATTTGGCGTGGGACATTCTTCAACGTTGGATTGGTCATTCGTTCGGAACGCAGCGATACTATGTGTGTGGCCAGCGTTCTTATCGAAACGGTACTAAGCGATGAGTATGGTAACTGCGTGGCCGATTGTGAGGCCGACAAGTGCTTTCTGTGTTTCGTTAGGTGAGTAAAATGTTGCCAATAGATATGGCATCAGCTGGACATAGACTATCACCATCACAAGATAATTCACAACATACACAGCTCATGTGTTGACGTAGGACATAGTATAGCTATGGTTTATTTTAAATTAATATTTGTGGAAGTGAATCAAGGATATTGCTGGTAACGAAGACTCAACAGGGCGTTATAAAAGCGAAATTTAGTGTCACCATGTATCTGTAAACTGTGGCAAGTTGATTTGTTGAACAAATATACGAGAGGTTCTAACTTTCAAGCCTTGATGAAATTAAAAAGTTTCATGATAGAAGGTAAATTCAAAAATATGTAATGGAACAGGACAAGATAATAAAGTCATTCATGGAGCCTTACTTGTTTGTTACGTTTGGAACAGACGGTGCTGATGCAGCACCGTATGCGTGATAATGTTTGCACCATTGAGCAATGTCAAAATTAAAAAAAATCTCAAAAATTTCGGTTTCTATGTTTTTATTTGTTTGTGGCGGACTCGACCATACCATTGTGAATGTAACACTATGATGTAAGTATTTGCCACCTCAATCGGGAGCGCCTCTGAAACTCCCCGACTACAATGGCCTCAGGGTCGGCACGCTCACCGGACAATGTTACACGAAGCAGGGAATAACCGCACTGATTAGTATAAAAACTCCTAGAGCACTTCACGTTCACAATTTATATTTATCTCCCACTCCCACTGTATATCTGACCTTCTGTTCTTCGGTTCCCCTTGCAGTTTCACCACCACGTATCCACGTTGACTGCTCCTCTCGACGGCTGGTTTTCCTAATGCTTCGGGTTTCCAGTTCCGACGATGCGCGTTCGCTCTTCTGGATGCTGATGGGGTAGGGATGGCGATTTCTTCTCCTTACTACCGTCCTGGGCCACCGAGTATGTTGACGGACTCGGAACGATGAATAGTGTGATGCCCTAGGAACGGTACAGGCTTCCAGTACGTCTACCGGGGATTCCAGGGACTCTGTACAAAAATACAGCGGGGTCCTAACGGACAAGTAGTTTGCGTTAAGACTTTTGTCTTTCATGGCAGTTACGGGCAAGTTACCTGCTGTTCACTGCTTAAGTGCTTCTACAGATGTGCACTAATATCTTTCGCTTTCGTAAACGGTTTTGTGTTTTCACTAGGATCGAGAATTATCGACCGTTCAACTAGATGGTTTATTACTGATTAAAAAATCCTATCGAGCTGGATATGCGAGTCTAATGGGTTATGGGGTCACCGCCCTCAGCATACGGCCAGTGACCCAAGCCAATCGCATTCATTGTGCTTGTTATCGCGCAGTTCGCAATGGCCTTCTCTATCGCCACCCCGCATGGCCGCCCAAAAGAGACGTTTTCCGTCCATCTGGTGGTGGGTTGTGTAGACTTCGGTGGGGTGGTGGCTGCGTTCTGTGGTAACGATATTCGCCAGGGAGCTTTGATGACGGAGAAAACTACAACCACATACGATCACTTCCTGCACATGTATTCACAACTACACGATATTGAACACGACAATCTCAAAAACACTCGGAACTGAAACGCGAACACTTACAATGACAACCAACACCTCGTGTACTCACACCGATGGCTCATCATCGGCTGATCACTACAGTGACAACGACCATCGGGTAACTTGTATTTGATCTCCAGATTTTGTGTAAATAAAGTTTTTAGTTATTATTCGACTTCACATAAGATTAGACGTCTATGCCTTTCCGAATATCCGAAAATATAAAATCTTAATTTAGGGATAATAAAACCCCAAATGTTCAAACTTATTCAGCTCAACTCATTCAATTTATTTAAATTTATTCAATGTTTCTGAAAGTCTTAAACTTTATTAATCATCGATCGAGTTTTCACCTGCTGCAAGAAAAAAAAATCAAACTAAGCCGCGCTGAAAATCTGACGTGTTAATTTTTCTGCTGCGTTTTTCTCTCACGAAAATACATATTTTTATATCGATTTCAAATGAAATAAAAGTCTGCGCAACAGTGAAGAATGTAGGTTATTCGCTTTCCAATGCATTTTAACGTTAAGTTCGGTTGGTTTTTCGATTAAATTTCTCCGTGACGTATGCAATTGGTCTGAAGAAAGTTTCGCGTAGCCATTCATGAGTGAACGTTTGCTGCGGCAAATAGCAGTTGCTAGCGCACGGGTACCTTTTCGAAGTGGAAAAGTATGCAGAAGTGTTGAAGGCCTCCAGGAATGTATCATTTTCATCATCAACCGCAAGTGCATGCGCAGCTACCCAACCAAGTCGCTGCGGCCGATTAGAGTTAGGGTTTGAAAGCAGAAGGGAAGATTCGGAAAACTTTTTTCCATAATTTTCTTCACATGAATTTCATTTCAAATCCTAAAGATTGAGTTCATTGTGATTATTACTGAACTTGTATAGGAAACAAAAAAAAAAAAGTTTTATGCTTGAAGGGTCCAAATCATAGAATATTGTGTTCGTTAGTACATGCTTAAGAAGGTTGTCGACAGTTTCGAATATTTTCGCGAGTGAAATTGGAGAAAAACACCTGTGAAATTGATTCCGGTCAGCTGAAGTTAGACGAGTGATTTATAAAAATTAGAGGTGGGTTATATCAGGGATATAACCGCGAGGTTCACGTAGGACCGCGTTGGTGTATAGTAAAAGGTGTTTCGATCAAAATTTGGTCGACTTAAATTTGACGCATTTCCTTTCATCGTGCATTAAAACATTTTGAACACCCCTCATTTTGAAGATGCGTGCGTTTAGCAGCATGCCTCTATTTTGATTTTGAGATTAGCACTTCAGTTATCAAAATGTCGTCGAAGGAAGAGAAGCAACGTATCAAAATTTTGCACATGCATGGCGAAAATCCAAACTACTCTCACTCCAAGTTGGCGAAATTGTTGAATGTGGCTAAATCAACTGTTAACAATGTATTAAAAGTGTTCGGTGAACGTTTTTCGACAGCCAGAAAAACTGGATCGGGGGGAAATCGAAAGCCGGAGGTCACAGTGACGACAAAAGAGTTGCCCGCTGTTTCGAGTGGAACCCCAACCTCTCCGTCCAAGATGTCGCAAAGAAGCTGGGAGTGGCGCCTTCAACTGTGGATAGAGCTAAAAAACGAGCTGGACTGTCGACTTACAAGAAAGTGGTGACTCCAAATCGCGACGTTCAACAAAACACGTCGGCCAAAGCACGATCGCGAAAGTTGTACACGACGATGCTAACGAAGTTTGATTGCGTGCTACAGTACGATGAAACTTACGTCAAGGCAGACTTTAAACAGCTTCCTGGACAGGAATTTTATACGGCAACCGGACGGGGAAAGGTGGCAGATATTTTCAAGCACATTAAACTGTCAATGTCCGCGAAAAAAATATCTGGTGTGGCAGGCCATCTCTACCTGTGGTTTGAAAAGCAACGTTTACATTACGACCGGAACCGTCAACCAGGAAATTTATCTGAGCGAGTGCCTACAAAAACGTCTACTGCCTTTCCTGAAGCGACACAACTGTTCCGCTCTATTTCAGCCGGATTCAGCATCTTGCCATTACGGAAAAAAAAGCCATGGAGTGGTATGCTGCTAACAACGTTCAGGTGGTGCCCAAGGACAAGAACCCTCCCAACACGCCAGAGCTCCGCCCAATCCAACAATATTGGGCCATCGTCAAGCGGAATCTTAAGAAGACTCAAAAAGCGGTTGTGAGCGAGAACAGTTCAAGGCAAACTGGCTTTCTGCGGCGAATAAAGTGGACAAGGAGACTATACAAAATCTTATGGCAGGTGTTAAACGAAAGACCCGGCAATTCGCATTCGGTAGAAAGGAAGCTTAGCTGAATATTTCTCCTGTATTCTGTATTAACTGAACTTGAAAAAGAAAAGGTAACCAGGACGCAGATCATGTTACTTGGTTTTGTGCTGAGCATTATGGAGTCAGATCAGAGTTTTAACGTAGGACTACGTTTCTCTTTTCTATACCGGGTGTCATTTTAAAATTTTGAAAAATGAGAGCGTTACGTAAAAGTGAAAGGTTTTTGAACGCTTATAATTCTCGTTCGACTAAACAGAATGACTTCATTATACGCCATTTGATCAGAAAAACTCACAAAAATTTTTCTTTGAAATTTGAAAAAAGTTCCATTAGTATAAGTAGTTCATTTTTTCAATTAAAAATGACCTACTTTTGCTGCCATACAAATTTGCATATCAACAGGTTGAAAAATGGTTTTCCCTGACACAGTCTTAGGAACCGGGTAGCAAAAGTCTTCTTCTTCTTCAAATTAACTTTGCTTTGTTGCCGGTGTCTGATTTATTAGTTGTGGTCCGGCCCCTATTATTGAATTTGCTTCGTGCTGCATCTTTGTGATTCCCTTCTTCTTGGTTATGCTATTGACGCTAGTATATAGCCGTGGGCGAATGAAATTTGTTCAGTGTTCGCCAGCAGCTTCATGCTGCCGGTTCGAACAAGGCTTTGCTCTCCC
Source organism: Aedes koreicus (assembly GCA_024533555.2). Classification (NCBI taxonomy): domain Eukaryota; kingdom Metazoa; phylum Arthropoda; class Insecta; order Diptera; family Culicidae; genus Aedes; species Aedes koreicus. The sequence goes on from JAHHFK020003391.1 coordinate 329,203, forward strand.
GACACAGTCTATTTGGCTGTGGTATGGGAGACAAGGCAATGCCGTTTATATAACGGATGAACGCGTGAAATTATCACCGTTCTTTTCCGGACGATCAATTGAATTTAACAGTAAATAGATTTTGTTCGAGTGAAATTTTCATCATTTAACCTATGCCACAATTGAAAATGTCAAATTGTATGCCATATACAAGCATTGAATAGCATAACCGAGAAAGAAGGGCATAAAGAAAATTAAATATGAAACAAAATGTATAAGGTCAAAATGAAATAATAATTCAGCGCCAACATTAGATAAGGGCGAATCTGCTTTTGTAAACAATGGCTTTTGTAGTTATTTTCTCTTGAACAAAAGGTCACAAATTCAAATAAAGCCCTCTTTACAGAAGATGAGCTTTATCTCTATCTGCTGATATATACAATTTGAAGGAATTGTATTCAACTTCCGATAAATTAGCAACCGAAGTGATTGTTTACAAAAGCAGAAACGCCTTAATCAAATTTTAGCGATAAATTGTTTCATTAGATGTTCTTACTTTTCTAATGCTTTGATTTTCTGTGGGCATAAAACAAGAGGGTGATAAGTTTCATTGTCCAGTTTGACTGCTATGTTCACAGAAAAATTTCTCAGCAAATGCAATCGAAGTTCGTTGCGGAGTCTCGCAAGCGGAAGCGTGAAGCTATTAAGAAACAAAGCAAAACCATAATAATTGCAAAGAGTTGGATTTTAAGAGTTGATAAATTCTTCAACCACATATATACCCAAATACTCAAATTAACAAGTTCAATAACTATCAACCAGATGTGTTATGATATGCATTTATTATTTGAATAATACCATCATTACTATACACCAACGCGGTCCTACGAGAATCTCGCGGTTATATCCCTGATACAACCCACCTCTAATTTTTTAAACTAAAATCATTGTAGTCCCTGCTACTCTAACTGCTCGTTCTGCAGGATTGTTTGTTATTTCATTTGCTATTTTTTTTGCATTTTATGATTCCCTTTGGGCTCGAGGTAGACATGCCAATGTATCGATTCATTACATTTTGGCTGCACGCGATCGGGAGTTCATGAAACTTATTAATGTGATAACATGGCTACAACTTACATGCTCAGATACATTTTTTGAAGCCTGTGTGTGTGTGTGTGTTCTTTAAGCTCGGTTCCTACGGTTACGGTTCTCCACCGTAATTTTATCATTGTAATTCCTATTCCTAACCTCGAGATGACCGTGATTAATCGGTTTTATCTCTATAACTTTGTTTTAAGATTATTCTTTCTTATATTCAAATTTGCTATATATTAAACGCTTACTTGGCTCTGTAAAGTTGATTTGGTTGAGCCTGAATGAATAAAGATACATAAAACATAAAAAATAAAATAAGGAACGAGCGTTATTAGGACTTGTTTCGTATAGTGGGACTGATATACGATTATTTTTAAGATGGGACAAACTGGCTCAATGTTGTTTTTAAGTTTCGTCTGAACAAACCACGCAAGTTTTTCATTAAAACGAAAAGAACAACGATAATTAGAACTATTATTAAACATAACTCAATACCACCGAAAATTCATATAGGACCGATATACACTTCACGGCAGTACATGCTGTGAAAATTTGACTGCTCCATCAGTTTGTTTACGGCAGCTAAGGCGAGAACAATGAAACAACTTCGATCTATGGGTTGTTCGTACCATCTGCTCTATCCGGGCCTAAAAAAAGTCGGCCATCGTGTCAGCCGGATACGATCACGGAAACATCTACAAGATTCTAGCACTTCTGGAGAAGGGTGAGTCCATCGAGTGGAAGCCTGATTCCGGCCGTCCGACCGTTCTAAGTGACCGACCGGAAGATTCAACAGAAGCTCAAACGGAAGACGGAGGGCAAGGTGGCCACTGCTTTCCGTGCTTTGGGCCGGAAGGTCGATGCGACCGGCCAAATAGTCAAGAAGTATTTTGCCAAATTGGATATCCACATGCGGAAGCGTCAGTACAAGCCAGCCGTGTCGTGGACCAAGCGGAAGCCCAGAAACAACGGCTGAAGATTCTGGTGAAAGAGATCTGAAAGAGAGAGGGCCTAACTGATAAACGTAAACAATGGCTTTTCCTTGAATTTGTCGACTTTGGAAACTTTCCTCATTAATCTACAACAGCCATTTCGAAGAACAAGAGTCCTTCTATTCGATAGATTTGGAAGCTTACATAGGTAGATTTTGTATTACGAGAAATTTACAAAAGAAGCCATTGTTTACGTTTGTCAGTTAGGCCCTAATGAAAAATCTTTGTCGATTTATTCTTCTCGAACGAAGCAAAGCGGCTTGAGCCATACATATGCATGTATGTATGTATGAATGCCTATAAGCAATGAACGAGAAAAAGTCCAGCCTTCAGGAAGGAGTCAGTTTTTGGAGTGACGTGTTACCGAGTGGACGTGGAGGATAAACGCGTTTCCCGCAAAGTCTGAAAAATCCGGGACCAGTATGGAAAATCGCCACAAATACGATGTTGTTTTCACTGTCCACTATTTTTCTGGCTTGTCAGAAGATGATGTTCTTATTCACTTTCAATCTGGTGATAGCAACTTCGTTTTTGAAAGCCGGGCACCCTTTGAAATAGGCTCCATGAGAGTTGCCATAGTTACACTTTTTCCCACTGGTTGATTTCTTCCCAATGTGTCTGAGGCAAACTAAACACTTCAGCGGGTACGGATACCACAGTCTTGTTTCCAGTTTCCAGTCCTGGCAGAAAAGCCCTACTTTGCACGAGATCAGGGTTTTGTGCTTGTACACTTTAGTTGTTACTCCGTCGGCCAGTTTTTCAATTGTTGCCAGATTTTTAACTTGGCAATCGTTGTTCGACCGCCTACGTCGAACTTTGAATATTTTTGACATTACTACGCACCAGTCTACTTTGACCATCGCAATCATGCAGTGTAGAGAATGCAGCCGAAACGGAAGGTATGCAGCCTACTACAAACGATTCGTGGCGGAAGAAAAGAAACGCATCCATCTCCAGCGAATGGACTTGAAGCTTGATCGTCGCGGTGTTAACTACGCATTTTGTATCGGTCGTCTATAATAAAATTAAAATAAATGTAACTGTAGACAAATTGAACGTGAATATATAGAAAAAGGTGAATTCAACGGTGTTGTTTTTCGTGACCGAAAGCCTATCAGGGCGGTGATAGAGTGGCCTTTCAGGGCAATTGTTGAATGCCTTTCAGGGCATAATTCCAGGGCGCCTTTCAGGGTGAACAGTCCGTAAGGTGGAAGTGCCTTCCGGGGAAGGGTTAGAAGCAATTCAGGGCACAAAGCGTGTGAGAACCAGCAGAATTCTGTTGGAGTTAATTTTAGGCCCCAACAATCGTTTGGCAAGCAAGTATTTCGTCTACAATGAGCCGAATTATTCAAAGTTCTGTTCTTAACATTAACTCAAATATACTATATTAACAATATAAGTTACTTCCCATTTTTCAGGCGACTTTTTGTGCGTTTGTGGCGCCATAAGCGAGAAACGTTGCAACTACTTAAAGCACTCGCTCAATCTAAGCTATCCAGCTTTTGTTATACCTAGCGTAATATTCCAAACGTACTCAACACACAGATTGAAACGAATCACAAATTATTAAACTAAAGCCCTAACTAAGAAAATGGATTTCCGAAAAACTCGCCGCAACTCCGACTTGTTGCCAGCTGCAAATGTCATGACAAAAGCAACACGCAACTATGGCTTGCTGCAACTTAAACAGGATAGGAAAAATATCGTCTGTTGGAAAGAAAGCGAGATTTACGGCTTGCAATTATTATTTTTGATTATCATAGAATGATTTTCAAATATTACGAAGTAGAGATACTTTGATACAGTTAGATACAATTTTGGCTTGAACATAATCCTCAATTAACGCAGTGAAAAAAAAAACCACAATATTTTTTTTGATCTTAGTTGCAAATAAATACATTCGCAACTTTTATTGTTGGCAAATGGTTGGGGCAAACACATATCAACCTGATCTTTTGATGCTAGTTTTTCATGGTTTTTGAAGAAAAATTGATTCCTTGACCCTGAAACAACGACATCGGAAACGGAACCGAATAAAAATCATACTTGTCAACCTGGTGTTGGTCACTTCCATTGTTAAGCAACTCAGCTTATGTTGGCGTAATTAATTCAGTTGTCGCTGTTTAACATTTACTGTTTCCTAAACTGATGTAAGAATGAACATAAGTACAGCGAATACAGTGCATTTCACATTTGGCTAGGTTGCGAGCAAGTTGAAGCACACCGAGTGTATTGACCGCATTCGTTCAGACAACAAGAAGGTTTCCCGAGAGTCCTCAATCTTACTAGGAGTAAAAAAAGCACATTTTGATATATCTGGGTTATTCTCAAAAGTGCTCTGAGAAAAATTATATGGTTGTACCGACATGGTCAATATGACTTTCAAACTATCAAACTTTTCTCGGAGTGAGCTTTGATATACTCTTTTTATGAGTATTGTTTGTTTTACCGTGGATACACGGTAGAATAAATTAACCAAATTGAAAGGTAAAATATATTTTGATTGCCTTTTTTATCACCAGATGGTTCTGTTGGCTGCGCTACGCGGGTCGCCTTACATGAATATGTGGAAAAAGGAAGTGACTTATATTGTTAATATAGTATATTTGATAAACTTGACACATTGCGATCCAGTCTAATAAAACTAGAACACTATGTTAGAAGCCTTTGGAATCCACTAAATGTAATTGCAACAGTCTTAAAAGAAGAATTTAATTCTTTCATATGGATTTTAATAAGAAAACTCTGCTGTTAAACCATAATCGAAGAGTTAAACTTCTGCCTGGTATGTGAAAGAAATACCTAGAAATTGACTCACTTTCGTTGGTGCCACATCCACCGAAGCTCAGCAAGGCAAATCCACCGGCGGTGTCGTATTTTTTTTTATCTTATCGTCAATCGTTATCACTCACTCTGCCCCATTTCGAGCGACATCATCGAACATCGGACGGGTTGCAAGGTGTTTGTTGTCATCAGTCACCCACCACCCGCAATCGATCTGACAAAGCCAGACCAATAAAACGAAAATGGAAAACACGTCGGGTTGTGGAGTGTTTTTAAAGTTTCAACAAATACTGACTTTATTTCATTCATACTCTAGATTTCAGTGATTTTTTTTTATCTTTGTATGTTGTCTGCGTTTGTATATTTTATAGATATAGATTCGTTTTTCTTGTCTTCCATTATCAGTTTGTTTTAGTTATTCCCATTGATTTAAATAAGTGCTGCTCTAACACGTCATTATTTTTCAATAAATATGTCCCACTCACAAATACTTGCAAAGTGTTGCCACAGTTAATTTTAAACGGTTGTCAATATTTAGGAATGCTAAAAATATTTCACTTTTCACGTTAGTTGTTAGTTCTGGGGTCAGACAAAACCGAAACTTACTTAGTTAGGTAGTTGTTCACAATCTCATATTTATCTTTAGTACAATTCAAAGACTATAGCTGCACACATTACATTTGTTTTTAGGTTATGGTCTTGGCTTTGCTAGTTTTTGTTGTTCTGTCGTCTGGATTCGTTTGGAATTTTATTGTCAGATTTATTTCGTTCATTTTGTCTATTCTTTGATGGACTAAACAAGGAAATGTCTTTGTAGATGAGATGAAACTTATATATTTTAAATGTTCAATGTGTTTTTAAGGGGTTTCCGGTGTTTTAGTACACGTTAGTACAATTATAATCACATTTAATGTTTTTTTTCTTCAAAATGTTAAAATGCTTTACAATAGATTTTGTAGTTGAATAATCTTCGTCTTATTTTAAAGTGCTTGATTTGCATATACCATCTTTTTAGTACACAAGTATGTGTCTTTTCAAACGATAATGCTTTCACAAAATTTAAAAAGTAGTTGTTGACGTATAAATAATCTCATTGTTTTAACAGTGGTCACACATAGTCGGAAAATAATCGGAATAGTTACGGAATAGAACCGAATTTACCTCGTATTCGTTGCGAAGCTTCACAAAAGTGAAATCAATACTTTAGTACATTTCATTCCCAATAGATGCCTCCTTAATGAACTACATTTATTTTTTATGGTAGCATAACCTTGTTTTTTGTTTTGTTTTTACAGACACACATTCAATAGGGGATTAAAGAGAGTTGTTGTTGCTCGATATGCCATATCGGACTGAAGGCGGACTGGGGGGCCTCCATCATTCCAAGTGTCCACTATCTAGGGTTTCATTTTTAGCACATACCTACATAGACGTCAAAGAGACAAAACAAAAATTCTCGTTTCGCACTGCAGCATGAAAGTGTGTTGGTTTGTATTAGACAATTTGCATATGGCACGTTTACAATCCACTGACGCCAAGCTCGAGCATCGCTCGGTAGAGGCATGGGTTCTTGGAACACTCCCGTGGACCCAGCTGGGGGCCCGGGAATCCACGCAGGATCATCAGGGCGGACCGTGCCGTCGACAGACAATTGGCTTGACCTTCGCAGATACTATCCGCCTCCGCCAGATACTGGAAGTCGCAAACGCTCTGTTTTGTGCCCTGTTTAGGATGGGAGGTCAAATTTGATTGTCATTTTGACCATTTTGATCATATTTGATCGAGACTTACGCATAGATAACATAGCTGATGAACTCCGCAAGCCGGTAGCAGTTCCTGGTAGATGTCGCCACTCAGTACGTCAACTCCTCTACATCTACGTTCCAAAGCATCCAGAAGCGGGCATTCGTTGGTGTCTTAAAAAGGCACATACTTTAATTAGTAAATTGAACTCAAGAAATAAAACGATTTGAACGACATACCCACTGCTAAATTTCTTCCATAGGTTTCGCCAACTGGTGCATAGTGACCGGCGCCCAATTCCTCCTCGAATTCCGGCACATCATTGCGGGAACCTTCCTGATACCGCTTGGTAAGGCGCTTCTTCTTCTTTTTTCTTATCATCGTCCAACTCGTCCAAGTTGTTTTCTACATCGTCTTTGCTGACCTTTTCGACCGGTTCCATGGAGTGTCTGCGAATGAGAGTGATGAAGTTAATGTCGAATTAAAGCAGCAAAAATCATTGTCATGCTTCGGGAATCACAGATCAATATTGATTTTCTCAATTTGAAGATTTTAAGGATAACAATATTGGCAGGGTTTTTAGGCAAAAGTTGTTTACTTTTCCGCAAGCGAAAAATCTGTATCGGATAACAAAAAGTTTTATTTTGGCCTTCTGTATCAGTTCTAATTAGGACAAAAGATCTAGAAAGCTGTATTGGGTTAGGGAACGGTGCTCTTTACAGTGTCTATTTTCTCGCTGTTTTAGAGATATAAATCTTAATTGAAATAATATTCTAATTACTTGCTACAAATATACTGTTACATTTTCAGTGATGTCGATCCACTAACGGGTGTTTAATAAAAAATTAGAACTTAATGTATATGAATCTTTACACCCTCTAGAAAGTTGTCATACACTTCAACTCACTCTAACATGTTCAATGCCAATGAAAACGATATTTTCAAATTTGAAAAAAATCGAATAAGAATAATTTCATCGAATTTCAAAAACCGACATTGCTCATACATTTCTTCTCCCTAAAATATTACCCTATGAAAATTTTGAGTTCAATCGGACATGGCTTAGGGGTGCTTCTAATGGACTAAAGTTTTGACAACTACCCCCATAAGTATAATTCTCTGAATAATTTTAAATTTTTATTTGTAAATTTTTCCATGAAAGAACCACCCTAATGGAAGTATCATGCCAATATAATATCATACATCAATTTGAAGATGCTGTTTAGGGTTATCAGGAATTAAAACACTATATTGAACATTCCCTAGCAATTTCGTCGATTAATCCGAACTCGAAAGTTTTCAAAGTTCTAGAAAATTCAAAATTTTGATCGATTACAGGCAACCCTAAGCCTAGTTTTCGTTAATGAGAACATCGCATCATCTGAAAAAAATTCGAAGAAAACATATATTTAAAATAAAAATTCAAAATAAAATCAGATCTCAAAGTTTTATGCATTTTTAAGTCATTTGACATCAAAAAACATAATTCGATTTTTGATTTTTCCTTTGGCACACCCTTTGAGAAAATTGAGAAATGTCAAAACATTGATCGTTTAGAGGCACCGCTGAACCATGTCCGATTGAGCTCAAATTTTGCGTAGGATCATATTTTGGGTTGATAAAACTTGTGAGCAGTGTCGTTTTTGGAAATTTGATGGAAATTTGATTCCCAATACATTCCATTGGCATCCTAATTTCAGTAGTGTTCAAGTACACGGTAGACTATTTTAAGAGGGAAATTGTTCCAGTATTCACTGTATCCATACCGTGACATCCATGGCAGTAACCTGTAAGAGAGGCAGTGGCTGTCCAACGAAGATAATGAATAAATAGATGCTTTGCTCGCTGTTCAACATGTTCAACTCGGTTAGTCACCGGACTCGGTTAGTCACCGGGAAGTTCTATTGTTCGATGTCACACATCTGCCCCAACTTTAAGGAAAGAGGGAATTGTGTGTAGAACGAAAACTAGGTCCACAGAGTTCTCCGTCGGTGAGATTCCTTTCAAGATTTAATCTTAATACCATTGGAAGACCCGCAAAAGTCTTTCGTACTGAATGACGAAAGTTACTTTCTTCTATCGAAGTCCAAAGTGTTCTCAAATAACCAATTTTACACTAAAGCCTAAGCTACTGGTCCGCCGCAGGTACAAGTTCAAGCACAAGTTTGAATGGAAGGTTACATTCTTTCCGTATCGAGCGCTGAGCCGGATAAGGTGTGCCGTGTCTCTTTACGTCACTAGCTTGCAAGTATTTTTTTTACCTCTCCACGTGGGTATTCTTACCGAGTAAAAATATGGCGTGCAAAGTGAAATATTGTTCGATTCCAAACGGAACCTCACCGCATAGTCCGAGTGCTTTTGTGGTAGAGTATAACAGAAAACATCACCGCAATAAATCATCCATCTCAACCTAGTTACATCACAACAGCAGGCGAGTTCCAGCGGAAGGTCGTTATTGTCGACGCCGCGTGCTGTGTATGATTGAATAGCTCTTCAAGCCCGGTGAAGTGGAATTTTGCCTCGCAGCGTGTGCCACTGTGTGTCTCCTCACAAAGGGGAGATACAAAGATAGTTCCATATTATTGCGACTAAAGCCGGTCCACGTTAAATTTCGGGCACCAAAATAATCGCAGGTAAAAAAAAAATATTACACATAATTTAATAAAACCGATTGTTTATTTCACAATAATAGAGTTATATCTGCATTAGGAACAGCTGATTAAGATGTTAATCCTTCTTTCTGTAAAAATTCTCGAACTTTCTGTGGTACACCCGCCATCAAGTTCCGTACGGTATCTTCAGATACGCCCGACGTGACGATTCTCCATCTTCTCTTGAAATCATCTGCACCATTTGCTTTCTTCTTAGTTTCGAAGAGTTTCCGCTTAACTAGAGCCCAGTACTTCTCTATTGGGCGAAGTTCTGGACAGTTTGGTGGATTGGCTGTTTTTGGCACGTATTTGACCTCTTGTACCTTATTCCATTCCAGGGCGAATTACACATAGTTACAAGAGGCCAAATCAGGCCAAAACAGAGCTGAAGAGTCGTGGCGTCTGATAAACGGTAGCAACCGCTTTTTCAGACATTCTTGCTTGTCCACATCCTTATTGATAGTGCCGGTAGAGACGAAACTTTTATTTTTTCGACCACAACTACATATGGCCTGACAAATCAAATACTTCATAGGGAATTTGGACACCTTCTTTGTCCGGAAATGCTCGGCAACGGTGTTCCTTTACATTGCGGTATAAAAAGCCAGACCCGGAAGCTATTTAAAGTCTTCCAGTACGTATGTTTCGTCGATACAAAAAAATGTTTGCAAAAATTGGCGTGAAGCTCCTTAGCATGAAACTCCTTGGCAGTGAAGTTTTGCTTGTCATCACGGTTGGGCACCTTTTCCAGCTTGTACGCCTTCAGTCTTTGCCTCTGCTTCGCTTTATGTACGTATGATTTTAACTTCCCAACTTTGCGAGCCACATTTCGCACAGAAAGATTGGAATTTTTCTCAATAATGGCTACCACCTTCTTGTCCATTTGTCGGGAGCATCCTTTTCGATTTGTTCCACTTCCAACCTTCCGATCCACAGTGAAGCGCTGGTTAAATGATTTGCAAACACAACACACGGTACTTTTTGGTAGTTCTAGTTTCTTGGCAAGATCGCGTACCGATAAATTCGGATTTTGCTGACGTTCGTACAAAATGCGATTGCGAACTTCCACTTGATTCGACCCCATTTTACTGAATGTAACAATAATGTAAACATGTTGTACCACAAAATAAAGTGGATAGTTTTAGCTGTCATATAAGTGAAACGTTTCAGCGATCCGTGAAGTAATTCAAAATCTACACAGAATGAAAAGTGTCCGAAATTTAACGTGGACAGGCTTTAAGTACACGGAGAGTGAGACCGGCCTATTGGCTGGCCCACAATTGATACGTTGCGGATGCGTTTGCGTGAATTTGACAGTTTTCCCATAGTTTTTCTGTCAAATTTACGTCAACGCATCCGCAACGTATCAATTGTGGGTCAGCCATATCAAACATGCAGTTTGGTTTCCGGAAAGGCAGTGGATGCCATCTGTGGTGATTCTGTAGAAGACTGGATGCGCACGAAAAAACTGGCGATAGCCCTTCACAAGACAGAGGTGGTAGAGATCAGCAACAGAAAAGCAGTGTAACAGGCGAAAATCACGGTCGTTGAATACACCATCGACTCGAAGCGTGAGGTCAAGCACTGGGGCGTGATAATCGATGATCGACTGAACTTTAACAGCCACGTTGATTACGTCTATCAGATGGCAACAAAAGTGACCACAGCGATGGCCAGAATCATTACGCAACAATTCGGTGATAAGCAGCAGCAAGAGGAGGCTCCTAGCTACTGTATCCATGACAGCACTCCGGTATGGTAGTCCAGCCTGGTTCCCAGCAAAAAAGACATCAAGAAATAGGTCATGTTTGAACAGCGTATGCAGCCGGAATGATCCCCATTGTACTATTGTTGGAGGAGGATCAGGAGTGCTATTTGAACAGAGATACCGGAAGAGTTCGTAGAAGAACACGGACTGACACTATGAGGGAGTGGCAGGAAGAATGGTATAATGCGGTGAATGGAAGGTGGACACACCGGTTGATCCCGAATGTTTCCACGTGGATGAAGAGAAAGCACGATGAGGTCAACTTCCACCTGACGCAATTTCTGTCAGGTCATGGCTGCTATAGGAAGTATTTGTACAGGTTCGGACACACGGTTTTCTCTCTCTGTTCGGAGTGCGCAGACGTCGGAGAGATACCGTAGCACGTAGTCTTTGACTGCTCCCGGTTCGGCTCAATACGACGCACAATGTTTGATACCAGCCTAGAAAACGTCGTCCACAGAATGGGACGAGATGAAAATACATGAACGCGATTAGCGGAGGCATCACGCAAATTATGTCGGCGCTGCAACGAAAATGGCGTGAAGACCATGTGAGCGGCTGAGTGAAGCAACGGGTAATCGGTCTCGGGGGGTGTTCCATAGCCGGGAAACTCTTCGTCAGTGTAGGCCGCCGGTGACAGTTCGAGTGATCAGCAGCGTAGGTTGGAACTGAATGGCTCACTGTGTTTCGGTATCGGAAGAATTTCAACTGTCGAGGAACTCATCGTCGGCGTAGGGTATATCCACACAGAAGAAAATTATGAATTTTAACAGGCGCGTAAAATTTTCCCTCGTTTAATTTCAAGCCAGAGGAGGAGTAAACAACAAAATTGTTTGCAACCTTTCCAGCATTGCAGCAGTCCCTTTATTTTATGTGCATTAGATAACGCAGGATATTCAATGTTAATTTTTATCTGTGCACCGTCGGGGAATACTCGAGTCAACTGTGTCGAGTGTGAGAGCTAAATGGCTCAGCAAATTAGCAGGAGCTAAATGGCTCGTGAAGAAACCGGCAGCTGCAAGTCAGCTCAAAATAGCGCTGCTGTCAAAAGGCAAAATCAGATTCCTCAAGAAGTAATACCGTAGGGTAGTCCCGGGGGAATCTGATGGGCTACAAGGGCTAAGGTTAAGATCAGAAGTCTCTACATTTACACTGTCTATGCATAAGTGCAGGCCTCTGTGTTGGGGCACTCCATACTGATTTCCGTTACCTTGTAGAAAAAGGTAGTCCTCTAAATCTTGTTCCGAAAGTTGTACCTGAACTTGGGAATAAATTGCTCGTCGCTTCGCACCCGGTACCGATGTTGCCCTATGAGTTTACGAAGCGAATTAAAAATCCACACACACACCTACACACACACACACACACACACACACACACACACACACACACACACACACACACACACACACACACACACACACACACACACACACACACACACACACACTTCTTGATGAACGATGCAACTTCCGGCAGGCATATCGTACTATAAATTTACCCGTTCACGGCCAGTCCGGAGCGAAATAAGAGTGGCTTTGACATCCCCTTCTTGCTGATTGTCAGCCACAGCAACACCTTCTTGGGGAACTTGGTGTGTGAAATGAACTTCACCTCGGAGCTCACTTCCTTCGTGGGGGAAGTTAAATACGAAGTGCCCTGCCAGTCGTTGCCATCCAGGGTGAGATAGGTCTCGTCGTCCATCACCACCACCACGTCGCGATTCGCTGGGAAAACGAGTTGACCATCATATTCAGCCGCTGCAGCTGCGTCATTGCCTGCAGCTGCGTCATTGCCTGCAGCTCCGAAACCAGTGGACGTGACTTCCGCTTCCTGACATGTATGTTCATGTTTGCCAGGTACTTTTTCACTGTTTGGCCGGTTGAACCGACCTCCCGGCCAAGCGCACTCAGCGATGTAGCCACTTTTCCCTCGGTCTTCTTCTTCAGCATCCTCTGGAGCTTCTTGTCGCTCACGATCATCGGCCGTCCGGAACCGGGCTTTCTTTCGATGCTCTGATTGTTGTCTAATAGTGCCAAGATGTTGTAGATGCCGGAACGGGCGTATCCGGCGTCCACAAAGTGCCACACGATGTCCGTTTTCGACGGTGGGGTGCCGTTCATTGAACGCGCACACTGAACGGAGTTGCTTCACTGTTTTTGCCATCACGGTTAGAGTTCAACTGATAGAGCTGTCAAATATTGTCTGCTGACTCATGGGTTACTATGATTGATGCTGCATGGGTAGTTTCGTCAGTGCGGGTGAAGGTAAATCCATGAAAAATCGACAATTTTTGTCCATTTTTTAAAATGCAAACGTTAGTGCCACGAAGCTAGATCCAGCTAGAAGATTTTAGGGTTCTTGTGTCGCTTCAACAGAGGAAGCAGGCGCTTCTGTAGACACTCCTTGAGGTAGATCTCCCCGTTTACAGTCCCGGCTGTCAAGAAAGGCGCACTCCGTTTGCCACATGAGGAGGTCGCTTGTCAAATTATGTTTTTTTTGGCAAACTTTGAAAGTTTCCGGGCCGGGGACATCCCGGGGTTTTTTTGGCGGGTGGCGGGGGTTGAAATCTTCTGTTTTTTTGGGGTGTGGGGGAAAAAAAAAAAAAAAATTTTTTTCTCTTGTAGTTTTAATAGTGCATTCCGCATCGAACGCTGAAGTGCTTCGGTTGAGTTTTGTTTTCACACTCCGCACTACGTTTTGTTTTGCTTTGTTTTTTGCAATTTTACCACGCGGTAATTGATTGGCAATATCAGTGGATTGTTTTCAACCGCCGAAATCCAGCCGAGCGTTCCTTAAGGGAAGCAGACATTCCCGGCCGAGTCCGACGGATGTGCTGTACATCACCAGCCGATAACCTCGTCACACACCCGAGAAACAAAGGGTATCACCAACAGCATTCTCGCAGCAGTGACGGTCATCGCCCCATTCACAGCCGGTCAGCAACCGGTGCTTTGTCGCCATCTACAACAGCAGACGGAGCCTCATCGAAAAAGACAATAGCAAACACAACAGCAGCGTAAGGGGCAAGTAGCACATTTTTGTTGTTTTTGTTCCCACTGGTAGTGCTTTGTGTATCTCTCTCCCATATAGTAAAATCGTTGTCTGTAGGGGGGCTCAAAAAAAAAAAAATCTGATTTAATTTTTTTTTTTCTTCAATTTTTTTTATTAATTTTTTTTTTAATTCAATTTAATTTTGCATGGATGTTTCTAAGGGGGGCGAGTTGCCTCCCAAAGATGTTTTTAGGGCGCGCTGTTATCAGCCGTCTTCTGCCTCTCCTTGGGTTGTCTACTTTCGGCAGAAAGTGAAAGCCCTAGACTTTTTGGGCATAAAAAGAAATTTGACGCGTCGTTATCCGGGGACCGAATTTCATCAGGTCAACCGAAACAAACTGCGTGTCACTGCACCTACGTATAAAATTGCAAATGAAATTGCTAGTGACGAAGGTTATAATGTCGAGTACTACGTCTACATCCCATCTCGAGATGTGGAGATAGACGGTGTGGTTTCCGCAGCGAGCCTGACGTGTGAAGACGTTATGGAAGGTAAGGGGCGACTTCCAGATTCTGCTTCGTCTACCATTGAGATTCTGGAATGCAAACAATTGCATGCAGGATCAATTGTAGATGGAAAAAAGACGTATTCACCGTCGGACTCGCTTCAAGTGACCTTCGCCGGATCAATTCTCCCAAAATTTGTTGAAATTGATAAAGTTTTTTTCCCAGTGCGCCTTTTTGTACCAAGGGTATTTAATTGTACCAAGTGCAAACAGTTGGGTCATACGGCTACTTTTTGCGACAACAAGCCCCGTTGTGGCAAATGCGGCCAAAGGCATCTAGAGGATGCTTGCCAACAGGAAGCAACCAAGTGTGCTTACTGTGGCAAAGAGCCTCTCCACGATCTGCAGAACTGCCCCGTGTACAAGAAGCGCACTGGTAATGTGAGACGTTCCATACAAGAACGCTCCAAGCAGACGTATGCAGAAATGTTAAAGTCGCAAAACGGAGCGTCTGCATCGTCTGTATCAGCCGCTCAAAATGAAAATCCTTTTTTGATTTTGTCTTCCGATGAACTGGACTCTGACGAAGCCGATGAGAGTGGATTTCCGGAGGTACACGCCCCCGGTAAAAGAAAGCCTACTAGTTCTCCGGGTGTGCGCCGGAAACAAATAAAACCTACTCTCAAAAGCTTGCAAAAAATTGGAGGTAGAGGGGGTCAATTTAAAAAACCGAATAAACCGGTAATAGCTGATGCATCCGTTCCTAGCTGTAGCTATACCAACCCGCCGCTACCTAATAACAGTAACCGTAAGAGGTTACCAAAAACTACGTCTTCTCGCAATTCTAAGAATATCCCGTCCAAGCGAGGTAAGATTAATTTTAGGGACATTGTGGATAACATTTTAAATGCTCTTGGCCTTTCGGATGCTTCACCGCTCCGAGGAATTATTGACCTGCTTATTCCTATAGTTGGAAACTACTTCAAGCAATTGACTGTATCATGGCCCCTTATTGGTGAATTCATATCTTTCGATGAATAATTCGTCGAGTGAGGATCAAGATATGATCACCGTATTACAATGGAACTGTCGTAGTCTAATACCTAAATTAGACTCGTTCAAGTATTTGATTCACAATTCTGATTGTGATATATTTGCTCTCTGTGAAACATGGCTTTCATCCGAAGATGAATTAAACTTCCACGATTTTAACATTATTCGCCTGGACCGAGATGATTCATATGGTGGCGTACTTCTGGGGATCAAAAAGTGCTACCCCTTCTATAAAATCTCACTCCCAATAATCTCAGGCATTGAAATCGTCGCTTGCCAAATAAATGTAAAGAATAAAGATCTTTGCATAGCTTCCGTCTATGTCCCTCCGAGGGCATCAATAAACCGCCGTCAACTTTGGAGTTCAATTACATTACTTCCATCTCCAGTTCTTATTCTGGGCGATCTGAACTCCCACGGTACTGCTTGGGGCGAACAATACGATGACAACAGAGCGGGTATTTTCTATGACTTATGCGACGATTTCAACTTGACCATCTTGAACACTGGGGAAGCGACACGAATAGCAAAACCTCCTGCCAGGGAGAGTCGACTTGACATATCTTTGTGTTCTAATTCACTATCATTAGATTGTCTGTGGAAGGTAATCAATGATCCCCATGGTAGTGATCACTTACCAATTATTATCTCAATCACAAACAGTTTTCACAAAACAGACCAGTCAATCCATGTTCCTTTTGACCTCACGAGGCATATTGATTGGCAACATTTTGCATCGACGGTAACCCTTGGTATTGATTCTACCGATCCTCTTCCACCATTAGAAGAGTATCGTTTCCTTTCCGACCTGATGTACAAAAGTGCATTAGAAGCTCAGAAACGACGTGTTCCAAGTGCATCCCTCAAAAGAAGACCCGCCACCCCTGGATGGGATGATGAATGCACTAAGTTGTATCTTGAGAAATCCGATGCGTTTAAAGATTATCGTAGACATGAAACATGTGAGCTTTTTGATAAGTACCTCAAGCTTGAAAAAAAGCTTAAAAACTTACTCAAAGCAAAGAAACGCAATTACTGGCGTTCGTTTATAGAGGGACTATCTAGGGAGACCTCGATGACAACGCTTTGGAGAAAAGCTCGTTATATGCGAAACCGCTCATCCTCCAATGAGAGTGAAGAATACTCCATGCAGTGGATATTCGACTTCGCTAAAAAGGTTTGTCCAGACTCTGTCCCAACACAACCGAATTTACGGGATACTACCCGAAATAACGGTTCTCTGGCCGAACCATTCACAATGTTGGAATTTTCAATGGCACTTCTTTCATCGAATAACTCTGCTCCGGGAAGCGATATGATTAAATTCAACCTTCTAAAAAATCTTCCTGATATCGCTAAAAGACGATTACTTAACCTGTATAACACTCTCATGGAATTAAATATAGTTCCACTCGCATGGAGGCAGGTTAAAGTAATAGCTATTCAAAAGCCTGGGAAACCAGCGTCTGAGTACAATTCTTACCGTCCGATCTCTATGCTATCATGTTTAAGGAAATTGTTAGAAAAAATGATCCTATCAAGACTTGACCGTTGGGTTGAATCAAACAACCTACTATCAAATACGCAATTTGGTTTCCGAAAGAGCAAAGGAACAAACGATTGTTTAGCGTTGCTTTCATCTGATATACAACTGGCCTTTGCACACAAGGAGCAATTGGCTTCGGTATTTCTGGATATTAAGGGCGCATTTGATTCAGTTTCCATAGATATACTGGCAGATAGTCTGCACAGTAGTGGTTTACCAGGAATTTTAAATAACTTTTTGTATAATTTACTGTCAGAAAAACAAATGACCTTTAATCTAGGTCAAATGACAACTTCCAGAATTAGCTACATGGGCTTACCCCAAGGCTCATGTTTAAGTCCCTTGCTTTATAATTTTTATGTTAAAGATATTGATAACTGCTTGGAAAATAGATGCACGCTAAGACAACTTGCAGACGATGCTGTGATCTCCTTTAGAGGTCCACGTGCGGAAATCTTGCAAAGACCATTGCAAAATTCCCTAGATAATCTGTCCATCTGGGCCAGAAATTTGGGGATCGAGTTTTCACCGCATAAAACCGAATTGGTAGTGTTTACTAGAAAGCGGTTCCCTGCCCAACTGCGTCTCAAGCTGTTGGGAAGAGACATTACCCAATCTTTGACCTTCAAATACCTTGGAGTCATGTTTGATTCAAAATGCACTTGGAGTAATCACTTTGCGTATTTAAAACAGAAATGTCAACAAAGGATCAATTTTCTAAGATCAATATCCGGGACATGTTGGGGTGCTCACCCGGAAGACCTCATTAAACTCTATAAAACAACTATTCTTTCAGTTCTCGAATATGGCTCTTTTTGTTTCCTCTCGGCAAGAAATAGCCACCTCATCAAATTGGAACGCATTCAATATCGTTGTCTACGTATTGCCCTTGGCTGTATGCATTCAACGCATAATATGAGCCTGGAGGTTCTGGCAGGAGTAAAACCCTTACAGTACCGCTTCTGGGAGCTCTCATCTAGAATACTGATCAAGTGTGGAATCAGTAACAACCTTGTGATTGAAAACTTCGAAGAAATGCTCGAATTGAGTACCCAGTCAAGATTCTTACGAATCTATATTAACTATATGTCATCCGATATTAGTCTTCCATGCTATAACCCTCCTAGTGTACGCTTTCCTTATCACAGTTCCTCCATTGATTATGATCTCTCCATGAAACAGGCTATTCAAGGAGTTCCAGATCAACTTCGACCTATTTTAATTCCCCATATTTTCATCGAAAAGTACCAACATGTCAATTGCAATAGAAGAATTTTTACTGATGGGTCGCGCATTGATGGATCCACTGGTTTCGGTGTTTACAATGAATACTCATCTGCCTTCCGGAAACTTCAGGAACCTTGTTCCGTATATGTTGCTGAGCTGGCAGCAATCAATTTCGCATTGGGGATAATTTCCGACATGCCCATAGACCATTATTTCATCTTCTCGGATAGTCTCAGTTCTATTGAGGCCCTCCAGTCGATGAAAACAGTTAAGCACTCATCTTACTTTCTTTCAAAAATAAGGGAGCAGATGTGTGCGTTGGTCGAAAGATCATTTAGAATTACCTTTGCATGGGTCCCCTCACATTGCTCAATTCCAGGCAATGAGAAGGCGGACTCTCTAGCAAAGGTGGGCGCAAAAGAAGGTGAGATTTTTGAAAGAAGTATTTCACATGATGAATTTTTCCCATTAGTACGTCAGAGTTCTCTTCAAAGTTGGCAAAACGATTGGACAAGTAATTCTCTTGGGCGGTGGTTACATTCCATTATTCCTAATGTTTCGTCGAGATCGTGGTTCAAAGGTCTGGATGTAAGTCGCGGTTTCATTCGTGTGATGTCAAGACTTATGTCCAACCACTACTCGCTAGACGCACATCTCTACAGAATTAACCTCGTCGATAGCAATGTATGTAGGTGCGGAACCGGTTATGATGACATCGATCACGCAGTTTGGCATTGCCCGGGTAATGATGCCTCCAGAGCACGACTATTGGATACCCTTGTGGCCCGAGGTAGACAACCCTTCCGCGAAGTAAGAGATGTTTTGGGAATGCGTGATCTTCCCTACATGCAAGCGATTTACGAATTTCTTTGTTTGTCTGATCTAAGAGTGTAATGTCATCACCCCCTCCCTTTCACTCTAGTAAATTCCCTGCCATTGTGTCCCAGTTATATTATCCTTTTGTTTCCGTGCTACTTGTACCTGCCCAACAAGCTGTGGTCACCCATCTGCAGCTTAGTTCCTGTAAGGGACTACAGGGACCGAGGATCTGGTAGATGTCGCAACCATGAGCAGCAACAAATACATGAAATAAGTTACCTGCCTAGCCCCTTCCAAACAATAATGTGACCCATTAACCTCGAGCTAGCCACGAGTAATTGGCACCCCACTTTACTAAAACCGAAAAAGAAAAATTGTTAACTACAATATTGAATATCGGCTCCGCAAAGTGTTACACACGCCTGAGCCTAATAAATAAACGAGCTGATTAAAAAAAAAATTTGCGCTTAATTTAACCCTTGACATGGTAGTTTCTACTGCGGTTTTTTTTACGTGTATTGTTTTATCGAGGGCGCGGTTTATCTACACAGAAAAAAAATCTGAATTTTCATTGTGATTTAAACATGTAAAATTTTATTTCATTCCACAGGAAGCAGCAACTTGCATGAAACAGTTCTAATAAATATGAGCTTTTGCATACAATATTATCGGCAATGTATGGAATGTCCCACAACTTTACACGATGTATAATATAATTTTTTATGTTTTGTGACGCTTCATTTATGTGCATGGAATTGAACAGAAATTCACACTACTTTTTTGAGCTCTGGGCCTGTTCATAAACCACGTAGACTCATTTTTGAAAATCTCAGACTCCCGTCTCTCCGTTCGTAGACTTTTCACCATACATTTTTTTTTTAAATTTTGTATGGAGCGTAGACTTTGGTCTAACCCCCTTCCCCAGTAAAGTCTACGTGGTTTATGAATAGTCCCTGTTTAGTCACTGTGCTCAATAAGGTGTATGCGCCACTCCCTCACTTATGAATCTTGAAATACTTAATATTTAGAATTTAGTACGATACACAGATAAAAAGAAACATTGAATTTTCTGCGTTTTCTTATGCACACAAAGGGAATGCTAGATTTGGCAGAAAATATTGGGATATTTCATGTAAATTTAAGCCAGATAACGCCTGAATCTAGCCTGTTGTATGAAATGTTGCAAACATTGTTGTATGGCGTATGGAAGATTGCAAACAATTTCGTTGCTTAAGCGTCCTTTGGCTTGGAATTAAACGAGGGAAAATTTTACGCGCTTGTTCAAATTAATTTTTTTTTCTGTGTTCAATAAACAATGAAAACTAATGTTTTTTGCTAGAATGAAAGATATGAAGAGAAAGTTGAAAGTTCCGTCAGTGTACGGTAGGCTAGAAATAGAACAGAGGTATTGAAAATTAAGTGAAAGGGCATGGTAAAGTAGTATTCGAACCACAGGCGTTTCGTTTGCCTAACATCCCACTATGGGGTAGCTCGAGGAGCAGATCACCCTGCCACCTCGACGAGGCAAAAGAAACGCGGCAGAAAGCACTCTAATACTACCGATAGCTTGCGATAGTTTTCTAGCGGTAGATTGCACACACTCTGTTTTGATGCATACATGGGCGAGAGGAGACTGTCTCCCATTGGGTTTGTTTTTGATACACATTTCTAGCCTACCGTACACTGACGGAACTTTCAACTTTCTCTTCATATCTTTCATTCTAGCAAAAAACATTACTGTCCACTCTTGGTGCCTCATGGCGATGAGCGAGACATCTCCTTCTACATCATAATCGTTACTCCACGCACGGAGAACACAAACATAACAATTAATGTAAATGAAAACTAGTTATCTGTTGCAAAACGGTGTAACCAAATAAGTTATTACTTGATTTAGCATTTCCCAGATTTTCCATGCTAAATGAGACAAGTTTTAAATTTCAAATCAACTTACTCGCTATGATCGTACTCCGCCTTCTCCTTTTTAACAGCCACACGCTTTGCTTTCTCCTTCTTGTCATCCCGCTTGTCGGTGTTGATCTCATTATTTTTCACCGCATTACCGTCATCGCCAACCGAGTCCTTCAACTTGTCCAGCGTTCGACGCATCTTCTCAATACTGTAGGCCGTGGAGAGACGTGAGACAACTTTATCCTTTAGTTTTTGCAGTTCTTCCGGTTCAATTAGACCACCTGAAACAAAAAAATTACTATCATTTTTTTTTATAACCATCGGGAAAATCGAGCTTACCTTCGTGATCCCCTGTGTACTTGACCGTCTGATCCAGGATCAAATCCTCGATCGTCTTCAGCTTCCGGTTCATTTTCTCCAGCTTGTCCTGACTCAGCGTCTTCTTCTTGCGATCTTCGTCGTAGGTCTTGTAGAAACTCAATGGGTACGCTCCACTATTTCGGCCATCTTTTTTCCTCCGATCGATACCGAAGTACTTGTTCCATTGGATCGACTTTTTCGCCTTGAACTCGCCAATATCTCCCGGGAGGATCTGATCTTCCTTGACAACTTCCAAGTTGGATCGCTTCTTTACGGATCGCTTCTTTTTGTCTTCATCCTCGCCTTCGAACTCTTCGCTGTATTCACCATCGTGTTCATGTTCGTGATCATGCTCGTGTTCCCGATCGTGATCGTGCTCGTCATCTTCATGGTCTTCTTCCGAACTGCGTTCCTCGTGGTTAGCATGTTCACCACTAGCGTCTCGTTTCTCGTGCGACTTGGTTTCATTTACCTTCTCCTGATGTTTATCTACCTCAGGCTCGCTGGATCGCTTCTTCTTGCTTTCAGCGGGCTCTCCAAATAGAGCTTGTAGATCTTTGGCGACTTTTTCGTTCGTACCGGAGGCACTAGCTTCCGGCTTTGGAGATCGCTTGGCAACAGGGAATCGCTTCTTTCGTGTTGCCGGTAACCAGGGTAGTATCGGAAGCGTGCGCTTCCGCTCTTCCATCGGTGGTCCGTAAAACATGGCTGCAGCTTCCGATTGCGACACGGTTGGGTAGCCCTGTCGCTTTTCGTAGTATGAACCACCGAGGGCTGCCTCTTCAGCGGCTGCCCGGTCTTCGTCGAACAGTTCCTGTTCGATTTCGTTCTCCTGCTGCTGGTATTTGTCCCAAAGTTGTCTCAGCTGGTCGAGATATTTCTCCTCCCTCTCGAGGTTGGCCTGACGGTCGATTTCCTTGAGAAAATCGTTGGATAAATCCGGCCGCGATTGGTAGGGTTTCTCCATTTCACGCTCTCTGAATACGGTTGGATATGCGGGTAATTCGGCGAGTGCTGCAACAAGAATCGGAATAATGAAACAGACCGGTGTGGTATAGATTTTCCCTGGCTGCTGGTTCGGTGGAATGGGTGGAGACAAATGGCATTCGATGGTACTGAGACGGAGAAAATGGATAGATACGAGTTTTCGCATGGTTTCACAAACTGTTTGAATTCGATTGTTCGCCTTTCTACCACATACGAACACAGCTGATGCGGGACGATCGAATTTGAGTGGTTTCCTGGGAAAGGGATTGAACGGGAAAAACGAAACGGGGAATTGAATGGAAAAGGGTGGTGTGAGGGGATTTTTGCTTTCAACCGGGCTGATAATGAATGTTGATTCAGAGTTAATGTGCGGTCGAACGTGGCTACTTTAATAACGAGCTTAATGGTTATCACGTATCAACAACGTTCGAATTTAGAATTTTGGGCCAGAAATTGATATTGACCACGCGTCTCCATAATGTGTAAATCATCCACCTACCATAGACAGCCATGGAGAAAGGTGTATAAATTTTCCACAGAAACTCACCATCTCGTTCGCGGAAAACTGACCGCTTGCGTGCCTCCAGCTCGTACGGGTCGTACGGAGGCTCTTCCATATCGTCGTCCCGTCGCAGGTAGCTGGCCAGAATCTTGTTCCACTGCTGCCGGTTCGGTCGATACGCTGGTTGATCGTCGGAAGCTGCATCGTCGCGCGCACCGAATGGAAAAGGAATCTTATTTCTCACACCATTTGCCATAGTTGGGAATGGTTGCTAAATACTTACGCTCTAACCAGTACCCTTCATCGTCCAATGATTCCCCATTGCTTTCGTCTCGCAGTGCCAGTTGCGCTTCGCGTCGGTGCAGGGCATCGACGGCGGCCTGTTTCAGCGGATAGAATGAGAGAGAGAGCGAGGCAAATGAATTGGAAAACTGTGGAATTATTTGTTGTTTGGATACCAACCTGAAGTGAGTAGGGAGAGTGCTGGGAGGCCAACACCGCACCTACGCACAGAACCAACGAGCTATAGATCAACAGTGCCATGCCGGAACTGAGGGACCTAGGCGGAAAAAGGAAGAGAAACGAAAAGGAAATATTCAATATCGAAAGTATTTACGGTTCTGCTTGAGGAATTTGCGACACAAACTCTTCAGTGGGGAGGTGGGCTGCTAACAACCCAAATCGAACAGGATCTATGCTGTTGCCGGAATAATTGTGTTGAATTGTTTGATGGATTACGTTATTTTATGTGTCGCGGAAATTCTTGGTCAGAGGCAATTATTTTACGTTTTGTCGATGCACTGTGTATGGTTTACTTATTCGAAGGGTAGCTAGGAATTGGTAACGTAATTGAGAATTATGATTAAATTTATTCTACCGAATATGTTGGCGAGTTGTAAGAGCAACTTTACTTGGAATTTTTTTTTATGCTTCTATGAGTGGACTTGTTTCCTTTTAATTGAGCGTATTTCGTCTACGACTTGCAGACTTTCTCAGTGCCAAGAACTAAGTTTATTCCTTTAAGAGGCTTTAACAAAATGAATTTTTTTTTATTTAGTGTTAATATTGGAATAAAAAAAAACGGTGAAACGAAGCATGCTCAAGTCAAATGTGTTCAGGGATGTGCCTTATTTGGATGTAACTTCATGATTTTGCAGGCGTCCATTGACCAGTCGTATGACACTCCCATACTGATGTTTGTAAAATCACTGCCGTAGAAACGTTGCATAGAGTGCAAAAAATGGCCAATCGACAACAGATTGAGCAAGTTCAGAATCAAAGGCCGTTTTTAAAATACAGGGCATGGTGCATAAGTTGGAAGCTAATTTCGACAAGTCAAATAGAGCCACCTTAACGAGTGGCATCTAAAATTAGGGAATTTTTGTCTCAAGCTGTCAAAAAAAAGACAAACATACTTGAAGAAGATCTGATTTATTGAATTTAAAGATACATTATCCATTGTTGAAAAACTACTACAAGGTACAGCCCCATTAGGTTGTTCGAAATGATGACGTAGGACTACGATACTAAATATAAGCCATGTATATGGTATAATGCGATGTTCTTTGAATTAACCCTTTCAGGCCTAATTTTTACAAGCAATTTGGTGAATTTTGATTGATTTGGTGCTCAATAACATAGAAATGATTGAAAAAAAGTAGGAAATATTTTTCTGGGATGTACTACAATTCAAGACTTAAAATCTACAGCTGTAGATTTTATGTTTTGAATTCCAGGAAAGTTTGGATAACCTAGAATATCCGAAGATTATCTCATAATGTGTGTTGTTCTTCCAAAATATTCAATGAATATGTTTCAATACACATCGTAGCTTTTGTTACACCTGTAGGTCCTATGTTCTGATCTCAAGGATAGTTAGGATGACCTAGAACATTTCATATTGCATTATAATGTTTTTTTAACTTTAAAAATGTTAATTAAATATGTTTGAAGATTTATTGTAACTTTGTATTGACTAAAATGTACTGTTACAACTGTAAATCTTAAGTTCTGAACTCCAAGACAGTTTGGATGACCTTGACTTTTCCCAAGATTTTCTTCTTGTGTATTTTTACGTTCGAAAATATTCAATGAATACACTTCAATACGTGACGTAACTTTGTATAGCCCAAAAAGCTACTGTTACTACCGTAGATTCTATGTTCTGAACTCCAGGAAGGTTTGAATTACCAAGAGGATTTCAAAGTTATAAAATAATGACTGTTGACCTTCCAAAAGATTCATTGAATTTATTTGAATAAATATGGTCACCACATATAGCTCAAAAAACTACTGATACAAAAGTAAATCTTATGTTTTGAACTTAAGGACAGTTTGGAGTACCTAGAATATCCCAAGATTGTCGCATTATGTATGTTGGCCCTCCACACTATTCAATCAATTTTGTTAAATACATTTTGTCCCTTTGCACACTCCAAACACCTACTGTTACAACTGTAGATCTTATGTTCTGAACTCAAGGACAGTTTGGATTACCGAGATCATTCCGTTTATCTCATGATGTTTGTTTTTACGTTTGAAAATATTCACTGAATATGATTGAATAGGTAGCATAACTTTGTATAGCCTAAAGAGTTATAGTTACTACTGTAGAACTTAAATTATGAACTCAAAGACAGTTTGGATGACTTAGAACAACATACAGTTATCAAATAATGACTGTTGAGCTTCCAAAAGGTTCATTCAATATGTTTGAATACGTATCGTAGCCTTATATAGCTTTTAAAGCTACTGTTACAACTGTAGATCTGAAGTTTTTAACTCAAGTACATTTTGGATGACCTAGAACCTCCCAAAAAGATACAAAAATATTTAACGTTTACCAACGAAAATTTAAGATGCACATGTACAATATTCTAAAACAACGCTGTACACTATTAATAAGGCATTTATATTTTTCTTCCTGAACTTCTTCATATTCAGGATGTTCTAGGTCATCAATTCCCAAGTAACAATTTTAGTTTTATTCCAGCCGTATAGCACTCCTCCCGGCTTTGTTGATAAAACTATATTCAAAACTGTTTTGTCTACCAACATCTCCTCTATGCTTCTTTAAAGCCAAAATTTGTACAAAATGGCCCACTCTATAGACGGTTGTGAAAACAAGTTAATAAAACCTTTATAAGAACATAAATATTTTGAAAATGTTCTAGCGAAAGATGTTATGACCACTTGAGAACCTTCATAAAACCTTTTGGCTGCCATTGAAACCAGAATGTGGCCAAATGGCCACAGCTGTCAAACTTCACTGTGAAATCGAGGTTAATTTTTGTTGTTATGCCTTGTTCGATTCTCTGCTCTTCTGATTCATTTCGCAGTAAAAAAAAGGTCTAGTGTTGCGGGAAATTTTGTTTGATAGCAAAATATTCAAAACATGTTTTCTACAGCGTATTATGCTCCAAATTATATGCGCAATTATTTTTATGGTGAATATTCGCACGTTAAGAGCCAAAAATTAATGCGCCTCGGAAATTATGCGAATTTATAACAACATAAATCAAATTAAAACACATATATTTGATAAATTAATCATGAATTTCCTGAAAAGTGCTTGGAATTGGATGAGATTATCTAAAAGAATGCCATATTTGATAAATTAATCATGAATTTCCTGAAAAGTGCTTGGAATTGGATGAGATTATCTAAAAGAATGCCGAAATTAGTCTCTGATCTATAGTTTATTTGCATACCATTCAAAATTTTATGCATTTATTTTTTCACATTTCAATTATTTCTTATATTTCAATATGGCTTTTGGAAAAAAATCCCATTTTTGCCATAAAGCCAATTTTTCTTCGCAATAACTATATTAAAACTATTTGGTCTTATGGTGACTTCCTTCAATGCTAATTTGCCGTTTAATGCATTTACTGGAGGCAAAATGGTTTTAAAATGCTTTTTCAACTGACAATCAATGAGTCCTAAAACGGCATTTCAATACAGCATTTTACGAGTTCATAAAGTCGAAATAAAACCTTTGATAGGAGTAAATAGAATTTGAGAAACGAGGTTTTAAGATTGTTGTAAACAAGCTATGTGGGTTCTCATAAACCTGGCTAAAATATGAAACCTATTGGCACCTCTTGGTGCCATAATAAAACCAAATTGATTTCAAGTGGCTTTCATAAAACTTTAATGAAACTTAATAAAGCAGGATGGTGTTCGCAATGTAACTTGGGTTAGGCCCTAAGCTATATGTTTTTTTATATTTTCCAGATAGAAAATGTTATGGAAAACGAATTTGCCGAAGAATGTGTACACTTTTATTCAGTCGGTGTGATTTTATACAGCCATTATCCTTTTGGGGTCAAATATTACCCCTTAGGCCTAAAGGAGTTGATATACTTTTTAAGGCAAGCTTTAACTTTTATGATTTTTTCATTTGTATGTGGCCCGAGATTAACAATGTTCTGTATTGAAATTGATGCGTAGAAATACTTCCGATCGATTGATGTAAAAATTTTGAAAATCTTTTGAGAAATTACTGATATATTATGGCTCAAAACCTGACCACTTTTCGTGTCGGTCGCAATGCGATTTGTTAGTATAGAAAACAAAGACGTAGTCCTACGTCAAAAATTACTGAACATTACAAAAACGGTCCGTAATCGCCTGTATGGCGAAACTTCCTATTGATGTCGCAACAGGAGCGTTGTACCGCGTTCATGTCAACTTTGCGAATGCATCTCTTGATTCTACCGATCAACTGTTTGCAATTCATGGCTCTTCAGTTATTTTTGTAAACCGAGGAGCTTAAAATCCCGAAGAAATCTTCGATTTAGCGACACTGAGGCAGATTAGTCGGGTAGTAAATTTTGGGTACAAATGGGATCAAATGAGTATTCAGAAACGATTGTGTTTTTTCTTTTGACGCAATGCGATGACGCTTTAGCCGGCCAAAATACGGATTGTCCATATGCATGACGTTTTTGAAGAAACGGGATCAGAAATTTTCTTTAAACATTCGTTCTGATACACATCTTGATTCATAGCCAAACCAGAGGCTTAGAAATATCTCTCTCGGGCGTGGCAATGCACAGCATCACTTTCTGTTCAAACATATGTTTGAACTTATATTTTATTTATTTATTCTTCTTCGTCGTCTTTGACTTAAACTATTCTTAATCCTATTTTTAAAAACGTTTTTGCTAATGTTAAAGTCAAAATATTCATTGGTTTTGTTGAAGACTCGCAGGCAGGCTTCGAGTGGATTGTTGATGCCATAACGGGTCCGGTGAACAGGTACAGCGACTAGTTGTGCGCTTCTCTCCCTTCGCTGCTCTGATGATCAGTGATGCGGGATATGATGTCCAGACAGCGGTCGCGTATTCCAGTATGCTACGGACTAACGTACAGAACAATGTCTTTTGTGCGTAGATATTTGTGAAGATCCAGGTGTGACGTCGAATGAATCCATGAACCGTGGAGGCTTTAGCCGTAACAAGCGCGACGTGTTCGTTAAATTTTAACTTGCAGTCAATTGTAACACCTAGATCGCAAATGACTCGCTCTAGTGGCACCGCACCAACTGTGTATTGATGCGTGATGGTCTCTGTACGACGGGAGAACGAAATCACCTTACATTTTGCTATCTTGACCCTCCTGTCGTTATCGTTACACCACAGCAGTAGTTCGTTAATATCGTTTTGTAGGACAAGACAGTCAAGTGCGGACATAATGGCTCTGAAAATCTTCAGGTCATCGGCAAACATTTGCTTGAACGATGAAATACGAGGACACAGATCATTAACGAAAAGTGCAAAGAACATTGGGGCGAGCACACTTCCTTGCGGTACTCCTGGGGTAATTGCGAAAGTTCTCGAGCGTGCGGAATTTACCGTAACGAAGGACTGGGAGTCGGGTCAGGTAAGAGAAAATCCACTCCACGAACCAAATTGGGAATCCTACAGCCTTTAGCTTTTCGGCTGTGTGCAGGTGTGGTACTGTGTCGAAGCTTTAGAAAAATCGACATAGTCGGCCTACCTTCGTGATTCAACCTCTCTAAACAACGTCTTGGTATAGCACAGCAAATTAGTAGTTTTAGAGCGATGCTGAACGAATCCATGCCTGAACTCCGATATTAAAGGATGAACAACATTGTACACAGCATTGTGAACTAACTAAAAGACCTTGCTGATGCAACAGAGAAGCGATATTCCACGATAGTTTTCAACAAGGTTCCGACGTCACTATCCAAATGGCTTTCGGTGATCACGAGCTCACAGCAAGAAACACTTCGGAAACCGCACTTTCTCTAAACAATATCAGCGCATTAATAGTTTGTTGGTATAACTGTACTATCGTGGAACATGAAAACAAATTATTTTTACTTTAGATTGTGCGTAGCACAAATAAAACAACAAAAAACGGGGAGCGATAAAATACACATCCAAGTAAACAGAGTAGTGTAGCCAGGAAAGAAAAATAATGTTCGGAGTTGCAGTAGAACTATCCATGGAATAATATCGATCGTTTATGGGAATGTACGTCTTCAAAAGAGGGAAGTAACTTTCGTCGTCCAAAACAAAACAATTTACGGAATATTTTTTTATCAACCAGCGGCCATAATTTTGTCTGGACTTCCACTGCCTTGCTTGTGAGCAGTTTTTGGGGATTTTGGGATATGGTAAACAGTCGAAACCGCAACATTTTCGCTTTTGAAATGTTGTACCGTATACTTTTTGCTGAAATTACTGTGCGGTTCGTAGAACTGTACAACGCGCTCGTGAAATGCTTTTTGTTTTGACGGGATTTCCAGCAAAACTGAACTGAAAATAAATTTTAGTTTATATTACGAAATCGAAGGTAAAACTAACGAATCTGTTCGTTGTTTTCTGCAACGAAACAGATTGGTACTTTTTATATAGATACCTTCGTAATTAATGGCACACGCGTAAATTTCAAAGGCACAAAGCATTTATTGACACAGAAAGAACACTCGTGCATTGTACGAAAACAATACAAACAGCTACGAATATTTTGTTACAAACTAAAAAAACAAAACGTCGCTCTGGTGGTTGCATGGAAGACTGACAGATGTACTATATCGAGTCGAAATTTAATTGAAAAAAAAAAAAGCAAACGCAACCACGTGGAGTTGTCCAGATTTTTTTTTTTATGTTTCTGACATGGGATTCGAACTTGTATTTTTGGAACAATCATGTTGCAGCTGCAACTGTTACTGAATCCGTGGTTGATTTCACTAGGCCATGGTGACTCGTGAGAAGATACTTGATTAATTGGAATGAAGCTTAATTTTTATTTTGGGATGAATAAATTATTCCCGCCCATCCCAACAGCAACACCATCATGCATGAGTACGATAAAAGAGAAGCAGCGATTGGCTGGTCTTCACGAAATTCATTTCGTGCATTATACAAAAAGGTGTAATGATAGCATTTCACCAGATGAAAAGCAATATGAATGTTTCATACAATATACGAGACATTTGTTCTATGTACAATTTTTTTTTTTCTTTCTTTATTATAGTGCCTTTCAGCCTTTGGCGGGTTCGGCACTTATCTATGTACAATCTCCATGTTTATGAAACGAGTGAAAGTTAATTTACGAAAACAAATTTTCAGTGTGAGCAAGCATACAAAAACCCAAAAATACTAGGAGAAATAGCTCGTTTGTTGATGAGCATAGGAGCCTCGAAAAAATCTAAAACTTCAGTTGCCGCCCGTTAAGGAAGGTCCATTAATTCCGCATAAGAACTCTTTCTGAACATTCTCCTTCGCCTTACCGAAAAAAAAAGTACAGAAATATTAATTTGCGCGAATTTTTTAAAATTTAATTTAATTTAATTTTATTTTTTTAAATATAATTCAGTGGAATGTTAGAAGGATAAATGATTTTGAAAAATTTGATGAGGTTATTTATTTTGTTAATGAATGTAAAATGAATATTGATGTTATTGTTGTCGGTGAAACTTGGATGAAGAAAGGGAATAGCAGAATTTACAATATTCCATGCAATCGTGCATATTTCTCATGCGATGACTCTTCAGTTGGTTTAGCTTGTGTTTATAAAGTATGCGCACAGCAAAATCTAGCCATGGTTTACTAGCCACATTTTTATGGTCGCACTAAAGTTAGTGAACAATTACAATTACATTACAAATCGATGGAAAAAAAACAGACACAGATCGTGATGTTACTGATGTGCTCAATCGCTTATTTTTGGTATTTCACAACAGGACGGATCTATATAAAGTTTTGGCCTAAACTAACAAAATGTGAATTTTCGATTTATTTACGGAAAATGTGATGAATACACAGCTTATTATCTGTATTTTCATAATCGAGACAATTTCGATTTTTAAAACTTTTGGCAAAGAGTTTGAGGGGGTGTTCAAACCTGCCCCTCAGAATAGGTATTTTTATGTCTATTTGGTAAATTAGACAGTTAAGCCACAGAGAACAGACGTTCATCTTCGGTCTGCTACTTGTGTAAAACTTTAAACCGACATTTCAAATGTATGTCGTTATGCTCCTGGTAGGCGGCGCTGCAGTTGTGCGATAACTGTCATGTAAATGTTTATCAATTAAAAGCTAAGCACATAACCTGAAAAGTTTTGTTTGTTTTTCTCTACACTTGCTTCTTATACCGCCTGCCCATATTAACGTTTACACACGTTTTTCTAGTACGGGTATATGGACATCAATGTCTGTTTTCTGTGGTTAAGCTATGTTTTCCCCCAAAAGTATAATATTTATATATGGTTAGAAAGCTATTGGGAAGAGCTACAAAATAGACTAAAAAAAGAATAATCATATGTCTGTCCAGAATTTTGTTGCGGCTTTTTTTACATATGTTTTGGATCGATAGTTGGGGCCTCAAAATGAGTTTCATTTCTCATAGTTCAATGTTACATGTAGGCATTAGTTGGTATTCTGCTTACTGTTAAAAGATTCTTACAATCTTTCTTCTTACCGTAGGCCGTTGCAGAGCCCTGTTCCAACTTGTAATGCTGCGAAATTCCTTTTCTGCCTAAAATCCCTCAGTTCAATTGCAGCTCCACTCTTTTTATTCAGTATATGCTTCACCAGTGACCAGTATTCTTCAATTGGACTTGGTTTTGGAGTATTGACTGGATCCATCTTCGTGGGAACTACTGTGAGGCTATTTTCACTGTATCTCTTTTTGGCGAAAGATCAGCTTGCAAAAACTGGCCAGTATAGACAATTTAAATCTACCTCATGCTGCTCCAAAATAGACAATTGTTGATTATTATAATCATTTCCGTAGGCCCTCCTCCTGGGAAATTTGAAAGTAAAGAAGTTACTCAACCAAGGTATAAAATCCCTTCCTGGGAGTTTGGCCAACAACTGCCAGGCATTACGTTTCATCGTCCATAACCACGCAATCGTATTTTGTTAACAAATGTTCATACAATTTCCTCGGGCGCTTTTTTGCCTCTGAATTCTGCTTTGCTTACGGTCCGGTACAAAATTCAGCCTTCTTTTTCGCTTTTTGGACGTAGAATTGCGAAACATTTCGTCGTTTCCTTCGATGACAGCTTCGGGTTCTGCTATGAAAACCCCCGTCACTTTCGCATGTATTTTAGAATCCCCTGGATTTGCCGGTCTGCCACTTCCGGGTTTTCGGGCGATGGTCAGACTTTCCACGAACCGTTTTAGAACGTCACACACTGAGTTTCGAAAAATTCAAAAGGATTTTGAGCGTGAGGATCGAATTGCGACGCGCTTGCTCCGGCGAAGCCATAACGTAAACAAATGAACTTGTCCGGAATACAAATGCCTACTGTGATTCAATACACTTTTAGCTTCAGATTTCAATTAACAACAGCAAAAGTGCATTTATACCCCGTTCGCACTACAAACTATATTACGTGATATAGAGTATCTTGATATTAGCATCCATACATCTAGTTTTCACTGGAAATAATGTGCATGGCATTTGATATAAAGTTACTCTATATCACGTTATATAGGTTGTAGTACGAACGGGGTTTTAGAACACTAATGTCGTTTTTGTTTTTTTATTCAATCGGGTCGGACCTGGATCCGCTCTGGATCCGACCCAACATCGTTGAGGTTCGCTCTCAAGTTTTTTCGAGGTCCAACCTGGGTTCACCAACACACACAAACATGAACTGTCAAAATAAAAGGTTTATGTTTGTTTATGTTTATGTTTTGCACTAATACTGTTGCTAATACCATCATACTGACTCGACTCTGGATCCGTTTTCGTTCGGTAATTGCGAGTCAGACCAGGTTTAAAACCGAAAACGACATAAGTAGAGAAGCAGGAAATAAGTTAATTGTGATGAACAATAAACTTGATAGGCTAATAAAAAAATAAGGAAGGTGACCTGTAACGTACGAACTTCAACATGCGGAGTAAAATATTCAATAATCCTATCTGCAACCTCGACATTGTCAAAAGAACGTTTCCGGGTGTTTGCTTATAAGTACACTAAACTAAAAAATGGCGTAGATAATATTGAATTAAAGGTGAATACTACGAAGACTTATGTCGTTTTCGGTTATTGCCAGTGCGGAACTGGGTTCGCCCTAGGTCCGCCCTAACAGCTGTCATAACGTTTTTTTATTCAATCGGGTCGGACCTGGATCCTGGACCCAACATCGATGAGGTTTGCTCTCAAGTTTTTTCGAGGTCCAACCTGGGTTCACCAACACACACAAACATAACTGTCAAAATAAAATGTTTGTGTTTTTTTATGTTTATGTTTTGCACTAATACCTTCATACTGACTCGACTCTGGATCCGTTTTCGTTCGGTAATTGCGAGTCAGAGTCAGACCTGACCCAGGTATAAAACCGAAAACGACATTAGTAACTGTTTAAAGGAGAAATTGAGCGTGATCAAGGTGGGTAAGTATAGGTGTTCTAGTGTTGCCAGTATATGGGCGATTCAAATCCAATCCAAATCCATTCCAAATCAAATCCAAATCAAATCCAAATCCAATCCAAATCCAATCCAAATCCAATCCAAATCCAATCCAAATCCAAATCCAATCCAAATCCAATCCAAATCCAATCCAAATCCAATCTAAATCCAATCCAAATCCAATCCAAATCCAATCCAAATCCAATCCAAATCCAATCCAAATCCAATCCAAATCCAATCCAAATCCAATCCAAATCCAATCCAAATCCAATCCAAATCCAATCCAAATCCAATCCAATCCAAATCCAATCCAAATCCAATCCAAATCCAATCCAAATCCAATCCAAATCCAATCCAAATCCAATCCAAATCCAATCCAAATCCAATCCAAATCCAATCCAAATCAAATCCAAATCCAATCCAAATCCAATCCAAATCCAATCAAATCCAATCCAAATCCAATTCAAATCCAATCCAAATCCAATCCAATCCAAATCCAATCCAAATCCAATCCAAATCCAATCCAAATCCAATCCAAATCCAATCCAAATCCAATCCAAATCCAATCCAAATCCAATCCAAATCCAATCCAAATCCAATCCAAATCCAATCCAAATCCAATCCAAATCCAATCCAAATCCAATCCAAATCCAATCCAAATCCAATCCAAATCCAATCCAAATCCAATCCAAATCCAATCCAAATCCAATCCAAATCCAATCCAAATCCAATCCAAATCCAATCCAAATCCAATCCAAATCCAATCCAAATCCAATCCAAATCCAATCCAAATCCAATCCAAATCCAATCCAAATCCATTCCAAATCAAATCCAAATCAAATCCAAATCCAATCCAAATCCAATCCAAATCCAATCCAAATCCAATCCAAATCCAATCCAAATCCAAATCCAATCCAAATCCAATCCAAATCCAATCCAAATCCAATCCAAATCCAATCCAAATCCAATCCAAATCCAATCCAAATCCAATCCAAATCCAATCCAAATCCAATCCAAATCCAATCCAAATCCAATCCAAATCCAATCCAAATCCAATCCAAATCCAATCCAAATCCAATCCAAATCCAATCCAAATCCAATCCAAATCCAATCCAAATCAATCCAATCCAAATCCAATCCAAATCCAATCCAAATCCAATCCAAATCCAATCCAAATCCAATCCAAATCCAATCCAAATCCAATCCAAATCCAATCCATCCAATCCAATCCAAATCCAATCCAAATCCAATCCAAATCCAATCCAAATCCAAATCCAATCCAAATCCAATCCAAATCCAATCCAAATCCAATCCAAATCCAATCCAAATCCAATCCAAATCCAATCCAAATCCAATCCAAATCCAATCCAAATCCAATCCAAATCCAATCCAAATCCAATCCAAATCCAATCCAAATCCAATCCAAATCCAATCCAAATCCAATCCAAATCCAATCCAAATCCAATCCAAATCCAATCCAAATCCAATCCAAATCCAATCCAAATCCAATCCAAATCCAATCCAAATCCAATCCAAATCCAATCCAAATCCAATCCAAATCCAATCCAAATCCAATCCAAATCCAATCCAAATCCAATCCAAATCCAATCCAAATCCAATCCAAATCCAATCAAATCCAATCCAAATCCCATCCAAATCCCATCCAAATCCAATCCAAATCCAATCCAAATCCAATCCAAATCCAATCCAAATCCAATCCAAATCCAATCCAAATCCAATCCAAATCCAATCCAAATCCAATCCAAATCCAATCCAAATCCAATCCAAATCCAATCCAAATCCAATCCAAATCCAATCCAAATCCAATCCAAATCCAATCCAAATCCAATCCAAATCCAATCCAAATCCAATCCAAATCCAATCCAAATCCAATCCAAATCCAATCCAAATCCAATCCAAATCCAATCCAAATCCAATCCAAATCCAATCCAAATCCAATCCAAATCCAATCCAAATCCAATCCAAATCCAATCCAAATCCAATCCAAATCCAATCCAAATCCAATCCAAATCCAATCCAAATCCAATCCAAATCCAATCCAAATCCAATCCAAATCCAATCCAAATCCAATCCAAATCCAATCCAAATCCAATCCAAATCCAATCCAAATCCAATCCAAATCCAATCCAAATCCAATCCAAATCCAATCCAAATCCAATCCAAATCCAATCCAAATCCAATCCAAATCCAAAACCAAACAACTTAGTTGTAAATCAGGTTGCCTCTTAATCAATGACACGCACTATTTATTGGCCAAATCACATCCCTTAATAACAGTCCATTCAATAGCTCCTGTGTCCTAATCTAACCCTTCTCTCCCTTTCTTTGCTATCCTTTCGCTAGTGAAACTTGTTAAACTTGTAAAACCATTCATTCTTGTTGCCGTTAGGTGTTGCACATCTAAAAAACAGTATCTTACATGCCATATCCAGAACAATAAAAGCCCAAGACCCGAGAAGGAAATTGAAACATCCTTTCCTATTAGTATTGCCCATCTACACCAGCGCCTGAGTGGATTTTGGTTTCACATGAAGAATGAAACCACCTCTCAAGTAGTCTCGGTTCTCTCACCACATCCTGTTTCGTCAAACTGGAAATTGCACATTGCCCAGTCCTCCTTGCTCTAGTCTCTTACGGCATCACCGAAGTCACATCCATTCATAAAGTATGACGAATTCGTGCCAGCATGCGCCCAGTTTGGGAGATAACCTTCTTCCTTCCTGTCTCGCCACGTGCCACAGACGACAGTCAGTCGCAAACTTGCGCTCATATAAACGTCTACATCCTGAGGGTTCTTACGTATTGCGAGATAAGTACGGCCTTTAGGGCTTCGTATTGCGTGAGCGGAATTATCACGTTTTTGTAACGCAGTCCAATGAAATTCAGTTTGTAAAATGATCAACTCCTCTACTTTTTTCCGAGTCAGTTTGACTTCACCTTCCCTATCGGTGATGAATGATGGATTATATGAACGCTAGACATTATTGTTTCGAACTCTATTGCGAGGGCGTATTGAACATGAGAAATGAACGAATCGCGTCGCTGATAATGGCGATAATGATGTAAAATGTAGCTTCGAGGCAAACACCAACCCTCGTCTGACCTTTCTAGATGGTTCAATATTGAACGACGATGAATTATCGAAAACCAGTTCAATCCGAGAATTGTTTGCGTTACTTTTTTTTTCACGAACTGCTACGTTGATTTGTTACATGTCGTTATTTATTTTTTTCCGAGAAAATATTCTTCCTTTTGACTGATTTTCTAAGCCAAGACGGTACGGGAGATGGTTTCCATGAGCACCGAGGTGACGTTAATTAATTATATCACAATTAGACACTTGGTTATGGTCACAGCTATTTATTCATGAGTAGACACATCAAAATTCGGTCAAAACTCTAACCCCACTGTGGAGATACTTATAGTCTAGTTGAAAACAATAAACTCCTTTTTTTTTTTTTACAGAAATCGTTGTTCAAAAAGTCAACTTAGTTGTTTCGATAGGATTTGAACTAAAGTATCGAATCAAACGTAAAATTGACTGCATTAACACTTCACTTCGAATGCAACCTAAAATAACATTTACAACGCACTAAGTAAAAGAAATGCTTCAAACTAATCCAAAGCGAAGTTTTGATGAAACTTTTTTTCCCCCAAACTCGCAAGTATTCGTAACTTTTTGCAGTATACGTGTGAAAGGTCAATCAATTTAGGTGTTATCCATTCAATTTTTTGAAACTCAATCCAATCGATTATGGGATAAGTTGCTTTTAGATTGCCCAAAATTAACTCTAAGCCCTATCCACGCCTTATTTCGGATTCTTCCAATAAGCAGCCGGCGGTGGGCAGAATGTCACCAGGTGAGAAGGCTCATTTTGCTTTCGATATCTTCAGTCGTCCTTTGAGGAGGTGGATTCCGGGCAGTTTGTTTAGGGTAAGCACTTATCGGGATTAATCTTATTATTTACTTTGCAGGTGGTGCGGGATAGCGGGATGCAATAATATATTCGGATCGCCTGGACAGTGGAGGCCTTGGAGCGTACAATCTAGGGATGAAATGTCTCTTTAACTGACAATGTTTCGAGGGAAATTGATTATCCTTCGGCTGTTAATGTTCAATTGCTACTAGGTGTGGTATTCAGAAAACTTTTCACATTTTCATTCTTTCGAGTTATCGATTGATTTCACAGTTTTGAACTTGACATTTTAGACTTAAATCGATTTTTTTTTCAAATGTTGAAAGACTGATATTACGTGAAGTGAATCGATCTCCCGTTAAAATTCGAATAAATGCTGTTTAAATAATCATCATCCCAAAATGAAGTGCACTATAACGCAAATCATTCGAAATGATAATGAAAACCATTCTATCGTTACCAGCATTCGCTGATGGCTAGATGAAAACGTTGATATTTGCTCAGTGCATTTAATGCTGCACATATATGAGGTCGTGGCTGTTCTGTTCCATTTCTATTGTCTTTAGTTCATTTGACGTTTGGATCCAGTGGAATCCCCACACCCCACTGGCTTGCACTCATACATGCCAAAGCGTTTTAATCAGGGGCCTGGCAACCCTATCCCATTTACTTGCACTTAACAGTATGCAACATAACGCGGAGCTTATTTGAATAAGGCCCGTCTGATGTTTGTTACTACGGGTACGAACCCCACTATTGTTCACAGACAATTCATCTTTTGACGTTTGGATGTTAGCGATGTTGGCTACAGGACAATGGCTGTCCGTCAGGTCCCTGGTTTTAATACTTGTCCAGAGTAGCCAGTTTGAGAGATTTTCAATGTTTGCTCCTTTAAACCTCTTTCTATATCCATTCCAAGAAAATGTTAGAGTTCTGAAAATTCTTACATATTGAATAACTTTCTAAATTCAGATTGTATGCAATTTATTTTTTCTTGGTTTGAACACTTTTTATAAATAACCTATTATTAATCTACACCGTGTCCAATATATTCTCATACACGTTTTCCTTGCATTAGTGTCGGCAACTACTCAACATGCTTCACGTATGTGTCGGTGTAGTTTTGCACTATGTTTATACAAGCGCTTTTAGGTTATGTCTGATTGTTTTTAATCGGTGTTTACCTTTTACCAGCGATGAAGGAGTTTCGTGCTGTGGTGATGAAAACGTTTTTGAAAGGTGAGCGCCCGGGCGCTATTTTCAGAAATTTGAAAAACCTCGGAGTAAAGCGGGATTTTGTGTACCGAACCATCCGAAGGTAACGTGACACCTGCTCGTTGGATGACCGGAAGAGATCCGGTCGTACTCGTACGGTACGGACTGCACGAGTTGGGTCAGGGAACGGATTAGACGAAAATCACAGTGCTCTGTACGAAAAATGGCCACAGATCTGAATGATTCGAGATCGTAAGGTTCACGGAGTTTCGGAACCTTCCAAGCAGAAACGACTCGAAAGAGCAAATCTGCTTTTGCCGCGGCACGGCGGGGAAGAATTTATCTTTTCCGACGGAAAGTTATTCGTCTTGCAACAATCCCACAATGTCCAGAACGACAGATTGTGGGCTCTTTCTTCGAGAACTGTTCCACAGAGTGATAAGAATATTCCAAAGTGCTGCGTCAGTGATGGTTTGGGGAGGAATTTGCAAGCGAGGCAAATTACCACTGGTTTTCATCGAAAAAGGCGTTAAAGTGAATGCCGTATATTATAAAACGGAAGTTTTGGAGAAAGTTGTCAAGCCATATGTACAAGAGGTGTTTGGAGATGATCACCATGTGTTTCAGCAGGACGGAGCGCCATCGCATACTGCAAATCTCGTTCAGGGCTGGTGCCGAGAAAATTTGACCGACTTTTTGGACAAGAATGAATGGCCCCCAGTTCACCAGATCTGAATCCCTTGAATTATTTCGTATGGTCATACATGCTGGCGAAGGTAAATGACCACATGGCGTCTAATATGAACCAATTAAAAGCCATAATCAAACGAATTTGGGACGAAATGCCGATGGAAGTCGGTTTCGAAAAACGTCTGGAGCTGGTCAAGAAGGTTAAAGGCGGTATTATTCCAAAACATATGCTGTAGTTGATCAGTATTATATTGCAATATAATGGGTAAAGTTATCAATAAAATCGGGATTATCGATTTGAAATAAATAGTTTTATTCTGTATGAGAATATATTAGACACGGTGTACATCTATATAGAAGACGTTTTCTTGCCGGAAGGGATTAAGCCAAGGCGATGGTCTTGCCTGTTTGTTTTTCAACATTGCTTTGGAAGGTGTTTTACGGAGAGCGGGTCTAAACATGCGAGGCATGATTTTCAATAAATCCGGTCAGCTCATATGCCTCGCGGATGATATGAATATTGCCGGCAGAACATTTGCGATATGGGCTGACCAATACACCTGAAAGGCGAAGCAGCTCGAATTGGACTACAGGCACAGATTAAGGCTGTGTAGAACGATGATTGAAGATGCTGTCACACCCAAGGCAGCTCTTCTGGCGCTTCCATCGTCTCTACAAGAGCCAATCCAGGAGTGTGTATGGTCGGAAAATGCTATGCTATGCTATGCTATAGATCTCTTTGCGAGTCATAGAATCGTTCGGAGTATTGAACAGCATTGATTGACTTGCGATGACAGTGTACCCGTTTCCGATTAAGCCAAGTTGAATTCAGTGGTGAAATTATGAAGACCGAATTCTTTCAAAAAATGCGATATGCTTGCTGCTTAAAATAAGTGCGTGATACTCGTGTAAATCTAAAGTATGCAGTAATTTCGAAGTATAGAAATCACAAGAGACGTTTCATTGTGGTTTTAGATTTTCTTATTTAGAAATTACTGCAGACTTTATATACACTCGAGTATCACGCACTTATTTAAAGTAGCTAGCATTTCTCACTTGATTTTCTAGTTATAGGCAATGATGATAGCAATTTCCACCATCCTGGTTGCTAGGGGCTTACAATGGTAGCATTGACATACAAAATTAATTAATTTAATTTAGAAGACTTTCGAAAGCTCATTTCCAATCCAGACCAATCACATTTTGAGGCAAAGTATTCCCTTGGGGTATCCATTTGATTATTTTTCTTCTTCTTAGGAACAATCTAATTTAATATTCTCCTCTGTTCCTTTGAAATCTCTTCATTGCTACAGTATACCTTTATATCTAGTTTGAAATTTCTTTCATTAGGTATGGTTAACAGATATGATTACACATAACAGAAACTTTCCTGCTGGCTGCCTCTAAATTGAAATAACAGGAGTGGTGTTCAGTTCTTTGAAATCGACAATATAACCGATCTTCATGGAGATTGATTGAGGCAATCCATCGTTCGCCATCCGACTGAAATATATAATGTCAATTCTCGGAATCGTTTGGTGGATGCACTGCTCAGTCGCTGAAAAATGAAGCCATTTTCAATTTTTAAACTACTATAGTTCTTAAACCAGTAAAACCTGTTGGTTTCTGTGCATCTGCTGGTCATGTTCAAGAATAAGTTCATAGTTGTGAAGATTTTGCAGAATAAATTAATCTTCCCTTACTTGAATCTGCGAGAAAAAGCCAAAATAAATACTCATGTAATTAAATTGAATAAATGAATAAATAAAATAAAATATGTAGCGAAAGAGAAAACGGAAGGGGGTAGTCTTAAAATATGCCGTTTCAATAATATTGAAACAAAAGATTTTTAACATTATGTTCGGTCGAAAACTTCAAAAAATGTTCGAAAAAATAAGAATATATTAGTCTTAAATAAATAAGTCTTAGTGCTTCAATATGGGCAGATAGCAAAAAATGCATCCTTCACAACTTAATAAGATTTAAGACAAGCTTCAAGAAATAGTATTGATTCTATGATTCATTCGAATGGAGTTAAGCAAAAACAAAGATTAAATTTGCTATAACTTTCTAATTTTAATTCCTATTCTAAAGGTCCTCAAAAAAACGATACATAAACCAGTTAAGTATGAAAAACTAATTTTTAAGCTACTAGGGTATGTGTCGCTTGAGAGTGATTGGGTCGACGTGTCGACGTGTTGAACGCTGGGCGGCTGCCAGTTTCGGGTTTCGCGATTTATTCAAGTGAAAAGTGTCTCAAATCTTCGAGAAAAGTGTCGCATAATGTGCCTGGATAGGCAATCTATGCCGATTTCATGTTTTTGATTGAGAATCTTGTCGAAAATGGTGCAAATCCGATGTGAATTGAGATTTTTTTTGCCCTGAATACAACGTCAACAAAACGAATGAATGAGAGAGAAACAGTTCAAATATATATTCTTAGTGGTAAAAGTGCTGCTGTTCTCTGGCGGATTATTTTTCATGTGTTGGTGCGTAAGCGAATTGGATTGTGTGAAATTTCAGTGTGGGATGAGACGCGATTCGTTGGAGAGTCATATTTATCTTAACACATACACAAACAGCGTAGTGAGCGAAACGAAGGTGCGTGAATTACCTTGTAGGGAGCAGACTCTGTTGAGTATTTTTACTATTTTTGTTTTCAAACAATTGCACAGTGTGGTGACGTCTCGAGCTGGATTCAGGAATCGAGTTGTTCGATCAAAATGCTGCTGTGGGGAAGTTTTTCCCTTAGAATTTTTGACAACAGCAGTGTGCCGGGAAAACCGCGTCGACGGCGTCCCGCCGTAGTTTTGACGTGCGTCGTGTCATGAAGAGTGCGTTCGGGCGAGGAACCGAATTTCAGTGTGTGTAAGTGCGACGACAGCGGTGGGAAAATTGTTCATTACCGTAATGAAATACCACTATCACATTCTGTGAGTGGCCCCAATAGCATCCTTACTGTTGGTTTAAACCGGCAAAAATCGGCTTTTCAGCAGTATTAAAAATCACTTTGGTTTTCCCAATGAAACACCTCAATCACACTTTGTGAGTGGCCCCAATAGCATCCTTACTGTTGGTTTAAATCGGTTCAAATCGGAAATCGGTACTAATTACACTTAACAGCTTGTCGTTAACCAAAACGAACCCTGCTGCCACCCAATCCTGTTATCCAGTGGATTCCACGGCTTCCAATAAAGCGAGTATCACGTCAACATTTTCCTACCCATTCCCTACTTGACCTGCATTCGGGCGAGGCCGGCGCCGGTATTGACTTAGTTTGTGATCCCTAGGTTTTACACATTGAAGATGTATGTTAGTCCCAAGCATCATGTGTTGGTTCTCTGTGTAATAACAGCTGATCTGGCAACAACGGAGTAGCAACCTCGGGCGGTCAATCATGCTCATGCATGCTCATACTAGGGTATGTGTCGCTTGACTCAGCCCAATATGCAGCGGTCGATTATGTTTTTTATCATAATCCACAAAGTATTTGAGCTGTAAGCGATATTCTACTGGTTATACACTTACTTTGAGAAGTCACGAAAAGTTACCCAACACGTTATAGAAAGTCAAAAACTGCCGAGGGATATGGATGTAATGTCGGTCTATAAGCAACAACTTGGGTCTATTCATGGATGCAACTTCGTTCCCTCCGCTAGATTTTTCATTACATGCAGTATTCGTACGGTTTTCTTTTTCTATTACGATTTTGGGCAATACCAGCAGTGCTTGCTGTACTCAATATAAAATTTCACAAAACTAGTAATAACAAGACTACTTTTAAACTCTTAAATGATATTGATATATAATATATCCGATAATGAATACATTATAATTCTCTCTGCACAGATTTTGTTCCTTTGGTTTGTGTTTAAAGATTGTACTCGAAAAAAATGCAACGCTTTCTTTTGTGTATACCTTTTTATTGCATGGGTAAAAAATGATGAAATAACTAATTTAGAGTGTAGTGTTAACATATGCAAAATTTCGTTTCAATTTGTCAAGTGGTTATCGAGATGGCTTCCAAGCGAGAAGTGCTTCGACAAAAAATTAAGGACGCGATCGTGGAAAATCCAGGCCAGTCCTACAGGTGGATCGCGTAACTGTTGGGAATCAACAATTTGACCGTGTCCCGTATGGTGAAATCGTTCAAGGAGACCCAGACGACCCAGCGGCGGAAGAAAAGCGAAGACGACCGACCCCGTGAATGCAAGGAAGGTGAGGGATTACTTCAAACGCAACCCGAACCGTTCGATTCGGAACGTGGTCAAGAAGATCAATTCTTCCGTCTGGTTCGTCAAGTAGACATTGAAGCTGGCCGGCTGTCTTCATCAGAGCTTTAAAATCTCACATTCAATTCTCAAAATGCACCCTGACTGAGACAATATATTTTTCATCACATGCTGCATCTAGCGAACATGAAGTAAACACAAATTTGCCTACATGAATCTGTAGTGCAAGGAGAATCATCTGGTTTTTTGCTGCTTTACTTTCATCATTCAATCGTTCCAGAAAGCAGTGAATGTAAATAAGCGCAAACAACTCATTCAATTTCAACGTTCTACCGTGAAGAAGAAAGAACAGTCCTTCATTTGAAGAATCGATGAAGTGACAAAACCAACGTATTTTGCTTGCACGTATTTGCAGCAACTTCTTGAATCGATCCTGCAAAATACCTTTTCCCGATCTCGAACCACAAACTCTGAAGCGATTTCGGCCATAGATCGTTTGCTACAGCTTCGTCTTTTGGATTTCCTTGCCTTCTGCCATGTTCGGGTATAATTGAAAAAAAAGGCCTGCAGCCGACAAATTCACTCACGAACGCGAAAATGAATGACTGGATACCAGAACATTCAGTCAAGCAA
This sequence comes from Aedes koreicus, assembly GCA_024533555.2. NCBI lineage: Eukaryota > Metazoa > Arthropoda > Insecta > Diptera > Culicidae > Aedes > Aedes koreicus. The sequence continues at coordinate 373,724 of JAHHFK020003391.1, forward strand.
TCAAAACTTCTTGACGCTTGAATAGCCAGATCAGTGCTTTGCTGTGGTGTGAATGAGTTGTGTAGAACACAGGGACAATGGAATGACTGAACACGGCAAAACAAGTCGACAAGCATGTGTTGTTTGACTGAGAGAACGAAATGAAGATAGAGAAAATAGTGCACACTGAATATTTTTTTTACTCGTCTTTCAAGACGGCAGTCAATTTTTTCGAGCTCTGGTCTTCATGGTAAGGAAGCTGTACTACGAGTGGTCGGTGCAGCCGAAATGAATCGTAATGAAAGACGAGGCGTAAATTAAAGTGGCCTGGAGTTTTCCTTCGGCAAGTCCCGCCTGGATGTTCCGGAAGAAGAAAGTACTTGGCGTGGCATGTGATCTGTGGGTGCCGCAAATTCAGCAAGCCGTACATATCGTTAGCACCATCAACGGCCAAATATGAAAAAAAAGAATGCCTCCATCCGCTTGCTGCCCTTCCTCCGGTCCCACGAAGGCAACACTCTGATTTGGCAGGATCTGGCATCGTACAATTACGCGAAACCGGTGATGGAGTGGTACGAAGCCAACGACGTTGTTTTTGTGCTGAAGGAGGCAAATCTGCCAAACTCGTCAGAACTTCGCCCAATGGAAACATTCTGGACGATTATGAAGGGCATGCTCCGAAAAACAGGGAAGGTCTTCAAAAAAGAAAACGATTTGAAGAAAGAGTGGAAGAAAGTGTCTAAGAAAGATGGCGTAAGTGTTGCACAGGATTTGATGGGTAGCTTTAATTCCAAGGCGCCGGCATGTAGCCTAGCCGAGTTGGTTGAATAAACCAAACATAGCTTATATGTGTTTATTTATTTCCTGAAAGTTTCAAAATATCCAACAAATAAATCTTTGGTGATCAGTTTTGTCTGTTGCATTTTTTTCGAGTACAATCTTTAACATATAAAAAAATGACGATGTGTGTGTTCTAGTATTTGAGCTAATTTTTTTGTTTTTGCTGACTATCCTACCACGCGATTGAAAGTAACTTGCCAACCATGCGTTCCCATCAAGCTAAAGTGATTCTTATAAGTTCATTTAGCTTTTTGAGAGCTAAGAGATGGGTCATAAACCACGTATACTCAAATTTGGGATTTTGGGAATAATGTTTAGGTCAGGTAGCAGTTTTTTACAAATATAGGAACTGCTGTCATCCATCCAGAGTTAACCACCTTGATGTAACGTGTTAAATAAAACGGTGTGACAGCAATCCAAGCTCTTGCTGTATGATGCAGTGATCAATTCTGACACGGCTTCTTCCAACTCTTCAACACCTTCCAGGTACCCGTTATGAAGAGTGTGTATACATGTTGCAGGATTCGATATTCAACAGAGGCTTTCTGTGATCTCCAATAAATTGATCGTTCATAGGCCGCTCCATTTTTTATTGACGTTTGGACCGTCACTTCCTGCAACATTTATTTATTGAAATACTTATGAAATACATTCAAGGCATGAGAAGATTTTTCCGTGATTATGCAGCTTTCTGCAAAGCATCATTCAACCTATCAAGAATATCCTAGGCATCGGAATATCAAGAATATCCTAGGCATCTGGTTTGGAATAATATTTACCTGAAACACTTTTAACTTAGCTGGAGCCAAGTATTGTCGACATCGACGGAAAGTAAAGACTGGACTCGGAAAAATGAGACACACAAAAATGATCACCAAAAATTCATTTTAAATCGGATACTTCTCAAATTTTCAGGGATTAAATAACTATATATCAACTATGTTTTGGCATAATTTATTTATTGAATCCCCCCCCCCCCCCCCCAACCTGAATGCTCGTACATTTCTCTTAACACTGCTCATGAGATCTTGGGCGAGGCTTTGTCCATCTTCCTTACACAATTTCTCCCAGTTTTTCTTCAAAGCTTCATCGGTTTTGAATGTTTTTCCGCTTTTCTTCAACTTCTTCTTCATTATCGCCCAAACCTTTTCGATCGGACGAAGTTCTGGTGTATTTGGCGGGTTCGCCTCCTTCGGGGCCACATTAACGCCCTTCGCTTCGTACCAATCCATTACAGGCTTGGCGTAATGGCACGAAGCGAGATCCGGCCAGAACAGCGTGGAACCACGGTGAGAGCGGAGGAAGGGCAGCAAGCGCTTCTGCTAGCATTCTCCTCGATAAATCTGCCCGTTTATGGTGCCGGTTGTAACGAACGGCTTGCTGTACCGTCCGCACTCGCAGATCGCCTGCCACAACAGGTACTTCTTCGCGAATTTGTCCATCTTTCTCTTCCGGAACTTTTCCGGAACCTTCATGCGGGACGTACGGACAAAAAACTCGAGGCCGGGGATTTGTTTGGTGTCCACCCTGATGTATGTTTCGTCGTCCATGACGAGACAGCCTGGCTTGACCAGCCACTCACGGTACAGCTTCCGCGCACGCAATTTGGCCACCGTGTTTTGATTGTCAGTCCGGTTTGGCGCCTTCCTGACCTTAAAAACACGTAGCCCAGCCCGCTTCATGGTCTGCTGGACGAACCACTTCGACGAATTGACCTTTTTGGCCACGTCTCGGGTGGAAAGGTTCGGGTACTTAAAGTACTGCCTTATTTTCCGCGCCTTCTCTGGGTATTCCGTTTTCGGTTTTTGGCCGCTTCCAGCGCGCCGCTCGATAGTCTTCGTCTCCTGGAACATCTTCACAACGCCGGACACGGTGGAATGGTGGATTCCAAGCCTTTTGCCGATGCATCTGTGCGACTGACCAGGATTAAAGGGCGATACGGTCAAAATTTGGTCAATATCAACTTGACGTATTTCTTTCAATTTTGCATTTAAAAAACCTGAACACCCCTCATTTTGAAGGTGTGTGTGTAGAATGTTGCTCCTATTTTGATTTTGGAATTCACTCTTCAGTTGTCAAAATGCCGTCCAAGCAAGAAGAGCAGCGTATCAAAATTTTGCTCGCGCATCGCGAAAATCCGAGCTACTCGCACGCAAAGTTGGCACAATCGCTAAAAGTTGCCAAATCAACCGTTACAAATGTAATTAAAGTGTTTGGGGAACGTTTGTCGACAGCCAGGAAGTCTGGATCGGGGGGAAATCGAAAACCGGAAGCCGCTGAAACGACAAAGAGAGTTGCCGGTAGTTTCAAGCGAAACCCTAACCTATCTCTCCAAGATGCCGCAAATAAGCTGGGTGTATCGTCTACAACCGTGATCGAGCCAAAAAACGAGCCGGACTATCGACTTACAAGAAGGTAGTGACTCCAAATCGCGATGATAAACAAAATACGACGGCCAAAGCGCGATCCCGGAGGCTGTACACGACGATGCTGACGAAGTTTGACTGCGTGGTAATGGACGACGAAACCTACGTCAAAGCCGACTACAAGCAGCTTCCGGGACAGGAGTTTTATACGGCAAAAGGAAGGGGAAAGGTAGCAGATATTTTCAAGCACACGAAACTGTCAAAGTTCGCAAAGAAATATCTGGTTTGGCAAGCCATCTGTACCTGTGGCTTGAAAAGCAGCATTTTCATAGCTTCCGGGACTGTCAACCAAGAAATTTACGTGAAAGAGTGTTTGAATAAACGTCTGCTGCCTTTCCTGAAGAAACACGGTTGTTCCGTACTGTTTTGGCCGGATTTGGCATCTTGCCATTACGGTAAAAAGGCCATGGAGTGGTACGCCGCCAACAACGTGCAGGTGGTTCCCAAGGACAAGAACCCTCCCAACACGCCAGAGCTCCGCCCAATTGAGAAATACTGGGCTATTGTCAAGCGGAACCTAAAGAAGACCAAAAAAACTGCTAAGGACGAGCAGCAGTTCAAGGCAAACTGGCTTTCTGCGGCGAAGAAGGTGGACAAGGTGGCTGTACAAAATCTGATGGCAGGGGTCAAGCGTAAGGCCCGGCAATTCGGATTTGGAAAAGCGGAAGCCTAACTGAATATTTTTTCTGAATTTTATACTAATTGAACTTGAAAAAGAAATTTAATTTGATTTTTTAAATAAACGATTTCACCGATTTACACGCGTTTTCCCTTGACCAAATTTTGACCGTATCACCCTTTATCGATCACCGCGCCCAAGATTTGCTGGCGTAGGTCTTCTGGTTTCGAACGCATCTTGAAAACTGCTTGACAGATTAAATTTTGCACACATAAACATAACACTCTAAACTAGTATTACCGCGCGATAAAAAGTTACACCCAAAAGAAAGTGTCGCATTTTTTCCGAGTCCAATCTTTATTGCACGATTTTCATCTGCCTTTTCGCATTTGTCGATTGTGGAATCGGAATCACGAAAAAACATTTGTATGTAAAAATTGACTTCTATTAAAGTTAATGCGAAATTCCGAACTCAATTGTTGTTGTCAACCTGCCAAACCAATGACCAATTTCCGGAAAATAGTGACTTTAGTGACTTTCCGGTGGAAATAGTGACTTTTAGTGGAATTACTAAGCAAGCGTGTAGCCAGTTGAATGTCGTTTGTTGCTCAATTATTCAATGAGTTTGATAATCGACCTTTTAGGCTGAGTTATGAGACACATTCGGTAAACTTTTACAGATTCTGTAATTAAATCTAAGTTTGTATTACTAATATAGCTGAATAAGTATATCTCTCTCATTACCTTGATCGAACGGAAGTTTTCTGGTTTTCGCAATGGCTTCCGCTAAACAACTGTTATCGCTGTCAAAGTTTGACTGCAAACAATAGAGTTACTGTGATTGGCAATGCATTAGTGTATTCACCACCAGGTGGCATAAAGAAGCGACAAACGTTAATAATTGACAGCTAAATGACATCTTGGTGTGGTCGAGGTGACAAAAAATGAAGACAGAAGAAATAATGGCCAAAACAGCCTTTTCAACTCGTCAATACCGTATGTGAACCGCATATCCTTTCAATATTTTTTCAAACCCAAATCTCAACCCACAATGTACACAATGCAAACCGAAGCCAATCGATGGGCTCTCAACCCGCACATCACTCCTAATTGAATATGGATAAGCATCACGGTCTGTTAATCCATGGGGAACAAATCGAAAACAATCCATCCGCCGGTAATGCTATGCCAGAATCCACTTGATTACGCTGAGTGCGGTGAAATGGTAATGCTCTTGGCAGTAGTCATACATTTCTGTCACTGCATTTGACAATGTACCAATAAGAAGATATGGAAACGGGCGTCAGTCGCAGCGCCTCCTTTGCAGAACGACAACGGCGGCGGCAGTGGAAGTGAAATGACAGCTTCAAAGATCTTGATGGTCCGCCTGTCGATCATCATCTCTGGTGCGAGTGTATCTTCAGGGTGGAAATAAATGTCACTTCCTTCTTTGAATGTTTGACGTGTTGTAAATTTTGCATCACTTGGTGGCAGATTTTCAAATTCTGGTTCAAATACGTGACCGAGTGGCGCTCACTGCTATCGGTGATTATGGGTTATAGATTCATGCGTTATCCCGCGAACACTGAACCAACAAAGCATAGATTTTGGGAGAAGAATTATCCCAAGTAACAAATCTCTGTCATAATTGGTTGCAGCAATTTGATAGTGCCTAAATTGAGTCCCATCGCAGATACTTTAACAAATTTTCAACAAGTGTGCTACTAGGGACGGCTTAATTGGGAATTACCTGAATGGGGTGGAGCTGAATCAATGTATTAAAAGCTAACGCGCACTTAATATATCTCAACACATTAGCCAAACACCGTTAAAACCTTTTCATTTACTTTTACCAATGTTTCTTTGTTAGCTAAATTTCGGCAAACTTTTTATTTAATCTCAATAAATTCAAATGACGAAATAATTGGCTTTTGGTAGCTCTGCAATAAAAATTAAATGTTTAGGATTCCTCCACTCTACCCCCGATGATTTAACAGATCGAAATATGAACCTGAACACCGTCAATAAGTGGCCTTCACGATTTTTTTTTACCTTTTTCAAAAGAAGATTCGTGTTATCAGTTTAACATGGTTCGTTGCCGGTGGGGAGAGTAGGAGCAGAACAGCGAATGTAATCGATATCTGCTCCTCCTGTATTTTCGTTCCGTGCCCCACCGAACATGGCTCAACGTGGGTGTTTTGATGGGGCTATTTTCCGAAAGAGCGGACGTTTCCAATTCAATGTAATTTCCATTGATTATGGATCCATTCCCACGTTTCAAACCGGCACCTACCTGAAGCATCGCGGGGTAAGATTCAGGATGATCCGATTTCGCCGTCGTCATAGTCGCTGGGATGAAATGTAGCATATCAAAAGGGTAACAATGGCATTTGATTTTCGAGTTGTTCCTCGTTTACACGATCCTTTCCTTTCGGTTTGACTCCGAATAAAGGTTAAATTGACTGTAAACCAGAATAGCTCCACCTGCCCTCAAGTGTTAAGGATGAGGAACGAAAATAATTTGTATCCAGCTTTTATGTAATGGCTTCCTCTGGTCCGCCTTACTGACCCGACAGTTTCCAGAAAGGAGTTTCAGCACACCAGTTGGATTGGAAATGAAAATTTATTGCGTCCGGTTTTATGGAATAGCGATAGCGAAATTTGCACTTTGACATCCTTTCTGGTGTGATAGCCATAAACGATGTTTTGTCGTAACAGTTGAAACCCAGGAGAACCCGACTACTGATAATCGATCTAATCAAAATCTCGGGGGGTGCGACACGTCCAAATTTAGTTTCAAGGTTTTAATCACTCAGTGAAATAAACTTTCGATGTTCATAATATTGCATTATCATTATTTGCTACAAGAAATTCGTTTGAATTTCATTCATTTGCCGTATGAAATATAATGATGTTGAAAAAAATAAAAATATGAAGCAACCTGGATTCGAACCTTGAACGTTGAGGTTATGGGTCTAGTGACTTTACCAATAGTATATATCAACACTTGTAAACAGGAAAGCTTAAATGCGAAGAAGAACAACGTCGTGTATAGCAAAATTCATTCATAAGTCCGGCTTATGAAATTCCAAAGCATCGTTCATGTGTTTAACCTTTTGAAATTCTTAAGTTTATTTGCCTGAGTGATCTCTGAAAAATCGTCTTAAATCTTGCATCGCTCTCCATATTTTTGCAGTAAATCTTAACATCTTCATCAAACTTCTTTCCATTTACTAAGCATGCACACATCGAACATAAACAAACGAAAATTTACCTGCCACTGAGATAGAGTCGCACCCCTTGCTAAATCTAGCTGAATGACAGAAGGATAAATTAAGTGGGATTTTTCAATCTTGAGCTGTATTCGCAAAAGATAGTATCGCACAACGGGGTAACATTGACCCCGTTGTAATATTTCTCATTGGTTTTGTTTAAGAGTTTTGACCAGCTTTACAGATTTCATGTTTTTAAAACAAGTAAGCCTGTCAATCTCCAGGATTGGAAAAGTTAGAAAAATGAAATTAACACTTCATTTGTTTGTTTAAAAAAATGAAAATAACAATCTGAAACACTTTTCCAATGCCAAGTCCGTTAAAAAAAAAGGTTTTCTCTTGACTGTGACTTAAAGATTTGGCTTTGAAAAAGTCGGTTTGCGTGGCCTATCTGTCAAAAAATAAGCTTTTCTTAGTGGGGTTTGAAAGAATTTGCCCAGTTTTCAAATTACAATAGTTTTATAATGCGCTCGTAAAAAGGTTATTTTTTTTTTAAATGAAGTGAATCTGCAAGATGTTGTCCTCATGATTGGTGTTTTGTTTATTTGGTTTGTTTTAAATGGTACTGAATTCCTGATATATAACGTTATAGTTTTTGCAATAAAATCTACTATTTTTCGTTATCAGAAGCACATTAGATCAATAAATTGTATCATATGATCATATCTCATTAAGATTATTCCTACTGAATTTCAGCTGACGCGTACAATTTTCCCTTGTTCACTTGTAAGCCAAACCAAGCCTGAACAACGAAATCTTGTGCGTTTTCAAAAGAGATTGGTGGTGTTGGGGGAGGTGTGAATAATTATTTATTTATTATATTTATTTTTTTTTTTTTTTTGTGTTTATTTTTTGTAAAGGGCGATACGGTTAAAATTTGGTCAATATCAACTTGACGTATTTCTTTCAATTTTGCATTTAAAAAACCTGAACACCCCTCATTTTGAAGGTGTGTGTGTAGAATGTTGCTCCTATTTTGATTTTGAAATTCACTCTTCAGTTGTCAAAATGCCGTCCAAGCAAGAAGAGCAGCGTATCAAAATTTTGCTCGCGCATCGCGAAAATCCGAGCTACTCGCACGCAAAGTTGGCAAAATCGCTAAAAGTTGCCAAATCAACCGTTGCAAATGTAATTAAAGTGTTTGGGGAACGTTTGTCGACAGCCAGGAAGTCTGGATCGGGGGGAAATCGAAAACCGGAAGCCGCTGAGACGACAAAGAGAGTTGCCGGTAGTTTCAAGCGAAACCCTAACCTATCTCTCCGAGATGCCGCAAATAAGCTGGGTGTATCGTCTACAACCGTGCATCGAGCCAAAAAACGAGCCGGACTATCGACTTACAAGAAGGTAGTGACTCCAAATCGCGATGATAAACAAAATACGACGGCCAAAGCGCGATCCCGGAGGCTGTACACGACGATGCTGACGAAATTTGACTGCGTGGTAATGGACGACGAAACCTACGTCAAAGCCGACTACAAGCAGCTTCCGGGACAGGAGTTTTATATGGCAAAAGGAAGGGGAAAGCTAGCAGATATTTTCAAGCACACGAAACTGTCAAAGTTCGCAAAGAAATATCTGGTTTGGCAAGCCATCTGTACCTGTGGCTTGAAAAGCGGCATTTTCATAGCTTCCGGGACTGTCAACCAAGAAATTTACGTGAAAGAGTGTTTGAATAAACGTCTGCTGCCTTTCCTGAAGAAACACGGTTGTTCCGTACTGTTTTGGCCGGATTTGGCATCTTGCCATTACGGTAAAAAGGCCATGGAGTGGTACGCCGCCAACAACGTGCAGGTGGTTCCCAAGGACAAGAACCCTCCCAACACGCCAGAGCTCCGCCCAATTGAGAAATACTGGGCTATTGTCAAGCGGAACCTAAAGAAGACCAAAAAAACTGCTAAGGACGAGCAGCAGTTCAAGGCAAACTGGCTTTCTGCGGCGAAGAAGGTGGACAAGGTGGCTGTACAAAATCTGATGGCAGGGGTCAAGCGTAAGGCCCGGCAATTCGGATTTGGAAAAGCGGAAGCCTAACCGAATATTTTTCCTGAATTTTATACTAATTGAACTTGAAAAAAAATTTAATTTGATTTTTTAAATAAACGATTTCACCGATTTACACGCGTTTTCCCTTGACCAAATTTTGACCGTATCACCCTTTAATATTTTTCACAGAACATTTTCTGCGTCTCAAATTAAAATGCAACTCAAAACAATCCATACTATCCCGCTTATCAATGTTGCCCCATTTTATGGTATCCAAATCCACTCCCAACCGGAAAAAATCAATATCAAACCGCTCGTAAATCGTACCGACCGTTCCGCCTGGAAACAATTTTCTATTACGTGAAGCAACAAATTCAAACAAAACCGATGGTGATAAGAGGACACACCAACCGAAGGCTCATATTGCGTGTACCTTAATGAGTTAATAAAACTGGCGACATACCGTCAGAACCGGTTTCGGCAGGTGTTAAAGGTCACCAAAAAAAATCATGAGTGGCGGAAAACGCCCACTTATTTGATCTGGAGAGATTATGTTGTCAATGAGTACAGTGAGGTGTACACAGTTTGACAGAAAGGTGTAATTTTCTGCATTATCTAATGCACTGATTTGGCATAAGTTCAGGGAATATTTCATGTAAATTTAAGCAAGATATCGCCTGAATCTAGTATGTTGTATGAAAGGCTGCAATCGATTTCGTTGTTTGCGCTTACTATGGCTTACAAGTGCTCATATTTTTTTTCAGTGATGTTTTAGAAGTAATGAACACTTAACAGGGCTGGTAGTGGTTATCTGATGTAGTAGTCGTGGCTTTAGTTACCAAAATGTAAAAAATAGTGGCTCAGAGGCAATAAAAAGTGAACAATTAGTGACTTTGGGATAGTTTCTAATTTTTTAATAATTAATTTTTTATTTCTAAACCGAAGAAATAACACTTCATTTTTTTAATTTCTACTTATTTACTCGTTTAACAATCATTTCTTATGTCGTGAACGTCATGTTGAATTCAAACTGTTGGAAGATTTCCGTTTCATTGTTTTATCGAGAGGAAAGTATACAATAAGTTCTAGATTTTTTGATTCATCAGGGAATTAATTTACATTGGTGCTTTGTTCGTCTTTTGGAATAAACGCATGATATTTTTGTGTCCCTGGAATTGGAACAAGATTATTCAACCTTTCCAGTAACGTTTTTGCAGCATCTGTGTAATCTTCATCTTTTTTATGTATAAATTGCCAGTCTTTTTAAAGCTGTTGTTTTACTTCTAAAACCAAAGAAAAAAAAAAATTTTTAGTGCTATTTATTTCTGCAGTCTTTCTAAGACATGCGTCCTCAACCATTTGTTTTATGATGCTACCTTTACCATCGCATGGACATTCCCCCTTGAGACGTTGAAAAAAGTGCCAGCCTGCTAAAACTTTAATAATCAAAAAAGTGTTGAAACTTGTAGCTTCTTCAAAGTAAGATTTTATTTTTACATTTCACTTTTAGTTTTTTTAAAGTGGGCACTTTATTTTGTCACTGTTTTTTTTTCAACACAAATTGATTTTTTTTTCTTTAAGTAAAACTCCTTTTTTTTCAGTATTCCATAAGTGAAACTTAAAAAGAATATAAAAAATAAGATAATAAAAAAATACAGTGTGTTTACTTTAATTTGAACCAAGTAAATGAGAGGAATTGAAAAAACGAAGAGGTGGGCACTTTATTTTGCCTATCAGTGTATGACCTCAACTCAAATCAACTATTTTCTCAGTTGAGTCGGCTTTTGAAAAAGCTGATTTCAAATTTAATAGCAGTTTAATTGAAATCCTCCGACACGTCAGAAACTTCATTTGGAAACCATGTTCTAATCGTTTTAAAAATTTGTGAAAATATTTCAGTTGCTTTAGAGAAGCAATAACACTAGTTGGTAGTGTTTCACTCCCTTCAAGTATATATGTTGAATTTTACAGATTTCGCCACGCTGAATTCAAATATGGGCTCAGAAATGCTGTAACACGTCCAGTTTTTGAGAAAAATGTGATTAAAATTCACAAAAACACGTATTTCCGTAGTAATATGATCTACCTCATCAACAACCAGAATATTGGCTCTGCCCTTTGTAAGTTGGATTTGATGAATATTCGATTTTATGCTTCAAAGCTTTGGAAAATCCATGCATTTTTGTCAAACAAAAGTAACAACAAAAGCTCATGTGATTGGTTGGATTAGTCCACACCATAGGTTTGGCAAAAGGTAAGCCTTTGTGCGTACCTTTCATCCAACCAAGCAATATTCGGTAGCATGAGCAACAGGAGTATGTTGGAACCCATGGAAACTCACGATTTGGAAGCTCCTTGTCAAAATACAGCTGATATGCTGTCTCCAACAAAGGTGTAAACCCCTTTCTCTGTTCCTTCAATATCACGTCTCCACAAATGCAACAAAATTTTTGCGGATCGTTCAGACAAATTCGCGACATTTTTACAAAAATAAAAAAAACGCGTCCGTAACACTCAAATAGCTAGCTTTGAATGAATATGATTGTGCAAGGCTGAAGAGAGTCAACATGAGCATTAATTGACGCCAAAGCAAGACAGCAATAATTACACAAATTTTGTGCCGCAAATACGCCAATAGACCTTTTCGACATTTAATCGTTTTTCTTTGTCTAACATGCGGGGATTAATGCACGGTTTGGTTTCCCACAACTTCGTTGACTTCTCACTCGCACTGCTTCGATTCAAATCTTGCAGTAGTGTGCGCAAATTAAACGTCAAAAAGCTCTATAAAATGCCGCATTAAGCTACGTGCTTGAGGATTCTTGCTTTCTTTTTTAACATATCTTTTCCTTATTCTCTCGAGCAATAGTGACTAACACAGAGTCTTTTGTCTCTGTCTATTCTTTTGTTTTTTGAGTGTTTGCGTGTTTTAATGCTGTCTGGCTCACTCCTATCCTAACTTAAAAATACGGCACTGCTGAATAGAGTATTTAATGAGGCGTTTCTGAAGGGCTCTGTGCAGCTGACTTAATGAATTAATGAATGAACTTTGAAGGTCTTCAGTTCCCAAACTGCTGTAAGAAGCAACATCAATATACTCAATATACTCAAAGAGGCACAGCTAAAGGGATCGTTCATAAATTACGTTATGCTTTGAGAGGGAGGTGGGGGGGGGGGGGGTTTAAAAAGTGACGATGCATACAAAAAATTTCAAAAATCCATACAAAAAATGTGATAAAGAAAGGAGGGGGTTAAAAATCTGTATTTTTGAGCGACGTAATTAATGGACGGGTCTTGATTTTCATGAAAACTCGTAATTTTGTGAATGTAAACCCGGTTTTTACATCAACCTTACGTGTTACGAAAAATCCGTGTTCACGAATGAATTCAGGGAGGTCCATTTCATAAAATCCAAGCCCAACATTCAAAGGGTGGAGCGGAAATTCATGTTTTCAAAAAAGGAAATCTTGATTTTCATGAAAATTCGTAATTTTGTGAATGAAAACCCGGTTTATTTCATCAATCTTACGTGTTACGAAAAATCTGTGTTCACGAATGGATTCAGGGAGGTTTATTTCATAAAATCCAAACCCAACATTCAAAGGGCAGAGCGGAAATTCATGTTTTCAAAATAGGAAATCTTGATTTTCATGAAAATTCGTAATTTTGTGAATGAAAACCCGGTTTATTTCATCAATCTTACGTGTTGCGATTTTTGAGCGACGTAATTAATGGACGGGTCTTGATTTTCATGAAAACTCGTAATTTTGTGAATGTACATCAACCTTACGTGTTACGAAAAATCCGTGTTCACGAATGAATTCAGGGAGGTCCATTTCATAAAATCCAAGCCCAACATTCAAAGGGTGGAGCTGAAATTCATGTTTTCAAAATAGAAAATCTTGATTTTTATGAAAATTCGTAATTTTGTGAATGAAATCCCGGTTTATTTCATTAATCTTACGTGTTACGAAAAATCTGTGATAACGAATGGATTCAGGGAGGTCCATTTCATAAAATCCAAGCCCAACATTCAAAGGGTGGAGCTGAAATTCATGTTTTCAAAATAGAAAATCTTGATTTTTATGAAAATTCGTAATTTTGTGAATGAAATCCCGGTTTATTTCATTAATCTTACGTGTTACGAAAAATCTGTGATAACGAATGGATTCAGGGAGGTCCATTCCATAAAATCCAAGTCCAACTTGCAAAGGGCAGAGCCAATATTCTGGTTGTTGCTTAGGTAAATCATATTACTACGGAAGTACGTATTTTTGTGAGTTTACATTTTTCTCAAACACTGGACGTATTACAGCATTTCTGAGCCCATATTTGGATTCAGCGTAGCAAAATCTATAAAATCCAACCAGAAATGCCGACGGGAGCGAAAAAAGTTCCGATTTTGCCGGCTAGTGTAATTGCTACTACAAGCATTCAATCGTGATTACTTTCCTTCGATAGATATTCCTAAAAACTGTGCAAGAGCTTGTATTTTTTTTTTCTAAATTAATCAATGATCCTACGGATTCTCCCGTGGAAGCTGTTTCCTTCGATGAAACCGACGAAGTTGGAGGTGAGGTCTGTTCCTCATTTTTTGCTTCTGCAGAAACTGTTACGAAAATGTTTTCCTCACTAGTATTTGTAAACCATAAGCGACATTTCGTACACAAATTTCATTTTATTCGTTACCCAATCCATGCGTCTGGAACTTTTTGTTCAGCATTTCAAGCTGATTGCTTTCACAATAAGCTTATTGCTTGCTCTCAACTTAGTGTTCTAAATGCACTTCCACAGTTGAGAGTTTTCGATGCTAGGTACCATTTATGCATTAGTATGATTGTGTGGCAAGTATAATAATACCCTTTGCCCAGGGAGTCGAGAAATATTGCTTTTTACGAAAAATTCCTAGACCAGACCGGGAATCGAACCCAGCCACCTCCAGCATGGTGTTGCTTTATAGCTGCGACTTTACCGACTGAGCTAAGGGAGGACCCTGGACGTCTGGAACTTAGCTTATCTAAATAACTCTGAGTAATTGAACGCAAAAGAGCGCGTTGAGCTTCGTAGTATTTTACCTTCTCCATGATCGATGGTGCTGTAGTGTCCTTGGAAATTTTTTCGATGTAGCAATGCACTGCACTCTTGAAATATGATGAAGCCTATTCTTCGAAATCGCTTCACGCACAGGATTAACCACTTGCTAATATTTGAGGTGAACTAATGATTGGTTTGTTCACAAACGCCCTTATATAGGAATGTGTTTTGTACCTATACTTTAATAAAATCTCTACCTAAAAGCTACCTTGAACAAAATTCACAAACCACATACTTACCTTTAAAGCATATGTTAGGTACCTATAAGCAAATTGGAAGGTGACACTTTTCAGATTTTTTATTATTTTGGTATGAAAACGAGTGACGGGCCCATTGTTTTTCGAGCATTACTTGTGTATGTGTTAAATTCAATCGAAAGTTGGTTAATTTGCACTGTCTCGATCGAAGAATTTCTCGCGTACGAATTGCTTTTTTGCATTATTTTTTTGTGGTGTACCGTCTAATAAGCACTCAGTTTATCTGTTGGTAGTGAAGTTTGCTGTGAAAATCCTGTTTTTGTGCATATTTTGCGTTGTGAAAATAGTGAAATATCGATCAATTATTCAGACTGCGGTGTTGTTATTGTTGCACACTAGCACATTTGGAATTAAGCAAATTGCAGACTCCACCTCCATCGCATACACGCTGAAGATCTACACAGAGAAAAAATAATTAAGTGAATAATTTCTCCAGCGGCTAGTCTACACGGAGGAAAAAAAAGTCATTAGTGACAAGTTAAGTTCACCGTGAAAATCTTGATATTGAATTTATCATGAGTTCAGCTTGTGACAAGTGCGCTAAACCTGTCAAAGCTCGTTTCTTGTATGGCCTTTTGTGACCGAATGATTCATCTGAAATGCGCAAGTATAAAGCTGAATAAAGCCTTCGTGAACGTAATCCATTGAAGCCCGAACTTGTTTTGGATGTGCGATGAGTGCGTTAAATTGATAAAATGTGCAAGGATTAATTAAGCAATCTCGTCTTTCGGTAGTGTGATCAAATCTATTACTGAGAAAACAGGAGATAGCGAATGCCGGAATTGGAAACGAAATGGCAAAGCAAGGTGAGCTAATTGCCCAGCTTTCAAAAAAAATCGGGCCATCTACTCCGGCAATTATGGATCCTCGTCAACCACCTTTAAAACGGCGTCGTGAAGACGGCTTATCAAGCAGTAGACCTCGTATTGGTGGTACTAAAGCGGTTACTGATTCCACAGTGCTTACCGTTCCTGAGCCTGTTGAGATGTTCTGGCTGTACTTATCTCGCATTCACCCTAGTGTGAAACCGAATGTTATAGAAAAACTTGTCAAAACGAACGTGCAGAGTGAAGATTCGGTGAAGGTTGTTCCGCTAGTGAAAAGAGGATTCGACACGAGCCGTATGAACTTCATATCATACAAAGTCGGAATGGACCCAAAACTACGCGAAGTCGCACTGAATTCGGATTCATGGCCGAGAGGTATTCTGTTCCGTGAATTTGTAGATAATGGTCCAAAAAACTCATGGTTACCTCCATCGTAATCTCTCCTCTGGGTTCGTCCCAGTTTTCCACTCCGATCTCCGGACTGGATCCAGCATGCTGAGATCTGATTGTTTGTTGGATCATCGTAAACCAGAACGCACTGCCTGTCGCACTATGGGAAACCCTAAGCCACCTGACCCAGTTGCGCTTGGCGTTTTCTGTGATCAAAATGACGTTGTTTCCTGCCTTCAGAGTCGTTCTGGTCCTGTGGTCGGGATTGGTAGTGGGGTTTCCCAACAACCACTTTCAGGCAAGTATGCTTCTGTTAGTATCAATTCTTTGCCTGATCTGCTTCCGTGTTCCAGCGCTGTCTCCAACTGTTTCGAACCCTCCAACACCAATTTCAACATTTCTATTGCTTCTGATCGAAGTGATCATACTAATGAAAATAGCCTTCACCGACCTTGTTCTACACCGGGACGCACACTTGCCTCATGCCCTAAGAAAGTCCCCATCCCTCTCATCGCAGTCGAGCCTCTCCCGCCAGCGATCAACCGCAGTCCCGGCCCTGCGTTTGAGTTGGGTGCTTCCGAACTTCTACTACAGGCAAGTACTCTGTGAATTCGAACAAGTCGTTGCCTGATTCGTTCGTCGTTTCCAGTTCATCTTCTAGCCAGCTTCGATCAACGTTTGCAAACAGGATACCGGGACGCACAATTGCCGCTAGTCTTGAGGAAGTCCCTATTCCGCTCAACGCAGTCGAGCCCTACCTGTCAGCGACCAGCAGCCGCCCCGGCCCTGCGGTTGAGTTGGGAGACGGGGTCTTCCAGATTCCAAGTAACGGCAAGTATGGTCAACAAACGGACACTTCCCGCTCTGATGGTATTTCCTTTCCCAGTGCTACAAACCTTGAACGTTGGAGTCCGGACCTTGTAATCTATTACCAGAATGTTGGCGCAATGAACGGCCTTATTGATGATTATCGGTTAGCGTTCATGGATCATTGGTACGACATTATAGTCTTAACCGAGACATGGCTAAATTCTCGGACTGTTTCTAGTTAGTTTCCACTTTGCATACTGTGGTCACGAAAGTACGAACTAACCTTTAGAGTTCTAAATGCATCAAATGTATAACCTACTTTAAAAAAAAGTAATACATGGACTGCATATTTAGTGCTGTGAAATTTGTGAACAGACGAATAAAATTTCTAGGGGTATTACACTTAGCTTGAGCATTTTAGTTTTCATATATTTTAGTTTCCAATACATGCCACTTCCATATCGTGGACCCCCGTTAGTTTAACATCGCAAATATTCGGCGCTCATAGATAATTTTCTCAACCGCAAAGGTGCGAAATCGCTTTATGTACCACTGTAATGAAGTTGCAGGAATTCACTTCGAATGCCGAGTTTTTTTTTATTTGAGCTATTCCAACAAACGGGTGCCAGCGATATTGTATTTAAATCTGTTTAAAACCACATTGTTGACTAAAGATGTTTCTATCAAAACTCAGCGCCATCTTAATCACGATTCTTGGGAATATTAACCGTGAAATAATAAACCAGTGCAGACCACTGTTCAATAATTCTTTCTGCTGCTTCTTGCAGAGTTAACCACCGTGACGTGTTGAGTGAAACAGTGTGACGGTAATCCTTGCTCTTGCTCAAATAGATTTTATTAACTATTCATTAGTTTTGATAAGTTTGGAAATTTTCAAGCTTAAATTAACTGGTTCATTATATTTTCAATTTAGGAGACATAACTATACAAAATAATGTATTTGAATTTTTTGTTTTCAATAAAAGTTATTTTATTTATTTATTGCAAACGATTGAATCAATCGTACAATCACTACTTCACGAATCAATTTTACAGTCACCACTTTTAAAATTTATCAATTTTAATATATAAATTTTGAGACAATGGTTAGTATTAATTTTAATGAGGAAATATTAAACTATTTAGTATTGTTTATTAAAATTATCATTTCTGAATATATAAATTTGTATGGATCTACTTAAAGCATTAATGAGAATCAAATTAATTAGGTTAATTGTTTATATTTTTTATACCAATATATTTAAAATTTAAAATCATTATTTGTTTTAGAATAATGAAGGATTTCTGCTCTATAACAAAATTAAATATGAACGTAATATGTATAAAATTAAATTAAATTTAGTTCACTCATAACTTTATAATAATTCTAAACAAATTATTTTATTTTCGTTAACATTTTTATTTCTATTTAATTTTACAGGTAAATATTTGAGTGAATTAATTCATTACACATTAATTAATGTTTTGATTTATTTACAGTGATAAAAGTATAGGTGAAATTTGTATAAGCTACCGCGGATGAACAAATAATGAAAAAATAACTTTGTGTTTATAAAATTTTAAATTAATTTACATAATTATAAATTTATAAGGTTGAATTTTTAAATTTATTTACCAGATTATTTGAAAAAATGATTTAAACTCCAAACTTTTTACCATAAACAAGGATTAGATACCCTATTATTGATAAGTAATGT
Source organism: Aedes koreicus (assembly GCA_024533555.2). NCBI lineage: Eukaryota > Metazoa > Arthropoda > Insecta > Diptera > Culicidae > Aedes > Aedes koreicus. The sequence continues at coordinate 391,936 of JAHHFK020003391.1, forward strand.
ATAAATACTAAAATATTATTAGTCATGCTATCAAAATTTAATAAAACTAATAGTGTTATGTAATCTAATTAGAGGATTTGATCTGGAATTGAGAATCCACATTGATCCTTACAAAACCTTACCCCATCATCAGAATGTATTATTGAATAGAATAAAGTCTTCATATTACATGACATAAATGTCAAAGTGTCAAAGAGATGGATTGCAATGAATTTACTTATATGCATATTTTTTTGAAATAATAACAAACAGTAACAAACCCCTAAGGCCGTTTTCAGCGGTCGCGGTCTATTCTTAATTTTGACAGTTAAATAGACCAAAGGAAATTTTCCATGTTTAGGGCATCTCCAGGAGTGTATGGTCGTTACAAAATAGAACTGGAATTATAACAAAGGCAACTTCAGCAAGGCGTTCTAGTTGGATAATTTCGAACAGTTTCATGTTGAAATTTAAAACTGGAATACTACGTTGTTCTATTTTTGTTCAAATTTGAAACGCGTTTCATCCAAGTTATATTTTTTTTGTCATTGTGGTAGTGTCTATGGAATCAAGTCAAACGTCAAACTTTGAATCATCTGTTTGAATCTTGTATACGTTCTTCTTTTTCGTTAATAATTTCAAGTTGCAGCAACAAGTCTGAACTCGCTGACCATCATATCTCTATTTCTTTGTTATTATCATCATTTTCCTATTTCTTTGTTTTTCAATTTTTTTCGAAAATTTCTCCATATTGTGGAATATTTAAATGCGGTATTGAACCAAAAATGATTTAGACGAATATTAAGGGGAATTCCAGAGAAGTTCTGAGAGGAATCCCAAAGGAATTATGAGGGAAAATTTCAGAGGAATACTGGAGAAATTCCAGCGGAATTTTGAGAGGTATTCCAGAGGAATTCTGATGAGGATTTAAGAAGAATCCCGAGGAGAATACTAAAGAAATTCTAGTAAGAATTCCTGAGAAATTCTGAGAAGAATTCCAGTGGACTTCTGGAGAATTCCGCAGGAGTTCTGAAGGCAGTTTGAGGGGAATTTTGAGAATTTCAGTGTAATTCCAAGATTAATTCCACATCAATTCTGATGAAAATTGCAGAAGAACACTGAGGAGAACTCCAGAGGAATTCTTAGAAAAACTGCGAATGAATTAAAGGGAGGGTTCCAGAAAAAATCCTATGAAGAATTGCAACTGAATTCTGAGGAGAATTCTAGGGGAATTCTAAAAAAAATTCTAAGGGAATTCTGAGAAAAATTCCAGACGATTTCTGAGATTTCTAGAGAAATTCGAAGGGGATAGTAATTCTGAGGGAAATACCAAAGGAGTTCTGAGAGGAATTACAGCGGAAATTTGAGGAGAATTCCTAAGGAATTCTGAGAATATGCCCACAGAAGTTTTGAGAATCAATTATACACACTCAATCAAGTCTTTAGGTTTAGAACAACATTTGGAACTGCTGCTGAAGAGAGGGTATGTTTGTTATATATTTTCCCAAGAAAAAAATTTATAGCTGACATATAAAATGAATCTAGAACTACAACACTCCTGGAGATGCTATAACGGAACATGTGTGGCACTCTGTGGCACACTTTTGACATTTGTACCTTATGTAGATATAATCTAGCAGCCCTGGAAAATTAACGTTGTAAGTTTTCGTGGTGTTGTTTTGATTTGTTTTTTTTTTCGCTACGCAACACAAAAGCTTTGGAAAGAGTTGATTATGAACGAATTTTCGAGTTTCCTGTTTGTTGAGGCGAAATCTTGTGTGGAGCAATGGATGAGGTAAGTAATTATATTAATAACTCGTGACATCTATCACTTTGCATCTTCAATTAGAGGCACATTTTTGGAGCGAATTGGAAGCGGATTATGGAACCATCAACCTCCATATAATTTGAAAAAGCAAAACCTCTGCAGCTTACCGCTGGCTCAACTAACCATAGAGAGGATCCGAGTGTTTGAAGAGGACATGCGGATCATGGCTGAAAGAAGTGATGTGCCTCCTGGGTCCTGGATGTTCATTTCCCAATGCCAGATTGCTCATCTAGGAAAAGATGTCAAACATGTACGGACACATCGAGATCGAGTATAATAAATCACCCTCCTGTTACAGCGCAGTTCGTAGACCTCAGCAATGCCGATAGAGGAATATCTTTGGAGACTACTAGTAGTACCTCATACAACGACTCAAATATCATCTCTTGTGATCACTCGAGTGGTCCAGAGAATGATATGCCAAATGATTCGAGCGGAAAAGAGACCAGGCAAGAAGAAAGGATTGAAGAAGATCATTATGGTATGTAGAAAACACGCACTACATTAAACGGTTAAAATTATCCACTTAATATTATAACAGATGATTCGAATGCTGTGGATGATACAATACGACGAAGTCCACTTTGACCTATTCTGTGTTCAAGGTTCAAAAAGCTTGGGAAAACCTTCTGAGGAAGCCATCAAGGAACCTATACAATAAAACCAAATTTCTAAGATCTGCAGTTTCCAAATTAATGTGCCATTTTGATTTGAATAGATATCAAGCCAGTTAACGGGTGTTATAGGGTGGAGTTGCGTCTCGTTCATTGTTTTCGCAGGCGTACGTGGACTGCTGAAAAAGCGGAACTGAATTTTAATTATACAACAGTTTATAAGTATTCTCGCACTTACTTCCGACGATTTCTACGATTAGCATCTTGAGCTCCGTTCTTTATCCATCCATCACTGAGAGTTTTTATCTCAATACAAGAGCATCAATAACGCGGTTGCCGCAACAAAAACATTGACCGAGACTCAAATCGCCAGCAAGAGTTTTGCAAAGCAAAACAAATCATTCACCTAGTTACTATGCGTCACCAAAACATAACGATTGAACTGTCAAATTACCGTGGCACACATGGGCACTTATTGGCACCATGTTCGGAACATCAGCACTCATCGTAACGCTTAGAGGCACACTAAAAAATATGGGCACAAGAGATATTGTGCTGAGCGACTCACCCCTTGGAGAATCCACATTGATCCTTACAAAACCTTACCCCATCATCAGAATGTATTATTGAATAGAATAAATTCCTCATATTACATGACATAAAATGTCAAAGTGTCAAAGAGATGGATTGCAATGAATTTACTTATATGCATATTTTTTTTTTGAAATAATAACAACCAGTAACAAACCCCTAACTGACCCTTTTCACCAAATAGCAACCGTCTCCCCCGCTGCTATATTTGAGCACTCGACGCTTCCCGAGAGCCCCGCTGCTAATTTGATACCGCATTTAGCAGCGAACGATGCGGTTTGAAGTAATGGTGTTGCGTTGCAAAAATAGGTTTAGTACCGGACCGGTACGGGTGCACTAACGCCTGCCATTTAGGACGACCAACTAACTTTTACAATAAAAGAGTTGGTGCTTCGGTGAAATTTCCGTGATCGAACCTAAACTACCATGGCATGTTATCAGAAACCTGGTTTGTTTGAGGCATGCAGTCGAGAGTGGTAAATTCGACAAAGATTTGTCATTAGGGCCTAACTGAAAAACGTGAACAATAGCTTTTTCCGTTAGCTATGACTTTTTCAAGCTTTTCCAATCGAATGTTGTATGAATCAAGAAATTCTGTTCAGTCGAATGAGAGTTATTTGCGTTCGAAAACCTTTAGCGTAACGCTACCCTTTTTTTTACTAATTTTGAAATGACACCCGGTATAGAAACTTACTCACTGTCATTCAACTTGATATTGAGATAAAACCCTCAAATGGGCCACGTATCCGATTCTACGTAGTTGAAAACGATAACCATATCTCGACCATCCCATGAAGCGCTCACAAATCACATTTTAATTTCCTTTTTCTTGTTCCTTCCGATGGGAGGAGTTTCCCAAACTCATCATAGAGCCATCCATCATATGCCTTTCACACTTCGCTGCGTCGCCTGAACGGATTTTCATTTGCACGTCTTCATCCGGTGGCGAATACGAAATTGTCTTATCCTTCTCCGCATCCTGTAGACGCAAAATTTCGCACACGTGAAACCTGTTGAACAAAAACATACCACAATGGCAGTTAGGTACAGTCAGACAAAAAAGTGTGGACGACTCGCCAACCCTGGGATATGGGATGACTGGGTTAAAACAGGTTGATGTCAAAATTTAGCAACGAATTTGCTACAAGTTCTTAGGTTTGTTCCTCTGCCTATCAGAATTATTTATGTATTTACTTTTCCGTAGGTGATTCATTGGCTTATTTTCCTTTCTCGTTTTTGTCTATTTTAAGTACTGACCTTAGTTTTCTACCACTTCTACGATCCACAAAGGTAAACCTTGACAAATAGTACCTCAAATATGTTTATGTGGAATAACCTCTGTTCAATCTTAATGAGCCAAATCTACCGAATTCCGAAAGGTTTTTAAAACATCAGCTCTAGAAAAAAAAACTCTACATAATTATTGTTTCAGTCCAAAGAATGACCCTTTTTGCCCGATTTCCCCCGAACATGATGGCGACACGCCTAGGTGCGTGGGGAATAGGAATGTTACCAGTACGACAAATTACATTCGACACTCGCTCGCACTCGCAGCGCAAATCCCCGGCCGGATCAGTGGGGGTGAAGTTTACAAACCGAAGGCAAAACCTTGCCATCCATCGTCGTCTCCGATGTTGTCATCATATTTTTTCCTGGTTCTTCCGTTACTGCTCAATACCAACAAACAAAGAAAACAAATGGCTTTCGTCCCGCTGGGCTTGGTCCTAGTGGGGCTAAGAGGGCTCGATGAATCATCCAATAAGCTGTCATTTTGAATTCAACGCCTACTGGCAGTATGTCATAACTTTTCTGCAGGTAAAATCACTCAACTGAGAAGCGTTCCAAGATTGAGAAACAACCTTCCCGTGACACTTATGAGAGGTCGTCGAGTTCTCTGCATCGCTCCAATAAGTATGTATTGAACCAACAATTCTTTCTATTCCCACCAGTTGCAAGGACCTGGCCAGGACAGTTCTCAACCGTTGGAGAGTGTATCACATCCATCGATTGATTCATCAGTGATTAATCCCATAATACTGCTTCTATCGATGGATGTTTACAGCGCTCGCACAACCATCTAGGTCTCGTACCACATATGAATTTCTGCGACATGGTAAATGCTAATGCTGATGGTAATGTTCCAGGATTGGGAAATTTTGCAGAATTTTTTTTTTTTTAACAAAGAAAATTGATCACCGTATTTTTTTGCTCAGCCAGACCGGGTTATCGAACAGAGATACCTCAAAACCGCATCGCAGGCACTGATGGATGCCAACGCGCCCGCTTGAGAATGGACATGATTCCATCACCGACACTCCTTGGCCAGTTTTTTTTTTCAGGGGGGGAGAACAAAACGAAGGATAGACATTTCCGGGAGACGGTGAGAGGCTGGTAACGAAGTTGTTTTGCTGTGGTCGGATCCGAGAAAATAAGTTTATCGCCCTGCTGGAAGTGATACCTTCGCTGAAGTTAGTGTAGCAAGAGAAGAAGAAGAAACGGACAAAAGCTGCTTGCTGATATCGATTTGCATTTATTTATGTTCTCTGCGTTATCTGCGAGCCGATGAGCGTTTGTCTACACGTCGCCGAAGGCAAGTGGACGTGACATTGAGGTATCCATGTTGTCTCTGTTCCGGAAAACCGGTGTAACTTGAGAGGAAAATTATTCGAGGAATGTGTAAAAGCTTTTTTGGCTTATTGATACCACCAGCAGTGGTGGTGGGAGCATTGCAATTTAATATTTTCTCGGTGATATTTTACACATTTCTGTATGACCTTACGGAAGGCACACAATAGAGAACTGGTGATGGAACAAAATTTAATGAAATATCTGTACTTTCATCAACGGCCGACGAATATAACACTGAATTATACAATCAAACCGTTCCCTTGAACTGGACAGAGCTGCGGAAAAAAGTACTTTCGAAGGACTATTTCATTCAATATGGTAATATTACATCTAATGCTAAAGAAACACTAGAAATAATGATGAATAGCCATTTTCCAGGCTAACATTTAATGATGATATAGAAGGTTCAAAAGTTGAAAATAATTACAGGTCAATCGGGACTACAAGCAGCAATACATCTATTGCAAATATCATCCTTACAAGACCTAAAGTGGAGTGGGCAGTGAACTCCTTCGAACCATATGAATCTCCAGGGATGGAAGGTGTCTTTCCTGTACTTCTGCAGAAGGGTGGAAAAATACTTTTGAATTCCTATGTGATGGCTTGTTGTAGCAGGGCCAGCCGATCTCAATGAGGACTTTTGGAAGACTATGGCAAGAAGGCCGCGTGTCTTCACGTGACTATATAAGTCTTATATCTTCTATAGTAATGGAGAAGATAATAGACGAATTTAAAAAGCAGAATATCTTCAAAAGATTTCCCTCAACAGATTACAATTTGCTTATCAATCAAATAAATCTACAGTCAGAGTACTACATGAGTTGGTTAAAAAAATAGAAGCTTCTCTTGACAAAAAAGAAGCTGCTCTCTCAGCATTTCTTGATGTAGAAGGTGCTTTTTATAACGCGTCATTCAAATCTATGGAATATACAATGGGAGAACGTAATTTTGATCCGTGTATTAGAGCTTGAAAGCTAGAAAAGTATCTGCTGAAGTATACTATTCTTTCTTCATTTGAAACAAAAGTTTTTGAAACTTTGGGGGTTTCAGTTGAAACAAAATTTGGCCAATTTACTTTTATAGCTGCCAGCAAAAGAACTGGCTCAAGGGTGACCTTCAGAAACTTACCCGTCATAGGTCTAAATTCTTCGTTATTGGTGATTTCAATGCAAAACACCGCTCATGGAATAATTCGCAAAGCAATGCCAAAGGTAATATACTATTTGATAATTGTTCTGCGGGCTACTACACTATTCAATACCCAAACAGCCCAACTTGCTATTCTTCAGCCAGAAATCCCTCA
>JAHHFK020003392.1:0-20000 GCA_024533555.2 Aedes koreicus
ATGCTCAATAACGTATGAAATGTTGATCACTACTTTTAGATACACTCCTTATCCACACAACATAAAACTATTGTTATCCGTTCAGATCTTATTTAGTTATTACCTCAAGGACAAATGTTTACTTTTATCAGAATTCTGAAAACAACTGAGCATGATTTTAATGAGCTTTCACATGTAATCAAATATTGATAATTTGTATTTTATATTTAACACAAAAGCAATTATTTCATCCCGATTTCAAACAACTGTTGTCGCACATTGCCACTCTACCCGATTTCCAATTATCAACCCACAAATATCGCACAATTGTACATTCCATTTATTCGAAACCTTGGCAGGGACCGCGTTCCAAGCGAATGCAAATATTTTGCAACCTCCGCTCAACCTCGGCAAACTGCAAGATTTAATCAATTACGTGGGCTTTTTAAGCATAATTAGTTTTTAATAACCACCACCTACCGTAATCCCGGCCAAGCCTGAAAAGTTCAGCGGAGCGCAAATGAATTCCACCGCCCAGCCAGAAGGGCCCACCAACACGTTGCACCAAGGTAGGCGAAATGCAGCAGCATCTGGCTTGGCGAATGTCAAATGTGCTGCTGTGGCTCGCTTCGTATTGCCCTGCTCGCTCGCTTGTGGAAGAAAAATGTTTATCCGATGAATTAATTTTCTCCCCTGGAGCTTTGCCCATAATGCCGAGGATCATGGAATGTGCACCGAACCTAGCGGGGCAGCTGCTGAAATCATAAACGTCGCTCTTAATTATTCTTTATGTCGCAGCATGTTCGGGCAATAACAGACGAAAAATCAACACACTCGTTTCGAGAGGGAAATATTAGAGAAAAATACAACAAGCACAATAAACGAAAAACAAAAACAACGGCTGATCAATATTGAAACTCAATTTTCGCCTAATCGGCATGCGGTTGTTCACGTTGAGTGGGTGGGTGTCACGCCCTGTGCTTGTGACCGATCGCGGCGATGCTGGCGGATATTGGCCTGGTTTGACGGGGAGGTTGCATGCATAGGTTATAACTCTACGTTAACCCATCGTCGTGGTATTTCGGTCGAGCAGGGAGATTTGGGCTTCCCGCACAGGAGGGGAGAAATGTGTCGAATGAACTATTATTAATTATGCATAAATTTAGGCGATGAGACGATGAAATTTACATTTTAAATCTCGAACTGCACTAATTGGAAGTGATAACTTCTCAATTAGAAATTAATCAACCCAATCGTCAAAAAATGACTTATCTCGATCGGATTTTCACCCGACAATTTAGCCGCCATCGATCGATCAAAAGGTAAGAAACAGACCGCTTTGAGGCTGACAATCTAACTATCCTTCCACGACATAGATGAGCAATCAATATCTGGTTAATTATTAATTATTCATGAACTACACACAGCGCTAACACTGCCCATCAATCACCCTCACAAGCAATCAACTAATCCTTGTTTCCTTTTTTTTTCTCCCTCTCTCGCTCGCTCTCGCTCTCTTTAACAGGTCCTATCGCTCGGCGCCGATGTACTACCGGAATACAAACTACAGAGTCCACGTGTTCACAAATGGACAATACTGCACTACTCTCCGTTCAAGGCGGTGTGGGACTGGATAATATTAATATTAGTTATGTATACAGCAATATTTACCCCGTACGTAGCAGCATTTTTGCTGAACGAACCTGACTTTAATCAAAGAAAGAATCGCAAATATGCTGATGACCCAATTGTGATAATTGATTTAATAGGTGAGTATATGGGTGCTATTGGACGGATTGGATGGAACACTTTAAAGGGAAAATGCATTTTAAAACGATTTCGTTTCACGCCGATAACATTTAATTGGGGAACTGGGAGTTGTGTGCTTACGGGACTAGGAACGGGTTCTAATCAACGACATTGGGATTTACTGAGACGAAAAATCTCTTTTCCTTCGGAAGAAAAGTAAAGCCATTGGTCTCGTCCCAAGAGTTGATGGGTTCGATTTGTAAGGTCCAAGTAGCATGAAAAAAAAGAACTAGGCACGAGGTTTGCTTGGTTCGGTGGACGATAGGAGAAGGTGAACTAGAAATTCAGGATGAAAAAAAAACAAATCATAGTTGGCCTTTTCGGTTTTATTCGTTTAAAAAGAAGCGTACAATTTTGATTGCCAATCACCACGATGCAGCCTCATTTGATTCAGTTGTGAATTACGTTCCCATTGATAGTTTATCCATTTGGTCAATCCACACTATTCGAGTAAAAATATTGTGGCATACTACCTCATAAATGAGCGATTCTGTTGGTTGCCATTGGTCAATTAATAAATTTGCATTTTGCATTATAAACTATATGTAAATTAAATCTTTAATATCATGCCGGTTAATTTACAGCGACGTTTCGTTCAATAGTAATGGTTTCAAATAGATTTGATGGTTTTGAACGATATTTGACTAAACATCGTTAGCCATAGCAAACATTTGTTATTTCTAATATTTGATCGTTCGTTAGACAGTGCTTTTGCCAAACACATATATTTGCTGAAATAAAAGCAAACACCATCAAATAATAACCGTTGTTTGCGAAAATCCAGCTGGACTAGTGATATAGATATAGATGATTTACCAACATTCAAAATCGATTGAAAAACGAACGATGCCAGCACATCGTGGAGCGTTTATAACGCTCTGAATTTGATTTACTGAGCCGCAACAGGCAGCAACCGGATAACACTTTTATTAAAACGATTCAAACATGGCCTAAAATTAATCGGTCTAGTCTTCATCAAAAAGATGTCGAAGTACATGAAAGCTTTTTCTCTCGTTATAGGGTAGGGAACGCCTTAATCATGGGTGACTGTTTTCATCAAGTTGTAAAACTTATTCATTTTCCGTATAATTGCACAATTTAAAGCTTCGAACATTTACTCTAACTAGCGGACTAATGATTCGATGCATGAATCTAGATCAGTGGTTCCCAACCTTTTTGGGCTCGCAACCCCCTTTTTGAATCAGTAATGGCCCCGCGACCCCCTTGGAAAACTAATGTGATTATGTTGCGATAAAAAATAAAGAAATACATCAATTTACGATCTTTTTGATTTATTACAACATTTTATGTTATAACCAGGGAAAAACACTCTCAGTGTGATTGCTGCACCTGGATTTGGGACACTAGATTTGAACTTCGGGGCTGTGTTTGAGACAACGCCAATCTCATGTCATCTTCAACGTTCAGTTTCTTGTTTCTTGTCTTCGTTTTGATTTGAAGTAGAGTTGAAAATCCGCTTTCACAAAGGTATGTTGACACGAATGGGGTTAGAATCTTCAATGCCTCCATGGAAACTTTGGGGTACGAGCCATAAATAACACACCAGAACTGGCTCAGTTCCTTTTCATGAAACAAATCGCGAGACGAAGAATCGTTTTTCAGGTCCAAGTATTCATCCTGTATCTCATCTGGAAGGCTAGCCAATGAACATGAAAACGGGTTGCGTACTAAAGCAGCTACTTCTTGCTTCAACTCGGGGAAATACTTCTCAAATTGCTGCTCCAGTGAATGCAAATGTGCAATAATTTCTGCTTGGAGAGCCGAAGTCAGCTTGCTTGCTCCTTTATCGGTCATATTGCACAGACGATCAAACATCTGCACTTAGTCCAGTGCATTGTGTTGGAATGTGGTCAGGGTCTTTCGACTTCTGATCCTCCTAAAACCCAAAACCTTATTTTACATCAGATCCCTCCAGAACTGCCATTGGTATTACTTCCTGAGGGATTCTGATTTCGCATTTTGACCGTAGCACTTCGAGACTTGCTGAAGCTGGCTTGCTGCTGTCGACTTCTCCGATGCTATTGCTCGTCATCAAAGTCATGTTTGGCACATGTTAGTGAAATAAAAGGTATAAAGGCAGAGAATCCACTTACCGAGCGTACGAATAACCACTTTGTCACCGACAGCATACTGTACATTTATTCCCAAAATGTGACGGTGGTGCCGAGCCGCGGAGTCTATTTTTAAGCACATTAGCTTTCCGCGCATTTCTTCCTTGATTATTTCTTTCAATCGCATTGCAATTTTGGCATGATGGTCCCTTATTGTAGCTCGATTCAATGTACATCCGAGAGCTGTTGTGATCGGGCCTAGAAATGGTTCTTGGCTTCTTTGCCGTTGGATCGAAGTCTTTCAATAGGCCATTTGCGTTCGCAAGCTCGTCGTCTCGATATCGAAAATGACGGGTGAAATTTCTCACGTCGAACCTGACTTAAACGTAATTGCAGCTACCCGTTGCCTTCGGGATCGGTGTTGCAGAAAGATGTTGCTCCATCCGTCAAGAAAAACGTGGACGCTATATTGACGAGCGTTCATTTACGTTTCTTGCTGATTCGTCCACTTGTCGAGGCCATTGTAAGGTGATGATGGAGCAGAGCAAGGATGAGTAATATAGGATTAATAATTAATCTAACACGGATTCAAAGAAATACAGGGCAGCTCTTCCGAAACTTGTGAAAAAAATCTATAGCATAGAACAATTGAGGGTAGGGAACGGCTTAATCAGGGGTCACTATTTTAATCAGTTGTTAGGAAATAGGTCTATAACTCCTACATTTTCCAAATTATTTCATTTTTAATGATACGATCATAAGCTTTATCTATTGGGCCAATGATTCGATGTATGAATCATGATTGATTACCAATTTATTACTGTCATTTTGAAGATTTAAAATACATCATCTAGAAACCATCAGTTTCTGACCTGCTGAAGAAGTTCGCTCAAATGTTGCCTTTGTGTATTTTGCATTTGCATCGCGTGTACCGGAGAGCATGTCTTCATCAGCTCTCTCCCACAACTAGGCTTGTTGCCAGAATGTGATGTTGAACATTGAGTTAAATTTATTACATATTTAGATAATCTGAAATCGCTATTTATTTCATGTTTCTTCCAGTCATTGGAGGTTGATCTATGCTTATGATTATATTGTCCATCATCTGGCACTATCATTTGCAATAAAAAATATGTTTTGGAGCTGTCCAATAGTACCCAACGATAAATAATGCTTCGCTGTTGAGCTGCAGCTATGGCATCACTGTTGCTTTTGAGAGAGCCCATGTTTCCTCTCTTCTTTTGTTAACCATGGATATAGCGCACCGGTAATGTAACGTGAAGCCTGCTGTCTCTTGCATTTGTTTGTTTTTAAACGAAGCATCCCGTTTGTCGTCACAGTCGCTTTGGCTAACATTTGCGTGAGAGTAAATGAAATAAGAAATACACATTGCCAATCTAAAGATCAATGACAAACTAAAAGTTTGGTCGTGTAGGTCTGTCTCATAACCTGCTAGTAGACGAGTTTGTGATCGTAGCAATCGACATGTTTTGGTTGATTGTTTTCGAGAGCGGATGGGTAAAACGAAGGAGCGGGTTGAGGAAATTGACGTTTGCAGCAAATCGTCAACTGGCCTATTTCATTTCGCCTTCGCACACATGCACAGAATCGCACTCATACAATATTGTTAGTTTATGTACAGATTGAGGAGCTGAAGAAAACATTTTTTTAATCGGAAAGCAATCCGCATGCGTTTAAGAAGTCCCTGCAATTGGGAACTTTATTCCATGGCTATGAAATTTTCTGAGCCTAATGCTCGTTGCTGAAGGTATGTTCCGATAGACCAGACGTAAGCAGAGGGATTAATGTCTAAATATTGGCAGTTCTAATTATAGATTACATACAGCTTCATCAAATGTCTCAGGGGCTGACTAAACTGCTTAAAACCCGTCCCGTACCCTACACTGAGTCACCTACTGCATCTGCTGGCTGACGATCTCCACTCGAACTGTCGAGTAAAAAAAGTGATTCGGAGTCAAAGCTTCGCTTTCTTCAGAATCGATCGGTAGGTACGTCCGGGGCCGACTGTTCACGATTCCTTCTGCTTCTACTACTAGTGTTACTAACGTCTCGTCGTCCAATTTCCCATGACTGCTGTACGCGACGTCCATAGTGGTCTTGATTGAGCGCACCATGCGCTCCCAGGCTTCACCCATATGGGGTGTGCCGGGAGGAATAAAACTCCACTTAGTTGTGAAAAAGGGGAGTGCTGGTAAAGGTGGATGCTAGCTGCTCAATCTGCTCCTGCAACAGTCGGTTCGCGCCTCGAAAATTGGTTCCATTGTCAGAGTAAATCGTCGCTGGTGATCCACGACGCACAACAAACCTACGGATGGCCTTAATGCAGGATGCAGTGCTGAGACTGTGAACCACCTCGACGTTGACAGCACGTATTGTGAGGCAGGTAAATACGGCAATCCACCGCTTGGCGTTACTCCTATCGACTTTCACCAGCAGCGGTCCGAAGAGGTCAAGTCCTGTGTGCGTAAATGGTCTTTGAAACGAAGCAACTCGTTGGAAGTGGAGCCATGCGAGGAATACGTGGTTCTGCTTTGTATATCTTGCACCACTGGCAGGCTTTCGCAACTTGCTTCACGGTGACTCTCAACCGCGGCATGTAATATGTTTGGCGAACTTCATTCACTACCGTTTCCATGTTGCAATGACGATATCATCGATGGAATTCAGCGAGTAGAAGGTAGGTGAACCCGTGTATTCTCGTCGGGAAAATGATAGGAATTTTTTGTACTTTCCGTTACGTTTAGCGCTGCTCCGATATGCCCATCCATTCTTAGTATGCCGAATTTATCCAGCATGAGGGACAACTTACACAGGCTGCTTGATTTGTCTAGTGGTATGTGCTGCTCTGTTGACCTCGCTTTATTGCGCTTGACGGCGCCATTTGGTTCGCCTTTTGTCTTGCGGGTTCGGTTGTCGATGCAGCGATGAATATACGGGGCTGACCTAATTAGCCGCGGCATACTAGAGAATCGTTCCAAATCAAAGATCATATCTGGTACAGATACCAAGTGATGTGCATGACACGGGGTCAACTCTTCTTCGGTAGACAGCGCTAAGGACTTCTGGCGAAGCCATTCGCTCTCCGGATGCTTCAAGAATTCTGGACCAGAAATCAGTTATTTCTTGGCAGGGCCCCTTTCCCCACTTGGTTGCCAAGTCTCATGGGTTGAGTTTTGATGGTACCCACTGCCATTCTCGAACGTCGGATGCTGTCAGTAACTCTCCTACTCGACACTCGACGAATTGTATATCTTCGATGATCAGCACGCAACCAGGCCAGAACCGTTGCCGAATCACTCCACGAAAATCGTTGTTGGATCCTAACGGTGTGATTTTCTTCGACGAACTGCATCAACCGGACTCCCAATACGTCTGCTTGGAGCTCGAATCGAGGTATTTATAACAGTTTCAGTGGGGCCACCTTTGTCTTTGCTGTGACCAGGTTACATTCAACAACTCCGTTCGGATAGGAGATTCTGAAATACGCCACTGCTGAGTAAGCTGCTTCACTGGCGTCAACGAAAATGTGTAGTTGAAGGCTCTGATTGTGCTGGATGTTCACGAAATGACACCTGGGGATCCGGACCTCGCCGATAGCCCGGAACAAGCTTGTCCATTTCCTCGAGAGTTCAAATACTGCGTCATCGATTTTAACATCCTACTGAGTTCCGCTTCGCCACACATCTTGTAGTAGAATTTTCCCGTGCACGAGGAACACGCGCCAAAGACCAAACGGATCGAAAAATCCCATCAAGCATTTCAAAACTTGTCTTTTCGTCGGTCGTTCTTCCTCGTCAATCAGCTTTTGAATAGGTTCTTGTATCGCCGTACACAAACATCGTTCATCCACGTTGGTTAACCACAGCAATCCAAGAATGCGTTTGAACTCTTTGCGATCCGGACCGATATTCTTTTCGACAGGCGGCTCCATATCACCGAGGCGACGTAGCACTTCTTCGCTGTTAGACAGCCAGTTTTTCAGCTGGAATCCTCCATTTTCATGAATCATCCGCATCTCTTCAGAAACGCGAACGGCTTCCTCTATGCTTCCGTAGCTCTCCAGCAAGTCGTCTACGTAGTGGTTCTTAACGATTCCTTCGACTGCGCGACAAATTGTGCGGATGCCGGAGAACATGTTGCTCCAAAAATTGCCACATCCATCACATATATCTCTGGAGGACCCGTAGGATCTTTGCGCCAAAGAAATCGCTGTGAGGGGCGGTCGGTCTGCCGGATAAGTATTTGGTGAAACATTTCCTTGATGTCTGCCGAAACTACCACCATAAACTGACGGAAACGCGCCAGCACCGCTGGCAAGGATTTAAGCTGATCTGGTCCTTTGAGGAAGAAAGTATTCAACGCAACTCCTCCTATTTTCGCCGCAGCGTCCCATATTAGACGGACCTTCTCAGGTTTTCGTGGATTTATCACCGCTCCTAGCGGGGGGTACCGGCTCCTTTTTTTCGCGGCTGTTTACTATGTTTTTTTTGGAGCGGGGGGCGTATCCTTTTGCTTCATACTCCACTATCTGTCGCTGAAGGCTCTCTCGCAGCTTGGGGCACCGGTCCTGTTTCGCTAGCAACGGACAGAGTAGATATGGTTTCCGGTTTGATAACTAATATATTTGGAACCAGTTAAAAAAATCCCTTCAGGGAGAAAAGAGAACAAAATGGTCACATACTCGGGTCTACTAATAGAGCTAATTTAGGATATACAAAATAATCGTTTTTAGAGAGAAAAAATGCATGCTAGCTACTTACGTTTAGTTTTCTTCTATCATTAATTTGCCCGTACTAGTTACAACAATCAGTCCGTACTAGATGTAATTACTGTAAATGTGTTTTGTTAGGTTAATTTTTTGCATGAATTCAACACTTGATTTACCTTCTGTGTGTACGTAGTTTTTAGAGAATATAAATAATAAACAGACGTGACACTGCTCTTAATAAATTTTAAGCTAAATTTTATTAGGATAATGAATTGTATATCTACCTTAGAATAATAAATTTATTTGCACTTCGCGATCTCACCTATTTACCGCACTTTCACTTTCTCTTGACTAATGACATGTGTTCGTCATCGTCACCCGCCGATCGTAGCTGACAGCTCGCAAGGCATGTTCGAATTCGGGAGTTGTTCGAAAACAAGGTTGATGTAAATCGAGGTGCGTCGCATCCCGTAGGGTTGTGACAATCGCCCTCGGTACGTCACTGTTGTTTCCGTGGCTTACCCTCTTCTGCACCGATGTCCAGCACAGCAACCTTGGTGGCCGGCCTTTCGAAAAGTCCATTCGCCGTTTGAACGGTTACGCGGCGGACCTGTCCGTCGCTGGAGCGAACCACCTACACGATGCGACCCCTTCGGCCAGCAGTTCCTTGGAAGATTGTTGTCTGCTATCACTGCTAGCTCGCCTTCCTCGATGGGCTTCACCGGCTGGAACCATTTGGTCCTCCTGGTCAGGGTGGGCAGGTACTCGGTCACCCACTTCTTCCAGAACTCATCGGCGTATAACTGGGACATCTTCCAAGATTGCTTTAGCACAGCTGGTCTGTCGTCGAAGGCGATCGGGGGCTTACTCCCATTTGAACTCCCTAGCAGGAAGTGGTTCGGTGTTAAGGGAGGCTCAGTATCGGAGTCTAACGGTACGTGGGTGAGCGGTCGTGAGTTGATGATCATCTCGATCTCCATGAGCATGGATCGGAGGATCTCGTCAGTCAGCAGCCGCGGGGGATTGAACTGGTTTAGGATCTTCTTGACTGACTGCACCAATCGTTCCCAACAGCCTTCGAAGTGTGGAGCCGCTGGTGGGTTGAAGGTCCACTTGATACTCGGGCCGACGAAGGCGGCCATCAGCTTCTCCTCGACGACGTCTTTCAAAGCCTCCCGCAGCTCCCGTGAGGCACCAACAAAATTCGTCCCTCGGTCGCTGACGATTTCAAGCGGGGAACCTCTTCTAGCGATGAAGTTCCGCAGAGCAAGAATACACGAATCCGTCGTGAGGTAATGCGCTAGCTCGATGTGAACACCTCTCGTTGTGAAACAGGTTAGCAGGACACCCCACCGCTTCTCAACTCGTCTTCCGACTACTACCAACATCGGGCCGAAGTAGTCTATCCCAGTGTAATTAATTTTATGTGTCACTTTTTTTTGTACAACAACCTTAAACTGATTTTAAAAAAATATGTTTATGCTAAAATGAAGAGTTCCGTAAAATGTTAAGAGTCAGAAAATTTCTGCCCGATGGGATTAAAATTAAAAAAAGATAGCGTACATTGAAGCTGCGCCATGGGTCAGAATTGACCCCAATCTCACTTTTTCTTGACGAGGGTCTAGAATTTCTTTTGATAAAGCAAAACCCCGAAAGATTTGTGATGAATCCGGTGCGGTCTTTAAAACTGTGCATTTTTCAATGCTTCCTGCAAGCTGCAAAGAAGAAACTTACCCAAATGTAAACAATACTCAAAACCTGAGACGCAAAACATGCTTGTCACTGCGTGTGGAGAAATGTGGAGAAACTTCATCTGGAAAATTTCCCGAGCCAAATCCCGAGCGAAATTCCGTTTCCAAATCCCGTGATGCTATTCCCAAACTGTAAACCAGCGAGGAAGTGTTATAGGAATGAACTCAGTATGTACTTCTATTTTGGGTTTATCACTAAAACCTAGAATTGAATCAACTTGTTCGTACATCATTCCGATTCAAGATGCTGATGCACTCAATGATGCCTAAATTTTAATGATGTCCGAAATAGTTGCAAAAACTAAAAATCAAATCTCCTTCTATACGTGGTCAATTTAGTTTTTCTGCCCTTCAGGTGTCATCGGAGTAAAAGAGCAAATAATGGCAAAGATCCGAAGCTACGGTTTTTCGATTCAGTCTACCTACTTCATTGCAATACAGTGTTAACTTCATTTAACTGTGAAAAATGAACTGAACACGAAGCAAGCAAAAACAAACAGCATGAAAACAGATCGAAAGTGGTTCTATAGATATTGATATGGGACATGCTCGAAAAAATGAGCCTGATTTTCGTTTGACATTGATGGTGAACAGCTTCATCGTCGCTTGACAATTATCAGTTGACGATGACTTTGCCGGGCCCTGGTCAAAGGGTTAATCGAAGTTCTAGACGGTCGATCCGAAATATGGCGAAATCGTTCAAAATCGACCCCAAATCAGTACGAACTATGCGGCTGGAGGATTTAGGATTACGTTATTATAAATTTTCAAAGAACCACTACCTAAATGATAGGACGAAAGACAATCGGTACCGGAAAGCCATGATTTTGATGAAGGAGCTCGGTAATGGACGTCATCGTTGAGTTTTATTCACCGATGAAAAAAAAATCACTGTGCAGCATCCAGCTTCGGTGGTGTTTTGGGCGGGAACTACGGCTTCCGGTAAAATCCCCTTAATATTCGTTGAGAAAGGCGTCAAAATCAACCAACCAGCCTACCAGAAGCTTATAACGGAAACTGTAGCACCATGAACACGTACATATTTAGGTAAGAACAAATGGACGTTGTAACAAGATTGGACACCATCACATGGAGCCAAAAGGACGCGGAACTCTTTAACAGGCTTTTCCAGAGATATTTGACCAAATATGAATGGTTTTCCAAGTTTTCTGACCGCAATGCAATGGATTACTCCGTCTAGTCACACATCGTTGGATCATATAAAGACTGGCTAACCAAAGCCTAGGATGCTATATCTATGGAGGAACTAACGTCCATTTTCGATGATTTCCCTAAGCAATTGAAGGCATGTGTAGTAGCCAAAGGAGTAGCCATTTTGAGACATTGATGTTAATATTACTATCTATGTTAGTGTATCTACATTTTTCATAAATATCTTGTTATTCAGTATACGATTGAAAAAGTTAAGACTAAAGAAGTGAACATGGATAATATTTCTTCACCCTAGTTGTTTGCAGTGATCGCAATAGACTGGACCAGGTTAGCAGCTTCTCCCTGCAGTGACGATATCAGGTAATGGAAGTTTTGAGCGAACGAGATCTCCGTGGACGAGTGTATAATAGACAGGAGCGTGTCGTGGAAGGTAAGCCAGTTGTTGAAGTATCTGTCGAACTCAGGAAGAGTGATGGTTGGAATCTTCACGTTACTCGAAGCTGGGCCATGAGAAACCTCTGCAGGTCCTGCTGGCATGACGGGTACTGCTACTGGAGATAGTCTACACACCAAACCTGCCTTCGCTTGAAAGCTTCTCTCCTCCAGCTGGGCTCTGCATTGTAGAATTTTTGCTTCAAGCTCTTCACTGTCGTCCGACTCTTTGCAATTGGCATGGACTATCTCAAAGGTATCCCAAATCTTCTCAAGGCGTTCCATTCGATGAGGGATTTCTGCTTGGTGTTGTTCGGAATTGTATTCATGGCATCGACCACATTTGTTTTGCTGCTGTTCCCTTACCTTCTTCTTCTTATCGTCCGGCATCTTCTAATAACGAGGTAATGCTGATAAAACTGAAATGGTCGGAAAGAACCAAAAAGCACCACAAAACCAGGCGTAAACGTATTGGAGAGGTACTCACCTGGGACCTCTTGGAAGGAGACTGTTCAGGCAGAACTAGCTTTAAGTCCCATATATGCATATTATAAACCCTACTCTGAATTATTTCACAACCTAGAATTGTATAAGCTCATTAGAAAGATTAGACGAGTGTGACTTCCTCCAACACAGCGTAATTTTACTCTCACTCTCATTTGGACACCGCAAACGATTAAGTAGGTAGCAAATCACTTCGGATTAAATACCCGATTGAAGCCACATCAATTAAGGTGTCGCCACACGCCGGCTATTTCTAGTATATAGTGAACTATATGCTAGAAAACTATGTTAAAGTTCATAGGAACACCTAAACTATGTAGTGATAGCTCATAGTTTTGACTTACAAGTGACAATTTTACGCTATGATATAGAGCCGTGCCCGTTGTCGTGTGTACACTCTAGCGATAGTTTCTATGTTATAGTAGTAGGCTATGTACTATTCCATCCGGACGGAATAGTTCATAGTTTGTTGGTCGAAATTTTTTGACAGTTCGTTTCAATTTTTTGTTAGTTTGTGTGTTTCGTGTTTTTTTTAAGCAAAAATAAACCAGGAAAAGAAATTCTACTTGATTGAGCTATGGGAGCAACATCCGGTGTTGTGGGACCCAACTAATCCCGATCACCTGTTTAAGCGTATATTTCAAAGTGAGTGTTTTATTCTGCCTTGCAGTTCCTCATCCTAAGAAAGTCTAGACCAGGGGATTTCAAGATGATAACGTTGAGAAGCAGATAACAATTCTACCAGTTTAGAGGTTCAACCATTGATTTTAATCCCTGACTCTAAAGTACAATCACCCCTTTTTGAAACTTGACAATCCAAGTGGATCAAAACCAAAGCCAGCCGTGCGCAATTTGAAGCGTAAAAAGTCAGCATTAGATGAAATGGCTCTTCTCTCGAACTGCGTCGATATCGTGTCCAAACCCACGGAACTTAAAAAACCAAAAAATCGGGCCACTATTCTGGGTAAACCGACCAACTCGTTGCTGGAGATGTAATGGGCTGAAGACGGCCTTGTATAACAAATATTCGATGGCTTTAAGGAACTTGAATAACAAATTTGAACAGTCCTATGAAGAGAAAATAATTTTCAAAATGTCTCAAGAGCAGCTGATTGTCCTCGTGCAGATGAGCCATACAACTTGCCCACTATTGGAGCCGAAACAGGCATCTCGGGAGCTAAAGATCCTGCATCGAATTCCCTTACAGCAATCGGCAAATATCCCACCATCACTGATCCTTCCTGTTGCGCCTATGTTGGCATATGCAAACTTGTATTCAGCATCCATCATACCCATTAGAACGATGCTGAAATGCATTTTACAATTTAAATAATCACTGGCGCTCTTTGCAGGGGCTTTTATACTAACGTGATTTCCGTCTAACGCTCCTACACAATTGGAAAATTTCCATTTTTTTTTCAAAATCACGTGGAATTTACAACCAATCTTCCTGTGAATAATATATGAATTTTAAATAAAGCTGTCATTTCAATTGAATTTAATTTTGCTGCTCTAAAAACCGGTACGAATAATTTGAAAGCAATGAATTTAAACGATTTCCCTGAACTTCTCTTTAAAACATCCCTGAACTTCCAGACGAACTTCCCTGACCTTCTCAGAGGAACATTCCCGAAGATCTCTGAAGAACTTTCTTGATGTTCTCTCAAGAACATCCCCGAAGTTCAGTGAAAAATTTCACCGAAATTCTCTGAAAAACTTCCCTGAACATCTATAAAGAACTTCTCTGAATTTCTGCAAAGAACTTCCCTGAAATTTCTCTGAAGAACTTCCCTGAAATTACTTTCCTGCAATTCCCTGAATAACTTTCCGAATTTCTCTGAAGAATTATCTGAAGTTCTCTAAAGAACTTACCGGAAGTTCTCTGAAGAACTTCCCTGAAGTTCTCTGCAGAACTTCTCTGAACTTCTATAGAGAACTACCTTAAATTTCTCTGAAGAACTTCTCTGAAAAATATCTCCGAAAATCTCTGAAGAACTTTCCTGATGTTCTCTGAAGAACTTCCTCGAAGTTCAGTGGAGAATTCCACCGAAATTCTCTGAAAAACTTCCCTGAAGTTCTATAAAGAACTTCTCTGAATGTCTTTGAAGAACTTCCCTGAAATTCCTCTGAAGAACTTCTCGGAAATTACATTCCTGAAATTCTCTGAATAACTTTTCGAATTTCTCTGAAGAAATATCTGAAGTTCTCTAAAGAACTTCCCTGAAGTTCTCTGCAGAACTTCACCAAAGTTTTCTGAAGAACATCCCGAAGTTCTCTGAAGAACTTTCCTGAACTTCTATAAAGAACTTTCCTGAATTTCTGTGAAGAACTTCCCTGAAGTTCTCTGAAGAACTTCCCTGAAACTACATTTCTAAAAATTCTCTGAAGAATCTCCCTGAACTTCTCTGAAAAATCATTTGAAGTTCTCTGAAGAACTTGCCTGAAGTTCTCCGAAGAACTTCTCTAAATTTCTCTAAAGAACTTCCCTAAAATTCCTTTGAAGAACACGAGTCCTGAAGTTTCTCTGAAGCACTTCCCTGTAGTTCCCCTGAAAAAATTTCTCTGTAATTACTTGCCTGAAATCCTCTGAAGAAATTTCCCAAACTTCTCTAAATAATTATCTGAAGTTCTCTGAAGTACTTCCCTGAACTCCTCTGAAGAAATTTCCCGAATTTCTCTGAAGAACTTCCCTATATTTCTCTGAAGAACTTCCCTGAACTTCTCTAATGAACCTCCCCGAATTTCTGTAAAGAACTTCCATTAACATCTCTGAAGAACTCTTCTAAACTTCTCTGAAGAATTTCCCTGAACTAGTGATCCGGATCTTCATAACCCAGCTCCTTCAGCAGATTAGCCTAAATTCCCTAGCCTTCGAGACGAGCCTTTTCAATATGATGTACGCATCAACTGCCGTAATTTTTCATTCTCTGTCCATAGCTACCGAATGTGATTACTTCCCAAATTTATTTTTTGAAAGCTCGCAATTGAATATTTGCGACCACAAAGACAATCAATCGTGTGTACACCGTCAAAAGCTAAGTGATAGAGCTGCGGCAAAGATTTCTACTATATAGCTTCTATTACTTCATAGCTAATATTTTTGCAAAACCGTTTCTCGAATCTCATAGAACTATGAAATAGATATCTAAAACGGCTATATCATAGTGAACTATAGTATAGATTTCAAGCGCCGTGTGGCGTCACCTTTATACACAATATAAGTAAGCTAGAGATTGATAGGAGGCAGTAAACTTTGTGACTTCACACGGAATAGATTGACGCTTCGTTAAATACAACCAAAAAAGTTCAGTCTAATTAAAATATCGGTGAAATATCTATACGCGATCTGGAACTCCGAAAGAAAAGAAATTAGTCCGTTTCCCACCGCCAGCTACTCTTTCTCATTGGCCGCAGTGATATCCCAAAAACAACGGGAGGCCCTGCATTTTTTTCTCACAGCAGCTACAGGATCCAAAACTTCCAAAGTGTTGGCAAGTCGAGGTTATGCGCCGCACGTGTAATGGGACGGGAATACTTCCACAAATATCCTGGGTGACTCACCGGGAAAGTTTACTGGTTAGTCACTATGACGGGTGACGGGTAGCGTTCCGATTTTAAAAATCGAGTAAAAACGCTTTCTTTCGGGGAGCTCCCAACAAAAACAGCTTTCCCTTTCACTGGTTATCTAAGTTGTGTATTCAATGCATTGATAGCAGACCGAACAAAGGAAATTGGGATGAGAATAAGTCTAATTGTTATCAAAAAGAAACTCATGAAAACCGGAACGTGAAGGAAATATTTCGCTCTTCAGCGATGATTCGATTTAAGATCTATCAGAGATGAAAGATCAAATTTAATCAATGATGAATAAAGTTAGGTTATTAGTCATAATAAAGTTATTTTATTCCGGAAGTAAACGATTATAAAGTGGGAGCCAACAGTGTGATACGATCAACATAATGCACAAGATGAACTTTATAAACTAGATAAAGTTAACTAAAGGACCTAATTGCTTGCTCTGTCAGAATACAGCAATATCAAATGGCCCTCGCTCAACTTCGACGTCTATCGTTTCAGCACCTCTCAGTTTCGTACTCGTCGTAACTTTCTCTAATTAATTTAATGTTGAAAATAATTCTTCCTCTATTTTGCTATCGCCAACTTTACAAATGACGTTTCAAGAATTTGAGGAGGGAATAATATCAACTAATCAGAATTGTTTGATATTAATATTTAATTATATCTACCCTCACCACCTGCAATTAGTCAGTTAATCGTTTTGAAACCCAACCTGTTACTGTTTGCTTCTATGGTATTTTCACAGTTTCACCCCTTCGGCGAAGGAGCGTAAAATTTCCCCTGAGTCCATGAGAACAAACATGATTAAGAGGCAAACAGCAGTTGTTTCGTTCAAATTCATTGCATGCTTCTCGCCAACCGAAATACTGGGATAAATTTTCAACATTAGAACCTCAATATTGAACGAAAATACTAGTTTTGCTTTTTTGTAAAATAATAATGGGAAACTTATGTCACACAATCGATACAAAATACACCCACACTAATCAAGTTTATCTTTCTCTCCTTCTCTCTTCCCCAAATGCAGTTGATGTAACATTTGTCATAGATATATTAATTAATTTTCGAACGACGTTCGTAAACGGCCAGGATGAGGTGGTATCGCATCCGGGCCGCATCGCAGTGCATTATCTGAGCGGCTGGTTTCTGATCGACCTGGTGGCGGCAATCCCGTTCGACCTGCTGCTGGTCGGAAGTGATACGGACGAGGTAAAGTACTTCCTTTCTCCAAGGCTTTTCCAAATGCTCTTCTCTAACGGTACCATGAATTATAGAAACAAAAAAAAAACACATATATAGGCTATTTGCTGTTCATTTCTTTCAACGACTACGATCATATAGCGTTCCAATTTTCTAGTTTCTCTCTTTTTCAGTTCCAAAACCCTAGGTTTCTCAGATAGGTTTTTGTTTCATTCTAGTTGACCCCATCAAAAGATTTCGAAGGGAAATTATACAAAACAACAAAATTTCTTAGTGCAATGAGAGTTCTTTGTCCCGATGATAAATCGATTATGTTCGTCCTGTTTATTAGTTGTAAATATGTTTCCGTTTTTTTATGTTTTTAACAATGAACAAAATAGATAACAATAAGTCCCACCCAACAGTTCGATTAGGTACATCCTAGAACACCCACTCTTAGACGCATTCATACAGTCATGAGAAATAGATCTACAGTTTCTTATCGATTAAACCTACTGTCATCCAATGATGTAAGTTCAGAGAAAAAAAAACTAATCAAACACTAAGCAAGCCATGGCGATTCCGCTTTGTTTCGATTGGCGGATTTTCAAGGCCTACCGAGATTGAATACCAAAGAATAACATGTTCATTCTTCATCCAACGAAAACTGATTGGAAAGGATTGAATCTTTTCCCATTTTGTAGGCGATTGGTGATCGGAAAATGTTAGGAATTTAATTGAAACAATATGATGTGAAATCATTTTTCCAAAGAAAACAGGCAGATCTGCCTCTATGCGTGCCCACACGTGATGATTTTTTTCATCCCTTCCGTTCCAGTACGTTCTGTTCTTCCGTTTACATCTCTTTTCATTTGTTTTCAACTGAAGTTTCCACTCAATTTGACTAAACTTCCCTCATTATTCTTGTTTCTGATTTGTTCCATCCATCTCTTATCAGTCTAGTTACTTGAACGACGATAAGTAAAACTAGTTCCAGCTATCAATCGAGTCCATTTTCCGTTTTGTTTCGACTTTTTGTGTTTCCCACCTCCCACCCCCTCTTGAGTGTTCCTCAACCGACATCAAGAATACTCCAGACTTCAGTTCTTTTGAGGTGAAACTATATCAAAAAACAACAGAAACAGAAACTGACTGTCTCTTCGTGTGTGTGCTCGTACAGCTGCCTGTGTAGTCGCCTGTGTTGCTGCCGCTGCGGCTCAGTCCGTTCGAAGCACGGTGCTGCAAAGCTGGAGGAAATAAGAAGAAGTTAGAGAAAAAAAATGTGAACATGTGTTAAAAGTTTCTTCCACCACCCACGTAACTGCATTTTATACACTAGAGTCGAATGAATGGTTTCCTAGAGCTTGCTGTTTCCGTTTGATGTTTCTCTGTCTCTGTCACTCTCCATCTTCTCTTTCTATGAGTCAAAGTTACAGAACTGTGTCAAAGGGAAGAGATATCAGGGATTTACGTTACATAATATTTTTCCATACGTTCATCCGGGCACTCAACTCGGGTATTACATCTATGTTTTGTTGTGTTACGTTTGTTCCACCATTTCGTTACATTTAAACATTATTAGTTACACATTAAACGAGAGATGGTAAACTATTATTAGGATTTTGCTCAAGTCTTGAGTTTACTACTAGAGGCACTGGAGACTCTCCCAGAAATTTGAGATGCAGGATTATCGAAGTAGATCTGAGTTTAGCAATATCAATGGAAGGTTCTAACTAGATTTATAGCAACTGTAATTTAGTCCATGTTCAAGCTCAATCGCAATATTTATAATGAATTGTGATTATTTCTAAAGAAACAGCCATATAATTCAAACTTGTTGCACACATTAAACTTGGTTGCGTTAACTAGGATTGTGTGTGATTGATCGAGTAACGTGGAGTAACCTCAGCATGAATTATAACAAGTGTGCTGCAAGGCAAGATTCAATATTACAATAGTCCTATCATTTATGCGTAGAGCATTGATCCAAGAGATGTTTCCTGTAAACTTTCGTTTATGTAACTTAAATGAGGCGACTAAGATTTTTTTCTGTAGTAGGAAAAATTGCTTAAGAAAAACTAAATTTTGGTGGATTGTTTCCGAATCAATTTAAAAATATGAGGCCGGTTTTCAGCAGTGTTCTATTAATTTGGTCTAGTTTTGTAACAGTTAGAAAAATATAGACGATCAAAAATAGATCAACTATTTCCCACTTTCACCGCCATTGTTCTAAATTTTGTATGTTGACATTCGAATGTTTTGTTTTGGAACATCGCCTGCTTTGTTTCGGTCAGAGGACTGAAGAAAGCGTTTGTTCTTGAATCCTAACACTTTTGGTATGGCGCTAGTGACGATTTTAACATTTTAAGCGCGGTTCACAATGGATTATGTTACTTTACAATATTTCTTCTACCAAACTACTAGTATCAGTGATTTAGATAAAACATTATAATACCTGGCTGATAAACGATGAAAAAATACTATCGTAATAACCACTGCACTAGGTAAGAATACGGAAGATTTTTCTCTCGAATCAAATTAACGACAAAACACGACAACTTTCACCGCGAATATTGTGTTTGCTGCATATAGCCTTCAAGAAAACCCAGCTGTCAAATTAGCATCACACGCAGCACCAAGTTTTTGGCTTCACGATTGTTGTTCGTGGATGACAGCCGCTTCAGTCCTGTGGTTTCGACATGGTTGGTGCTGATTCAAATTGTTCGACTTTTCGAAATAGTTCTAAAAAACTTTCCGAGTTTCACGAGTCACAAAGTGCAAATTTATCCCGAT